>CM042546.1:8772809-8967809 GCA_023630585.1 Cranoglanis bouderius | reverse complement strand
TTTACAGTCATTAGTGATGGAAAGTAAAGTAAACGTTGCCTTATTAAAATATTACATTCATCATTTCTTGCAAATATGAATTAAAGTGAATAACGTTTAGAATATTAATATTCTAAACAGATTTATTGACCTTTCTTTCGAGTGTTTGAGGAACTTTGTGGTTTGGGACACGCCCGGCTGCCTAATGCCCTACTTTAGGGTTAGGGTAAAAGTGTTATCCGGGACGCGGCCCAACAGTTTATCACATCACACTCTACTGCTTCAGTCCACTGACGGACTGATGTTACATTCTGCACACGAAGCTTTCTCCAGTCCTGTGTTACAGGAGGACCAGAACGAGGAGGAGAAGGAAGAGAGAGGAAGAAAATAGAAAAGAAAGAGAAGGGAAAGAAGGAAAACTGAAAAGAGTTAAGAAGTTTAAAAGGAAAGGAAGACGAATGATATGAGAAAGAAGAGGAAAAGAAGGAAGAGATGAAGTATTTGTGGTGTTGAGCTGAGTGAGGACTGATAGTTCCACTGGGATCTGCTCTCTCTCTCTCTTACACACACACACACACACACACACACACACACACACACACACACGGATGGTGAGGGTTAATGTGGAGCCGTTTCATTTAAATACCAAGTTGTATAGTGTGTGTGTGTGTGTGTGTGTGTGTGTGTGTGTGTGTGTGTGTGTGTGGGTGGGTGATGTAATATAAATGTAGAAAATGAACAAAAGATAACCCGAAGGATACAGCAGCAGTAGAGCAGTGCACTGTGGGTATTTTAAAAGTCTCCCATGAAGGTGAATAGGTTAAAATGGTACTACGTGAAGCAGGAAGTGATGTCATACGAAGCCAGGAAGTAAAGAGAAAAATGAACGGGTATTTTGGAGAAATGTCGTGATGACTAAAAAAAGCGTTTAAAAAAAAAAAAAAAAAAAACACGCAGGAAGTAAAGGCGTGTGGCACTAGAGCAGTGCATTGTGGGTATTTCGAAAGCTGTTATTGGTGGATAAAAAGAAGAAAAACATCAGATGGCTGCGGGAAGGAAACAGGAAGTGATGTAAACTGTCTCGATTACACATAACCAGTGAGGAAAGGAAATGAAAGGAGAGAATTATTGAAGAACAGAAAGAGGCAGAGTGTGTGTGTGTGTGTGTGTGTGTGTGTAAACTCATCCGAGTTCAAAGGAAGCTCGCTTGTCTCACATAAGCATTCCTCTCTAGTGTGTGTGTGTGTGTGTGTGCGCATATGTGTGTGTGTGTGTGTGTGTATTGATCTGCCGGCCTTTGTAATGGACTCCAATAACAACTCCATTACTGTGTGTGTGTGTGTGTGTGTGTGTGTGTGTGTGTATCTGTCAGCTTGTCAATATTCATTCTGTGCTGTAAATTATGTGTTAAAGGAGAACAAAGACACACACACACACACACACACACACACACACACACACACACACACACACACACACAGTTCTATCGATCCTGCTCGTCTAATGTGCCGGATAATTAAACTAGAAACAACGACAAGCAAAAAAGTGTTTATACACTCAGAGATTGTAACACACACACACACACACACACACACACACACACACACACACACACACACCTAGTATTGAGTAAGACACAACAACTGATCCGTTCCCATGTTCATTATAAATTATAATGAAACGTCCCTAAAATGGTTACATGACCTCCGCTTCCCTTCTTCATCGCCAGTATTTCCCGTAATGCATTGCAAACGTTACTATTTTCAGCTACATGAACGTTACGCGTCCTAGCGCTAATGTCGAATCTACCCTACGACTTACTTTGTTCTTGATATTTTGACCTTCACTCTTTACATTACCCAGAATGCACTGCACTGCATGCCAATTGTAACTGTAAACAGAAAGTTTAAGCTAGCTAAAATTAGCTGGCCTAGATAGTCGCCTTTATGGTTTTGCGTCACTGTTCGTTCTGTCAGGCTTCAGCGAAGTTTTACGTCAAAAGCTGCGTCATGTTTTAGGTTGAATCACATCACATCACGTTGCTGATGAATTCTGGATTCTGATTGGTCGGGAGGTGTCCATTCTTTAAAAAAAAAAAAAAAAAAATTAATAGCAGCGCCGATACGTTATCGTTCGTTTAGTAACGACGACTTGTACCAGTAAACGGATAAAAAAAACAACAACAACAACAAAAAAACAAGGTTGCGAAGTTTGTTTAACATTTATGGAAGGAGTCTCCAGTTTCAGCGCTTCGTTACACTGTAGCGTTAAGTTTTCCGACGTCTTCACGACAGAGGAGACTGCGTTGTTTTTTTCTTCATAAGAAAAACGAGACAAGCTGCGTTTTTTCTCCGTCTTGTTAAAACCAAAAAACCCCGAGGCTATAACGTAAAATTATATAACGGAAAATCAAGTTAAATGTCTCACGATAAAACGTCTAAAAAGTATAAACGTGTTGTTCTTCGATTAATTCAAAGCTGTAACGACTGGAAAATGGGCGTGGCGTAAGAGAAATAAAACACTTCACCACGCGCTGTTCTTGGTGGATGATAATCTTCGGTGTGTTAACAGTAACTCCACGATATCACGTGACCCGGGTTGTGTTGTTGTTGTTGTTTTTTTTTTTGTTTTTTTGTCGTTCCCTCCTCCTGAGCAAAGTGTTGAGTAACAAATTAAATCATTTGCTAGCAGATGGGTGCTTTAACACTCACTTAGCCTTTTCCCGTAATTGAGCCGCTGACTCGCGAGTCATAAAACGGACGGCTTGTTTATACATTTTCGTCGCCAAGGTTAAATAAATGAAATCCCATTTGTCAGCTGGTAATAAATGGCTACACCAGACCACCACACACACACACACACACACACACACACACGGCAAACGGTGCCGTTTGGCCCTAATAAATAGAGTCGGGGGGCCTCCATTGATAGGGCGCAACGGTTTAATGAAACCCTCTCTTTCTCCCCGCGTGTGTTTCCTGCGCGTGCTGATAAGTAGCGGACGCAGCCAAGCCTGTAATTACAATCTTACGGCGAACGCAGGGGCCCGATCTGTGTATAAATCTCACCGTCCAATTACAAGATGTAATAATTTTGCAGCCGGAGCTGGTAATGAGGTCTAATGCTCATGCATGTGATAATCCCCCGCGGATGCTGACTCTATCAGATGTTGGGCTTTGTAATTATACCGAGCAGGGAAGGGAAAAAAAATAATCATTATTTCATGTTCGGCGGCGAAGTAGGGAAGTTAATTTTCTCCACGCTCCGCCGAAGCGTAGACCAAATTTTAATGATTTAATCATTATCCACTGTCCCGGCTGCAATTGACCCGCGCGCCGCAACGTTTTGCGTACTGAAATGTAGTAAAGCTCGTTTTTTTTTTATTTAGTAATTACGCCACAATAAAGCTATTATCTGTACCGGCAGGGGGAGGAGGGGGGGGAGGGGTTTGGCGTGTCTGTGTCATTCGCCACCTAAATCATATTTTTAAATGTGTTACATTTAGTTATTTCCATGATTGCTGACCTAAACAAGGTCAAGTCCATTTGTACTGAATTGCACAAAATCCTTCCGCTCGGTGAGGAAAACATGGCCGACGTTCCAGGTTTATTTACTAAACACTCGAAGCTTTATTGAGAACCAATAAAATTAGAGAAAGTGTCTACATCTGTGTATAATGAATAGCTAAGTGGCTCGTTTTACGTTTAGCTAACTGCCGGACTAGCTGTTACTTAGCTTGCGACGTGACACAAATGATGGATAAACAAACTCCCACTTCCTGGTTTATATAAATTTATACAAGAGTAGTTTTCCAAAAAAAAATAAAAAATGTTTTACTTAAATTAAAAGGCAGCCAGAGAGCTAGCTAAGAATTGTACCTGCTAGCTAAGTTATGCTAAGTTAAGTGAGTACAGGGTAATAGTTTTCAACATCAAGTAAACTTAGAAACGACACAAGACCACAAAAGATGTACTAAGTCATTTGTTTTGGGAGTTTACAGTCGAAAGCGCGAGTACTCTGGCAACAGTGTTCTCATTTTAGTATCTATGACACGTTGTCCTCTTGGGGGAAAAACATTTGGAAATTCTCTATTGGTTTCCATCACACAGTGGGTATTAGCTTAATGGTTTCCATCAGATTCTTACGGGTTTCTGTCATATTCTTACAGGTTTCCATCAGATTCTTACTGGTTTCCATCATCAGATTCTTACTGGTTTCCATCAGATTCTTAATGGTTTCCATCATCAGATTCTTACTGGTTTCCATAATCAGATTCTTACTGGTTTCCATCATCAGATTCTTACTGGTTTCCATCAGATTCTTAATGGTTTCCATCATCAGATTCTTACTGGTTTCCATAATCAGATTCTTACTGGTTTCCATCAGATTCTTACAGGTTTCCATCATCAGATTCTTAATGGTTTCCATGAGATTCTTACAGGTTTCCATAATCAGATTCTTACAGGTTTCCATCAGATTCTTAATGGTTTCCATCAGATTCTTACTGTGTTCTCGCAGATTCTTACAGGTTTCCATCATCAGATTCTTACAGGTTTCCATCATCAGATTCTTAATCGTCTCCATCAGATTCTTACAAGTTTCCATCATCAGATTCTTAATGGTTTCCATCAGATTCTTACAGGTTTCCATCATCAGATTCTTACAGGTTTCCATCAGATTCTTACAGATTTCCATAATCAGATTCTTAATGGTTTCCATCAGATTCTTACAGGTTTCCATCATTAGATTCTTACAGGTTTCCATCATCAGATTCTTACAGATTTCCATCAGATTCTTACAGATTTCCATCATCAGATTCTTACAGGTTTCCTTCAGCTTCTTACAGGTCAGCTCACAAACACCCACGATTGGTTAATGTCGCTGTGATTGACAGGGGAGAGAGAGTGTATGCCCCTCCCACCCAGAGAACACGGACAGTTTTTGCTCCTTTGGACTCGTACATGTCTGTGTCGTCGTTTGGGATTCGGATTCGGATTCGTGACTCGTGACTCGCGACTCGCGGCTCCTGGATGATACGCCGAACTCTCTTCCTGAGGTTCTTCTTGAGGCGCACCTGCTGGGCCTGCGTGCTCATGCGGGCGTTTTCATGTGGATGGAGATATTTTCTGAACCGCTCTTAGTGGTGGTGGAAAACGTTTTCGAAAACGACGTAAAAAAACCCGAAGCAGCGTTTCAAACGTGTCCACGTGTATTAGCGTGTACAAGACCTGCAAGATGTCCTGTTTATTTATTTATTTATTTACTGAAACGTTCTGTCTGTCGGTGTGTAAATGAAATTAAACTCCACATCACCATGTCGCATCTGTGAGATGGTTCTAAGTGATACCGTCGCGTGAGCTGTATCATCTTCACGTGCGCCATAGCGACACGTTTGCAATCGGTGTGTGTGTGTGTGTGTGTGTGTGTGTGTGTGTGTGTGTGTGTGTGTGTGTCTAGGCCTGCTTTAAATTCCTCCAATGCTTTTTTTTTTTCCTGTTAGCTGTTATTTAAGTGTTGTCGATCAAACTAGCGCACGCACCTGGATTCCTGCACCACGTGAAATTTATTTATTGAAACTTTTGGTCACACATGGAAAGTTGAGCAGATGGTGCATGCACAGAGCTGAGCGCGCGCGCGTGTGTGTGTGTGTGTGTGCGTGCGTGCGCGCGTACACGGTGGCGTGTGACAGGAGGCCTCGCGGCTGCATTTTTTATGCATTATCTATTCCAGCGCTATTCTATGGAGATGCGCGTGCACTCTTTTTTTTTTTTTTTTTTTCTCCTCTCGCCATTTTAAAGCGATCTAATCAGCAGCGTGTTAAACAAGAGTGGATCTTTTATGCATTGGGCGTCACGTCTAAAACAACTTGCTCTGATTCAATTACAATGACCGCCGCCGCCGCCGCCGCGCGCCTTTATCTGTCCGTGACATCATTTCAATCAAAATGTAAAATAATCCAGATGCAATTGCGGAGATGGGATACAGACGGGTGCGCGTGCTCATTTCATGCAAATAAATAAATAAATATGTTTAAAAAAAAAAAAAAAAAAAAAAAAAAGGGTGTAAGTGTATATCTGCACGAGACATTTCCTGTTTTGACGACGACAACAACAACAACAAAAATCCCTACACAGCCAAACTCGATTATTCTGTGTAATGACATTCAGAGCAAATTGAGAGTGCGTGATTGTGCGCTTCCTTTTCTTCTTTTATTATCATTAGTCAAAGTTGTTATTGAGGACACACACTACCGATTTCTGAGCTCATTCAATTAACGGCAAATCCATCTTGTGATTCTGTTGTTGTTGTTGTTTTTAATAGCAGCGGGCCCGTATAAGTTATGGGTTCGGGTCGGGATAGGATCCGGGCCGCTGCTCGTTTAATGAACAAAGCCAGACGATGGAGTGTAACTGGAGCTTTAAGGAAATTGAATGTAAGGAGAATGTCCAACAGGGTTAATAACACGTCCACCAACGACTCTAATGGAAAGCAATTAATTTAGGACACAGGCCGCTGCGCCTTCCGCGCGCTTTAATTAACGCGTCGTTTATTTCGCAGGGCGAAGGATAGCCGTCTCTGTGGGTTTTTTTGAAGGCCTAAAGATAAAAAAAAAAACAAAGCTTTGGGAAGAAAACTAATTTCCTTCACGAGTCTCACTGATACAACACAGGGCATGCTGGGTAGAACTTGAGATGCCGTGTCCATGTGGCGGCCATGTTGGATTTCTGATGATTACTGTGGACAAATGAATCGAGGATAAAAATAAGATTAGACGTATGGGCCAGCTTCATGTTAAACATGTGACCAAATGTAAATAATGTAAATAATGTCTTTTTGAGAGCCAGCGGGCATCCTTGATTGGCTGGGATTGGCTGAAATCCATCACATGGTTAGCTGTATTGTTTACACAAAGGCCATGTGGTTCACTAACGCTCATGCAAGCTAGGTAGAAATGTTTAATTTTCCAGTGTACTCTTAAAGAACCACTGAAGAACATTTCATCCCCCATCTAAAATGGTTCCCAGTAGAACACTGTTTTGGAATCTAAGAACCCTCTATAATCAAATGAACCATTGAAGAACCCTTGGAGAACCCTTTTCTCGAAGATTGGGGAAGTGTTGCGACACAAACTCCAAATTACACATCATTATTTTCTTCTTAACATCTCGAACCTGTCAGGAGTTTAACGGTCAGCGTTAATAACCAACGTTCTTGGTTCTTGGTGCGCTCTTGGGAAAGGGTTCTTCAAGGGTTCTTCGGATATCTGCTGTATTCCACATAGAATCCTACAGCAGAGTGTTCTCCAAGTGGAACCTTTTTTTTTTTTTTCTTTAAAGGAAGCTACGAACACTTAATTACCAAGCGAACCCTTAAAGAACCCCCAGAGAACCGGGTTAAACTGGGTAAGCATGCGGAACAAACTGCAAATCTTTGCTCACTGTTTGTTTGTGTTTTTTTCAGAACGTTTCAGGAGTGAAAGGATGGAACACGCTTCTTAGACGTTCGTTGTAGGTGTTTTTTTTGGACGATTGGTAAAGTTTTATTTGAAGTTATTATTTATAAATTGTATTGAGTATTTATGCTCCGTGGACCATTTTGAAGTGGACACTGTAGTCATTAGTTGGAGGATTTGAACGTTGGAGGTTATATTATGGAAGATGTAAATCAGGAAAAGACAAAAAAAAAAAAAACGTGTAAAACAGGTATGAGAAAACGTGATTAACTCGACGCGGCTGTATTAACACTCCTAAGTAGTGCGCTTTTGTAGTGCTCACTTCCCGTCGCTCTGCCGGGGCATGGAGACGCGACTCAGACGTACAGCGTCGTCTCGGTAATAACACGCGTGACTCCGTTGTTTATTAAGATGGCTTAACGTAGTTCTTCTCGGTAAAAGGTTACGTGTGTAAGGCGAGGAGGAAGAGGGATCGCAGCTCCTCGCCTCCTAAACAAGGCTTTTATAATTCATCAGTGCCGCTGACAGATGAGTTCTGCCCAAGAATATTAGAAAATGTCTCAAATCTCATATATATGCTAATGGTATGCTGGGAACCGGTACTTTTTTATTTATTTATTTATTTATTTAAAATCTGCCCTGACCAGGGAGGGAAAAGTGGAGGAGACAAGTCATCACACCACACAATTTATGATCAAACAAGCAGCCGGGGTGAGACGCGTTCTCATTTAGGCTGCGTGTAATAACACACAACAGTGGTTACGTTCAGGACACACACACACACACACACACACACACAAACACACACACTTTTATTTCTGATGCGGTACGATCCGAGCGCACGGCTGCAGTAACGAGGCGTTCTGACGATGTTTCTTTTTTTGAGTTCTGGGGTTCCGTCGTTGTTTCTGAGATTTTCAGGGGAACAAAAGATTTCTTTTCGAGGGCTCTTTCGATTTCTAAACAAGTTCTACCTGGAGCATGATTTTGCGAGGACAACCCTCTGTTGTAGGAGCTCAGACGCAGAAGGTTTAGGGAACGCACCGAAGAACCAGAAAAATTCTAAGATTTTTCTGGATTGTTAACGGCCTTCTAAAGGGGTTTTTTTTTTTTGAGTTCTCCAAGGGTTCCAGTTTTCTTGGAGTTCTACCTCAAACCATTTTTAGAAAGGGAAATCTTCTGGACAGCCAGAGAACCTTTTAAAGTGCCTCAAAAAGTTCTTCAAGGGTTCTTTGAATGGTTGACGGCTCTACGCTTTTAACGAGGTTCTACTATGAGCCATTTTAGAACGCTGTTGTAGGGTTCTACACAAAAACCTTTAAAGGTTCCACCCACAGTAAATCGTTAAAGCTTCCTCCAGATGGACAGCCTGAGAACCCTTTAAAGTTCTAGACTCCCTCCTTTTAATAGTTCCTCAAAAAGTTCCTCTTTGAATAGTTTAAGGGCTCTACGCTTTTAAAGAGGTTCTACTTTGAGCCACTTAAGAACAGGAACAACTCTCTTGTAGGGTTCTACACAAAAACCTTTAAAGGGTCCACCCACAGGGACAAACCCTATAAGCTGCTAGAATTAACCATTTTTTCTCCTAAAAGTTTAAAGGGAAAGGGTTCTTCAAGGGTTCTTTGGATGGTTAATGGCTCTACAAGTTCTGTTGTAGGGTTTCATACACAGAACTTTGGATGCTTAATGGCTGTAGGTTTCTCAGGAAGTTCTACTTGCAGCCTTTTTTGAAAGGGAAACTCTCCGTTGTACAGAAATTGGTTCTACAGAAATTCTCCCACAGGGACAAACCATGGAACCCTTCAGGCTGCTAGACTCTTTTTTCCCCCCCTAAGAATTTCTTCAAAGGTTCCCACTTGCCTGAATCAAGAACATGTTTAGAAAGGGAAACTGTTGCACGGTTTTACACTAAATCTTCCAAAGTACCCTTTACCCTGCTTGGACCTTAAGGTTTCAATGGATGGTTAATGGTGCAGGGTTTCTAAAGAAGTTCTACTTTCAGCCATTTCAGAATGGGATAGCTTCTGTTATAGGGTTCTACACAAAGATTTAAAGAATGTCGCCACAGTGACAAAAACAAACAAACACTAGAATCCTTCAGGCTGCTAGATTTGAGGAAGAAAGGGTTTGTTGGATGGTTAATGGTTGTAGCCTTCTAGAGGGGTTCTACTTAGAACTGTTTTGAAAGTAGAACCTCTTTGCTGAAGGGCTCTGCGTAGAATTACACGGAATTACAGACAAAAAGACTATCCTCAAGGAGAAAAAGTTTCCTCAAGGTTTGAGGTTAACAGTTAACAACAACAACAGCTTTGTAGAGGTAGAGGGGTTCTACTTGGGAACCTTATTGAAAGACAAAACCCTCTCTTTTGAATGGTTCCTCAACCTTGGGAGAACAAAGAACACTTAAAGATGCTAGATTACTTTAAGTGTAATCCCCCCCCCCCCCCGACCCCACCTTTCCAAAAGAGAAGAACAGGGTTCCTTAGGAGTTCCAGCCTTATAGAGATGTTCTACCTAACTTGAGAAACTTTTGTGGAAGGGAATCCATCTGTTGGGGGAATTTACAGAAAAAATGTCTGCAGAACCCTTGTTCAAAAAGTTTCAGGAAAAATGGTTTGTTAGATGGTTAACGGTTGTAAGAACTTTAAAGAGTTACCTAGACGAACTAAGACCACTTAAGGATGCTAGATTTGAGTGGAAGAAAAGGGTTCTTCAAAGGTTCCAGCTTTCATTCCTGGAACCTCTTTAGAAAAGGAAACGTTTTTCACACAAAATCTTTAAAGCATGTTCCAGAGAGCCAACCAAGGATCCTTTAGGGTTCTAGATGTAAGGTTTTTGAGGTTCTTCGAGGGTTCTCAATACTGTCAGAGCTGCCATTATAGCTGCAATCAATAGTTTAAAAAAAAAAATAAAAAAAACACTCCAGCGTCTGTAAATACAGAAACACACACTGAAAAACTAATGAGTATCAGTGAGACTTGTCAAAAGACAGAGCTGAGCAGGTTTTAAAAAGCGACCCAAAATAAAAACCCCACCACCACCACCACCACCACGAGAAGTGTTCTTTTGTGTGAACAATGGCTCCCTCTCGCACAAAAGCCTCGTGCATTTTTATGCAAAACAGTACACTAAAAAATGATAACGTAATCAGTCAAGGTAGCTGATTCCTTGCTCTACTGGAGCTTGTGATGAAGTATTAATAGCGGAATAGCTAGTGCTTTATTTTTCATAAATTACACGTGTCAGAGATAAAGGCGGCGCAACTGGAAGTGAACGGAATGACAAAACAGCATCATCAAACCCTAAAAAAAATGAAATAACCCTGTAGATTAAACGTTATGCTCAATTATGCGCCCGATGACAGCAAATACTTTGATTATTACTTTATTATGACTCCTAAATGTAGGCTAGAATCTAATTAGCAAAGAGAAAACCTTCTTGTTATGTTTAAGTGAAAGAAAGCTGCATAAGTACAAATTCACAAATATACATTATAAATAAAAAAAACAAAACATTTCAAAACAACTCAAAGGCCAATATTCAAATAAAGACCGCAAACATCAGCATTTAAGGGTTCACAAGCTACATTTTAAAATCAATGTAAATTCCTTTACAGATCATGAATATAATTCCGCTGTGTGGGATTATATAAGACAAATAAAACTTTTTTAAAAATTATTTAAAATGTATTTTTATGGAAAAGTAATAAATGTTGGACACCAAACATCTCTTTTCTTTTTCTTTTCTTTATTTATTTATTTATTCGTTTTTTTTGCAAACTACATTTTTAAATCAACATTAAGTCATAAATCATCACCGTAATGCGGCTGTATGGGAATGTACAAGACATAAAACTTATACTTTCTTTTAATTAAAAACAAGTTTTTATGCAAAAGAAAATTGTTTAAAAAAAAATAAACAAGTACACTTTTATTTTGTTTTTAACCAAAACATTCCTTTAAAAGTGTCCGTGTTTAAAATGAATTCTAAGTCTTATATAAGTCTATAAAAATGATAATAAAACTGTAAGAATTTTATTTATTTATTTTTTCTGTGGAAAAACAGAACATTTTTAGAATGATTCCTGGGATCACTTAGAAAAAAAAGAGAAAAAAAAAAGGTTTACGAGTTTATAATTTCTATATATTTTCCGCTGATGTTCGTAAAACCATTCAGCTTATGTTTATCGTATATTTTTTATTTTAAAATAAGTCCTATTAAGTACAGCTCATGAATGTAATGCTGCTTTATGGGACATAAAACTTATACATAAAAATTATGTAAAAGAAGAGAAGAACTAAATGTTTATTGACTGCTGTACATCTAGAGAAAATGTTTTTTTGTTCTTTGCAACTTTTAATTAAAAAAGAAAATGGTTTAAAAACTATATAAGTAAATGTTTCCTGACTAACGCGCAGAAAAAGGATACATATGATGGTGTATTTGTATTTTTAATTTTTTGAACCCAACGTGTCCCTTTTTAAAATGAATTCTACAAGTGACAAGAGGTCTTAAAAATGATTTCGAAACAAATTCCTTTATAGATCATGAATGTCATAAAGATTTATCGTTTTTTTAAATTTAATTATAACTGATTTTTTTCCCCTAAAGAAATTGTTTCAAAAACGAAGTAAATGTTCATCAGCTACATTTGCAGAAATAGGACGAATACGCAGGTTTTGTTTGTTTGTTTTTTATTCATTCAACCAGACATTCCTTTATAAGTGCAAGTGACAAGAGGTCTTAAAAATGACTTCAAAATAAAAACGATTGCTACATGTGAAATATGGCTAGTTAAGTACTGTGGTAAAAAAAAAAGAAGTTCGTTTTTAAACCGTATTTTTAAGGCCATTTAGCTGAAAGCTCATATTTTTCGTTTCCTGCTGAGGCGCGTGAAGCCGTTCAGCTCGGACAGAAGGTGTGACGTGTTCGCAGTACACGCTTTCCTCCGGGGGAAACGTCAAAATTGAATATAGTTGCACTTCTTCTGTTGAAGCTGGAGGGGATTAAGGGCATCTCGGCAGGCTTAGTGTGGATTAGGGGACGTTCGTAACACCTTAACTGCTAACGCTAACTGTATTTCTGCGAGGATTAGCGCCAGGCCTGATAAAATTACGCAAAACTACGTCTATCTTGTAGCAACACCTGTTTGTTAGATTTGTTCAACAAACAGCTGGTTTGCGGGTTTTTTTTTTTTTTTTTTGCAGATTTGGGCCGCGTTTCTGTTCGATTGTTAGACTCTAGTAAGGGTTTGGCCTTTCCTTCATCCCCCAGGATGCTTGCTTCGTGCTGACAGAATATTATTACACATCATTACACTTCTTAGAGCGCGATTTAGCGAGGCCGGGCGAACGATTCTGCCGAGAGAGCGGCGGGTAATGGAAAGTGTCGCCTTCACTTAAGACGAGATCTTCTTTCTTCTGTCACATGAGGCAATTGGCTGTCGGGGAATTCGCCTCCTCGTTTCCTGTTAGACGCGTCAACACGGCGTCGATCTCATCGATTTATTTATTTATTTATTTATCGTGAAATGTGGAGTGAAACGAAGCGGACGTCTTCATCCGTTGCGGTAACGAGACGTCGGAGAGGAAGTACTTCAGAGAAGCCGTGATAAAAACAGGACTGGAGACGTGTTCTTAATATTTAATCCTAAAAAAATAAAAAAACCTGAGCATGAATAATGCGGCGAAGCTAAAATATTCACTTATGACATTCTCTGATTTGAATTACACCACAGTTCTGCTGAAATCTGGTCGAGTTTCCTTTTACAGTATTACTGATATGGTGAAGTTTTCTGTAAGGAGATGTCTACTGGACATTGGTGGAAGGAGTCTCCAGTGTCAGCGCTTTGTAAAGCTGTAACTTTAGGACAGAGGAGTTTATGCTTCTTTGCGGTTTTCTCAATACGATCTCCTACTGCTGATTCAGAGTCCAAGAACGTTCTAGAGCCTTGCTAGTAAACATTCAATCAAACATCAGCGTGTTAATACTGCTGACAGAAGATGATGATGATGATGGAAAGACCTTAGACTTGACACTGGCGCTTTTTCTTAGCATTTTCACTGTTGGCTAAGCTGTTGACGTTAGCCGCGCTAAACGCTAACCTCTGGAGCCGGTGAAAAAGGCATTTGTCTTCGTTAAGCCACAAATCATTTAAGAAGTTGCGCCTTTTTTGGAATGAAAGGAGCCTTGTGGGTTTTAAGAAGCCTAAGTGGATGTGGTTAGGGAATTGAAGAGGCCCTTGTCCTCTCCGCATCTCTCTCCCCTCTTGCTCTTTTTCTGCGCCATACGGTGCTTAACATTCAGCCACCCCCCCCCCCGTCAGTTCCATTGTGCCGCTGGGGAAGAATGATGATAAATCGTTTGGCCCGAGGAGAAAGGACGGATCCGGCGACTGGTTAAGTACTTCTGCGGCGGAGCGACCTCATAATCACTCGCCTGCTTGATTTATAAACTGGGCGGTGATTAATGTGCTTTTAAATGGCTGAGCTAGTCCGGACCAGACGCGCTGACATCGCTGGCTCCCGTCACTAGCGCTAAACCAATCACAGCCACTCGGCCTATAAATCTCAACCGTTTGACGCCGGTTCTGCGTGTTCCGCCTGTTTTAAGAAGGTGTAGGTGGACAACCACAGAGGACCTGGACATTCAAAGGTCTCGACACAGTGGTCATTAATTTGCTCCAATTAAATCAACCTCTGTTTCTGTCACTCATATGGACTTACACAGTAGCTCACATAGTGCTCTTGCTAATATTGACCACTTTAGAGGACACATAATGTATACTTTGATTGATTGTTTATTCAAATAAAGTGCTAATGTAGCTCTTATCTATAAAATACAGCTAGCAGTTTAGTATCTCTGTGTCATTAATCAGACTTAAGCTAAGCGTCGTGACTTTTGTAGTGCATTCTAGCGTCCAACGTCCACGTTTTGTCCACGTTCACGAGTTACAATGTTAGGTTTAGACTTTGCTCACTATGGCCGAACTTAGTGTTTGATGCTAGCCGTAATCACAGTGTAATTTTAGTAGCATGGAATCTTTTCTTAATGATTTACCTATACATCTGTGGAAAAAGTTAACGATATCTAGCTAAATCGTTAGCCTCATTCATTAACTAGCTAGCGCGGCAACAGAATTCTCACTACTTCAACCATAACGTTTTTCAGTATGGCAGATCTAAGAGCTAAGTGTAAATACAGTAAAAACTGTAGTAGTAGGGAGTCTTATCTTAGTATATTGCCAACACATCTGAGGTAAATGTTGATATCCCTGATGGTTCTGTCTTGTTTTCACTGTCACTGTGTCTTTACATTGTCTGTAAGAGCTTTAATGGTTACTAGCTAGCTAAATCACAATTTTCACCATATAGTCTTGTATTAGTATTTTCTTAGTATGTTACCAACACATCTGAGGTAAATGTTCATGTTCATGATTGTTTTGTGTCATTTTCACTGCCACTGTACCTTTGCATTGTCTGTATGAGGGATTTACCCGCTATGTGCTAGTTAGTCTGATCATAATTTTACAGGTATAGTCTTTTATTAGTGATTTTTAAATGTTTTACCAACACATCTCAGGTAAATGTTGACGTTCCCAATGGTTCAGTCTCGTTTTTCTGTCACTGTGCTTTTACACTGTCTTTATCAGTGATTTAATGGTTGCTAGTTAGCTTGTCAAATCATAATTTTAACTGTATAGTCTTATATTAGTAGTTTCTTAGAATTTTACCAAAATGCACAGTATGAGGTAAAAGTTGAAGTTCCTGATTGTTTTGTCTCATTTTCACTGCTATTGTACCTCTGCATTGTCTGTATAAGGGATTTATCTGCTATGTGCTAGCTAGTCAGATAATAATTTTACACAGTATAGTCTTTTATTAGTCGTTTCTTAATGTTTTTCCAACACATCTGAGGTGAATGTTGATGTTCCTGATTGTTTTGTGTCATTTTCACTACCACTGTACCTTTGCATTGTATGTACATAAGGGATTTACCCGCTATGTGCTAGCTAGTCTGATCATAATTTTACACAGTAGTCTTTTATTAGTAATTTTTAAATGTTTTACCAACACATGTGAGGTAAATGTTGACTTTCCCAATGGTTCTGTGTCGTTCTTCTGCCACTGTGCTTTTACACTGTCTGTATCAGTGATTTAATGGTTACTAGCTAGCTAGTCAAATCATCATTTTAACTGTATAGTCTTTTATTAATATTTTCTTAGTATTTTACCAACACATCTGAGGTAAATGTTGATGTTCCAGATGGTTCGGTCTCATTTCCACTGTCATCTTGCCAGCCAAACTGTTTGTATCAATCATTATCCAACTTATGTTACAGGAACAGTGAGAGTTCAATTTGAACACGCCTTCAGTACACCATCCCGAACAATACGTACTTTTCTCAACAACGTATTTATACAAACGGCTTTCACTCAGAGAACACGACTCTCAAAACACGGATTTCTCAATCAAGGCCCCATCGTTGCATTGGGATCTCTCAGTTTTCAATAATGGGTTCTTGAATAAGTAAAATGTTGTCGAGTCTTGCAGAACAGCATGAGCGGCAGCCATTATGTGAAACGCTGACATTTAAAAAGTTTGTCGCAAGTTTTCTCGCTACCTCTTCCTGTCAGCGCCGAGATTGACAACTCACTCGGAGCACAGTTTGAGAGGAAATTTGTTTGGACTCCTCATTCTCCCTCTCGCACGCTCGATCTCTCAGCGTGGGAGGTGGCGGAGTCGTTCATTCCCTCCCTCGTGCACTGGAAATGGCAGTGTCAATTAAATATCACTTTCAATTTCCCTGTTTTATGATCCCTCGGCTACTAAGCAGCAATAACGCGGGCCCTCCTACCTTGTCACGCAGATGATTGATTACACTTGTCTCCTCTTATATAGAGACATTTACATGAAAATAAGGGAAAACAGCGGCCCTTTGTTTGCATGGAAGCGAATGAAGGGGCGAGCAACGGAGAATTTGATATTCATGCAAGGAGCCGATAATAAAGCTGAGCTCTGGGATGGGGACGCGGCCCAGATCGAGATGCGCTGTGGATTTTATTAAGCGAGGAAAATTAATTTCTTCCATCGTGATGGTGAACTCGGGTGCTAACATTGTAAAATCCCTCCTGTTGTGTGTGCGTGTGCTTTTTGCTGTTTTCTTTATGCATAGATATACTAAATGTAATATTTATTAACATGGAGCGGGTTTAGGGTTTTGTGCCAAACAAAACGTTTAATAGTATCAATAATAATAATAATAATAATAATAATAATAATAATAATAATAATAATATGGAATTATTACTGGACAATTAATTAAGTACAGCAAATAATAGAAGCCCATCCATCATGCTTCTAGTGTCATGACTGACATCCCCATTGCATTACAAAGTCTCATTGTAATTATATGGGGTTAACACACCAGTGCCTGTGTGTGTGTGTGTGTGAGATCAGACCCATGAGGAGCAGGTGTTCTGCCTGCTTATGCTGTAATCGAGACCCTACTGCATTGCGCCTTGAGGGCATAGTGGGCCACACACACAGGGGGAGTGTTTGCATTTGTGCTTTACATTTAGGATTATTGTATTAGTGCAATTGTGTTCATGTAAAAGTATGTAACATTGGTTTGATCCCGCGACAATTCACGTTTGTAAAACTTCCTGCGTATGTACGTTTTAATCGCTTTTTATTTCTTTCAAAGTGAATATGTTTTTATCAAATACCATTTCTTAAACATGATTTTGCTAATTTAAAGTCCAGAACAGTGTCAACATAATGCCTGAGAGCTATATATCTGTCCAGTCCGTGTGTAATTTGAGGCTAACCCAGCTAACCGCTCGTAGCTAGTGCATTTGTAATTAGTTTTAATTCATTTTAGTCCTACAAAGTATTTTATTAGTAGTTTAATCAACACATCCAAGGAAAACGTTGATGTTCCCGATACATCTGTCTTGTTTTTATGGTCAGTTTGCCTTCTCATTGTCTGTAAACAACTCAAGGGCTACATCCTAGCAAGGTTTGTATTTATTTATTTATTTATTATTTTCTTCGTTTTGTTTTGTTTTCTCCTCAGATCTGCTAACTTGACACGGTATATAAGGAATTTGCATCAGTATCATGCTAACAGGAAAGAAGGGACGATTATTTTGTAAGCTGTGAACTTCAGGTAATATTTCTTCCCGTCAGGATTAGCTACATTTCGTTTGAGGCGTTTTAGAAACTGTCAGTCATGGATTGTGTTTTATTTTGTCGTTTTCTTCCATTTTCACGACCACAAAAGTCTTCCACTAAATATTTAATCTGCAAAGAACTTGTTGCCAGTCATCAATTCAACGTTATTCTTGTCCTTTTTCCTCCGTTTTGATGACCTAACATGGTGTGTACGCTAATTATCATCATGTGTATCAAGTCATTTAGCTAGTCACCTTTACAAGGTATTTAAACTAGGTATTAGCATGGTATTATTCTAGCAAGACAGAAATTGCCTCCCCCCCCAAGCTTGCTATTTTGAATTCTTGGAATTACACATAGCTTTTTCATTTATGGAAGCTGTCAATAACAATAAGTGTTTGATCATTGTTTCACCAACCAAGAATGAGCAACTTACATATATATATATATATATGCGCTTTGGCCTACAAAGCATTCGTTTGAGCTGCTGTTTGCTTCTCTGTATTTTCTTTCTGAATTTTAATGTGTAGCTCTGCTAGGAGACATTTTGATAGTATCGACTTATCCAGGCTAGATATATGGCGGCCACTTCCATTAGCGCTTAAGTAATATGAGGCGCAGAGACAAAGAGGAAGTGGGAGAGAGAGAAAAACGACATGGAGCGGATCAGATAGCGAGCACCGGTATTTCTCACACAAAACGCATATATGCTAAACAGTAGAGATTAGGCACGATGAATTGGAGTGAGACGAGACAGGGGTTAGCTAGCATGTTTACACAGTGTGTGTGAGTATCGCTAACCCGCTAAGTCTTGTCTCCTTAGGTTCAGGGAAACAGATGCCCTGTATCGGATTGTGAGGCCTCTGTGTTTCTGTGTGTGCGTGCGCATGTGTGTGTGTGTGTGTGTGTGTGTGTGTGTGTAGTGATTAGCTAAGGGCTAATACCATAAGCGAGGTGCTAATAAACAAACAGAGGCTAAATTGGCTGAATGGACGCACCGATGCGTAGGCAGCTAGCTCGGCCTCAATGGCTTAATCTTCTCCTCTTTTACATCCTTAGTCCAGATTAGCTGGTAAATGGGTAAAAAGCACATGCATGTTTTCCATTCTTAGCTCAGCATTAAACCTAAAACCTTTCCTTCCAAAATGTTGCCTCAACTTAAAATCTAGGCAATATTTTATTATCTACTCGAATTGGTGCTTAAATACATTTCTACATAACTTGTTTCCTTGATTTCAGCCGTGATTGGCAGAAGCAGTTGCTCGCACTTTGGCAACTAGATGGCAGCCATGTTTGTCTTGTCACTGCTGGGCTGCGTGCTGAGAGACACGGACAAATCACTCCGGCTTTAGAGTTTACACACTTATGTACATGTTAGTACAGGAAGGAAATTAGCAGATGCGCTTGTTCTTTCGGTTATCATCAGATTAGACAGGTCACTCTTTACACGTTGTAGTAAACGCCAGCAGCAGGAGTATCTCTCGGAGCAATGCGAGCCATATTATTTCTGAGCTACAACTATGTTGTGTTCATTGTTCAACCTAAGCTTCTGGATTTGGATGAAAAGACGAACTTTACTGTCAAACTCAGTTTTACTGTCGTTCAAATCAACCGTGGCAATGGTGAAAATGAACAGATATACAATATAGTAGCAAGTATTTACAATATCAGTAATGCGTATATACTGTATTACTAATGACTACTAAGTATAATAGTATAGCAAGTATAGTAGTGCATATACCATATTAGTAGTGAGTATATACACAGTATAGTAAGTATACTGCATTTATTCTGAGTATATTAAATATAGTAATGAGTACATGTATAATGTATAGTAGTGAATATACAGTATGCAGTATTAGTAATGAATGTATACAGTGTAGTAGTATACTGCATTAATAATGAGTATATTAAATATAGTAGAGTATACAGTATTACTAATTGAAATGAGTAATATGTATGTTGAGTGAATACTTACAGTATTAGTAATGAGTATACCGTATAGAAATGAATATATACAGCATTAATAACGAGTATATACAAGGCAATATATGATATATACGAGTATATACGTACAATGTAGTAATGAACATATACACAGGGTAGTACTGAATATTTTACAGTATTAGTAATAAATGTACTATATACAGTATAGCAGTATACTGTATTAATTATGAGTATATTAAATATAGCCGTGAGTATAGGTATAATGTATAGTATAAAGTAAATAAAGACCATATTTACACTAATAAGAATATTTACACTATTACTGATGTGTATACAGTATAGTAGTGAGTATATACAGTGTAGTAGTGAGTATATACGTACAGTGTAGTAATGGACATGTACACAGAGTAGAAGCGGATATACTATGCAGTATTAGTAATGAATGTATACCTTATAGTAATATACTGCATTAGTAATAAGTACACAGAGTATATAAAGTATAGTGATGGACGTATACACTGTACAGTAGAGAGTATATGCAACATAGCAGTATACTGCATTAGCAATAAGTATATAGAGTATATAAAGTATGGTGGTGAACCTATACACTGTACAGTAGAATATTTGCAGTATCAGTAATGCGTGTGTAGAGTATAGAAGTGAATATACACAGCATATTAGTGAGTATTTACAGTATTAGTACAGAGTATGTATAGTCATGAATATAAACAGTATTAATAATGAGTAGAGTGCATATACAGTATAGAGACAAATATTCACAGTATTAGTAACGAGTATAAATATAATGATTTCGTAAACATGAGTAACTTGGAGGTCACTGGAATCATGTACAGAACATTCATTCTGACATCGAATGCTTCAGTGTTAATAATGATTTGCTCGTTGTTGCTTTGTAAAATTAATTAATTATTATTATTATTATTTTTTTTTTTTTTGCGTGAGGAAGCCCAGCCCTCCCTGTCCATTGTGCTCTGAAAGAAAGAACATTGCTCTTTCTATTCGTCAGGTTTTTCCCAGAGCCTCCTGGGTCAAGTTTTTTCTTTGACGTGTTTGGATTTTAAATGCTCCCTCCCTCCCATCCATCCTGCCTCTCCTTCCCTTGCTCCCTCCAGGGCCACTATAGCGTCCAAACCTTGTCTACATTTACTACAGGCGAATGTAGAGCTCCTCCGAACGAGGCTTTTTGTTGGCTCGCCAACGGTGTTTTCATGAACTCTGAACCCCGGCCCATGGCAACGGCGAGAAAAATGTTAGCGGTGATTGACAGGATTAAGGGAAGAGCCATCTCTGTCGACGCCCCCCCACCACCACTTCCCCCTCCTCCCCTGTACGCATTTCAAACACTCGCCGAACAATGGCGTCGGGCTCGATTGAATTAATGAGCTAGCGCCTGACTGTCAAAAGAGCACACACACTTTACATAAACCTGATTATCTTTGCGTGGCAGAGAAAGAATGTGTGTGTGTGTGTGTGTGTGTGTGTGTGTGTGTTTGGAGGGATGGATAGAGGAGGAGAGGGTGCACTGCTTTCACTGGGCACCTAGCATCAAAGTGCGAGTGGAGGCGATGTTCCCGGCCCTCTCGCTCCTTTTCTGCTTAGCATAAATCAACCGTGCCGTTTTAACAAATCCATTCAAGGAGCCTTGGAACAAAAAATAAAGGGATCTTCTCTCACACTCTTCTCTCAACTCTCTCTTTTTTTTTTTTTTCTCCACTCGCTCACTACGTCCAAAGCTTGTCCCCTTCACTTTGAGACGAATTGGGGCCTCCGAGCAAAGTGAGGCCTCTGTAATGGGAGCTAATTCTTCATTTAATCCTTTTTAGCGCCTCTCACTCTTTATGTTTTTTAAAAAAAGATGCTGTCCATCATGTGTCCTTCGTTTCCGGCGTGAGATTTTCAAGCCGACTTGATTCTCGTCCCTTTTGCCTCGAGTCTCGAGGATCCTGATGCACATCCTGATTTTACTGTATTACTCATTGGCGTTGTTTCTACGGTATATAATAGGCTAGCATTAACTATCTATCTAGCATTGACTAGCTAAGCTGATGTAACTTTAGCTCGCTAACTTGTTTTGATTACATCATGAAGTAGCTTTAGCCGCCTTCATAGTTAATGACTGGAGAATGTACTCCTGGAGAAGTTTAGGTTAACATATAAACACAAACACAAAGCACACACAGGACAGTAAATAAACCAAATGTTGGACCCAAACACAGACACACACACACACACACACACACACACACACACACACTTGCAGCTACTATCTTCCTCGAACGACTTGCCGCATCCTTGCATATTGAAAGTTATAAATTGCGCCCGTCGCGGTGCATAAATTGGAATTGTGGCGTGTCAGTGAGTAATATACTTAGCATTATTCATAACAGGGAACTTTTATCAGCCGGTGCTGTCAGTAACAGATACTCCGCCCGGCTGTGTCCCATTCCACTGATATAGCAAAACAAATGAGGGACGTAATAATGTTCCTCTGAGCTGGTGTGTGTCTCTCCCCCACCCCCACCCCCACCCCCACCCACAATCTCTGCATGCACATGTAGAAAAAGTATGAAAAATAGCTCAATAACGGAGAGATAACGGCCAGAATATTCCTCTTGGAAGACGTATGTTGAAGGAACAGCGAAATGTACACAGTTTTCCTCAAATGTAGGGCAAGTTTGGTGTCTAAAGTTTGCTTCTTTAGTTTTGCACCAAGTGAAGCTTGCTAACAAGGAAAGGTTATAACTAGCTGTGTGCTAATCATACAGTCGCCTCGAATCATCACACACTCACTTTAGATAATCACACACAGTCAGCTCAAATAATCACACAGTCAGCTCAAATAATCACACATTCACTTCAAATACACAAGGTCACGTCAAATAATCACAGTCAGCTCAAATAATCACACAGTCAGCTCAAATAATCACACAGTCACTTCAAATACACAAGGTCACGTCAAATAATCACAGTCAGCTCAAATAATCACACAGTCACTTCAAATACACAAGGTCACGTCAAATAATCACAGTCAGCTCAAATAATCACAGTCAGCTCAAATAATCACACAGTCACTTCAAATACACAAGGTCACGTCAAATAATCACAGTCAGCTCAAATAATCACAGTCAGCTCAAATAATCACACAGTCACTTCAGATAATCACACAGTCACTTCAAATACACAAGGTCATGTCAAATAATCACACAGTCACTTCAGATAATCACACATTCACTTCAGATAATCACACAGTCACTTCAGATAATCACACATTCACTTCAAATACACAAGGTCACGTCAAATAATCACAGTCAGCTCAAATAATCACAGTCAGCTCAAATAATCACACAGTCACTTCAAATACACAAGGTCACGTCAAATAATCACAGTCAGCTCAAATAATCACACAGTCACTTCAAATACACAAGGTCACATCAAATAATCACAGTCAGCTCAAATAATCACAGTCAGCTCAAATAATCACACAAGGTCACTTCAAATAATCATAATCAGCTCAAATAATCACACAGTCACTTCAAATACACAAGGTCACGTCAAATAATCACAGTCAGCTCAAATAAACACAGTCAGCTCAAATAATCACACAAGGTCACTTCAAATAATCATAATCAGCTCAAATAATCACACATTCACTTCAAATACACAAGGTCATGTCAAATAATCACAGTCAGCTCAAATAATCACAGTCAGCTCAAATAATCACACAGTCACTTCAAATAATCACACATTCACTTCAAATACACAAGGTCACGTCAAATAATCACAGTCAGCTCAAATAATCACACATTAACTTCAAATACACAAGGTCACGTCAAATAATCACAGTCAGCTCAAATAATCACACAGTCACTTCAAATACACAAGGTCACGTCAAATAATCACAGTCAGCTCAAATAATCACACAGTCACTTCAAATAATCACACATTCACTTCAAATACACAAGGTCACGTCAAATAATCACAGTCAGCTCAAATAATCACAGTCAGCTCAAATAATCACACAGTCACTACAAAAAATCACACATTCACTTCAAATACACAAGGTCACGTCAAATAATCACAGTCAGCTCAAATAATCACAGTCAGCTCAAATAATCACACAGTCACTTCAGATAATCACACATTCACTTCAAATACACAAGGTCACGTCAAATAATCACAGTCAGCTCAAATAATCACACAGTCACTTCAAATACACAAGGTCACGTCAAATAATCACAGTCAGCTCAAATACACAAGGTCACGTCAAATAATCACAGTCAGCTCAAATAATCACACAGTCACTTCAAATACACAAGGTCACGTCAAATAATCACAGTCAGCTCAAATAATCACAGTCAGCTCAAATAATCACACAGTCACTTCAAATAATCACACATTCACTTCAAATACACAAGGTCACGTCAAATAATCACAGTCAGCTCAAATAATCACAGTCAGCTCAAATAATCACACAGTCACTTCAGATAATCACACAGTCACTTCAGATAATCACACATTCACTTCAAATACACAAGGTCACGTCAAATAATCACAGTCAGCTCAAATAATCACAGTCAGCTCAAATAATCACACAGTCACTACAGATAATCACACATTCACTTCAAATACACAAGGTCACGTCAAATAATCACAGTCAGCTCAAATAATCACACAGTCACTTCAAATACACAAGGTCACGTCAAATAATCACAGTCAGCTCAAATAATCACACAGTCACTTCAAATACACAAGGTCACGTCAAATAATCACAGTCAGCTCAAATAATCACACAGTCACTTCAGATAATCACACATTCACTTCAAATACACAAGGTCACGTCAAATAATCACACAGTCACTTCAGATAATCACACATTCACTTCAAATACACAAGGTCACGTCAAATAATCACAGTCAGCTCAAATAATCACAGTCAGCTCAAATAATCACAGTCAGCTCAAATAATCACACAGTCACTTCAGATAATCACACATTCACTTCAAATACACAAGGTCACGTCAAATAAACACAGTCATTTCAGGTAATCACAGTCAGCTCAAATACTCACACGAGGTCACGTCAAATAATCACAGTCAGCTCAAATAATCACAGTCAGCTCAAATAATCACAGTCAGCTCAAATAATCACACACTCACGTCAAATAATCACACAGTCACTTCAAATAATCAAACGGTCACTTCAAATACACAAGGTCACTTCAGATACTCACACAATCACTTCAAATCATCACACACGGTCACGTCAAATAAATCACACACGGTCACGTCAAATAAATCACACACGGTCACATCAAATAAATCACACACGGTCACGTCAAATAAATCACACACGGTCACGTCAAATAAATCACACATGGTCACTTCAGATAAATCACACACGGTCACGTCAAATAAATCACACACGGTCACGTCAAATAAATCACACACGGTCACGTAAAATCATCACACAGCTCAGATCATTATTCACTCGCCTCATATCATCACACAGTCGCCTCCAAAGGCATTTATGTTTATAACATTTATGTAGTGTGTGTAAATGTTCTGAAGAGGATTAAAAAAACAATACAATCAATACAATATTTAAATTTGTTTTTGCTTACTGATTACGCTTTGATTAAATGTTTTATTGCATTCTAAAGTGATGAGAAAAATCCTACAGTTTAATATACTACTGAACATCTCGATTACAAGCAGCCGGTCAATAGCTGCCGGACTGAAAGAGTAACGCCTCTTGACTTTTATCGTCGCCCGTGCTAATTATTATTCGGCGGGTTTTGACCCTGGCCACCGCCGAACGCTTCATTTGCACTCTGCGCAGGCAGATACATTAGCTTTCCGACGCGCCATTCATTAGCACGCGATTAGTCTCTACAGATTGATCAATATATCACGGATAGAACATCTTGAAGGCGGACGTCTGGAGCCATTGTGGTCCCCCAGATAATGACTTCTTTATTCATGCAGGCTTGTAGGAACACGGAGATAAAAGCAAAGCAGGAGAAAAGAGTTATTTCACCGAGATTACAGGAGCGAGGCCTAAACGGAGCTTGGCCGTGAAAGAGGACGGATCTGAACCAGAGCATTTCATCCTATTCAGGGCTGGAGGATGTTTCACACTACTTATCACATAGGGAAAGCGTCGAAATGTACTTTAATCAAAGCCCTACGACAAGAACGGCTTATACGTGATTCTCTCTGCGTGTCGTGTCAGGGCCAGCTAGCTAACAAGTGCTAGCATTTGAGAGAAGTGTTAAGAGTGAGAGTTAAGAATTAACAAGAAAATGTCAACAGTGGTCACACAAGAGCAGCTAGCGGGTCTGTTTCTTCGCATATATATGCGCCAAGAGACGTTAAGGAAACGTTACTGAAAACAGCAACTTAATGATTTTGTTTTACAGAACGAAGACGCCACAGTCTCGCCTTCTTGTTTCCTATTGGCTCTTGGATAAATAACCCCGTATAAACTCTCTTAATTTCATTTAAGTTAATTTTAGTTCTTCAGAGATGTGCAAAAATGTTAGAAAAGACGTCGGCCAGAGAAACTAATCCCGTCCCTATAGGGCTTTGAGTACATTTACACATTCATACACAATCGCAGTAACACTCTGAATGGCTGAGTTTAGCGAAAAAGGGGTGGAGTTTGCACTTGTTCCATATCTTACGACTTTATCTCAGACAAAATCCAGCAAGAATTTCTGCCTTTTTTCAAATTAAATCAGCCGTTTTTTTTTTTTTTAAATATATAATGTGACATTTCTGCAGACCAGCTGTGAAATCACCTTCATGGCTGCACACCACCATCCCTCCGTCATTATTCCCTCCCTCCCTCCCTCCATCACTATTCCCTCATTCCCTCACCGGACGGAGGCGAATCAGGACGCTCCATCTGCAGCAATTAGAGGAATGAGATGCACTTTATGGCAATTTGAGCATTTGCGCGCTCTTCCTGCTCTCTGAGGGAAGCCTGTGATGGCCGTTCCCTCGAGGGTCGTGAGGCTGAAGAGCACAGCACGAAAAAAGGAGGGAGAAAACCCCCACTCGAGTGCGTGCCAAAGCTCGCTGGTTAGATATTCCCGCCGTGACTGAGAGAGAAAACGCTCGTCACGTCGGGAAATGACAACTTTGAACTTTTAACAAGGTCGTGTGCCGTCTTTATCGGTAGAAATGTAGTAACACAAGAATTACACATCATACAAATTCTGAATTCTGATTGGTCAGAAGGCATTGATAGTAAACGAATAACTTTGATATGGTGAAAGAAAGCAAACAAACCCAAAAAAACACCCAGACAAGCTACTTTTTTTTTGTCTTATTAACTTACAAAAAATTTGATAAAAAAGAAGAGAGGCTGGTGAAGGAACAACTGTTTACAGCTGCTATAACGTAAATAAGATCCGGAACATGTTTTATGGATGTCCCGCTACTTTAAAGGTAACTATAAACGGATAAAAATACAATGTGTAGTACAGCATGACACACGGTGTTTTCTTCCTTAAGTAAATGAGGAAAATGCTTTCCAACACTGCTAAAGGTGTAAAAGCAAAGTGGACTCCGTGTCCTGCTGTATTTATTTGTCCCTAACTCAGAGACTGAGTTGATCCTCCATCACTCGAAGGGTTAATCCATCCTGGACCTTAAAGCTATATTTACCTGGGAAGAGTCAAGCTGTCCCCGAGGGGAGCGCTGCAGCCGTGCATCAATGCACGCGAACACAACTGTCCCTTTTGTATAGTGCACTAGGGATGCCATTATTTTTGAAATACGACACAGATAAAAATACACGCCCAGATCTTCGTACGACATTCTCAGTAAACTCTTTCGCAATTTTACACACTTGAGTTCAAAGAGGAACTTTACTGCCGTTCCCGTCACACCTTTGCTACAGTTCTACCGGGAAACTTTGGGGGCGTGGCCTAAAAGGCGGAGTCATACCAAACCTGACCACAAAGAGAAGTGATCCTGTCCGATCGTCCGAGATGGCCGCCTTCAAAAACGTTCCAGTTTTTAGCTGCATGGTGAAGTTTTGTTTGTGTTTATAGATTGCAGTAAGTCCCACCTGATTATATGAAAATGTTTCGGTGACGAGGCGTCCATTAATTGTTAGCAACATTAGCATTTTCGCTGTAGCGCTAAACTAAAGAAGCGAACTTCGTAAACAAAGCGTGTCTTGGGTAACTATTCGTTAACGTCATATTATTTATTGAATTCTGGATTCTGATTGGTCGTTTTCTATAACAGCGGCTCTGACAGTAGTGCAGTATTAACGCGCTTGTGTTAATACGTTATCGTTTCTATAGTAACAGCTCATTCACGGAGCGGCTGGTGAGGGAATGACTGTTTATAGCTTCTGTAACTTAAGTGAGAACAGGAACTAGTTTCACCGACGTTCCACAACGTAGCTTTAAACGGATAAAAAGTATGGGGATAAATTCTTAAAAAATTGTTTTTTTTAAATTCTTGTGGTATAAGAGCAATAAAACACTTTGGGATGTGCTGTATCGCTTCGCTTTTAAAATGTAGTTCGCCAAAGAGTCCGATTTTTACTGTTTTGTTTTGTCCTCGAATTTATTTGGCTTCTTTGTCTTGTTTGTCCTTTTTTGAACTTCTTGTACGGCACTTTTGTCTCTCTCTCTCTCTCTCTCTCTCTTTAAATGTTCTTCGACCTTCAACTTATTCGAGTCCCCGCTACATCAATGACCTGGATGGAAATTTTTTTCATTTTACTCAGACTGTATGTTCGGCAGGGGGGGGGGAGAATCCGTCTCTGAGCTCAGAGTTGAAAAAAAAAAAAAAGTCTTTAAGACAAAAAAAAAAAAAAAAAGTTTAACGACAAAAGGCGGCTCTTTTCCTGCCTGGAAGAAGCCGTCGGCTCACCTTGACAGCTCCTCTACCCACAATGCACTAAGTGGATGATTAAAAAGAAATAGAGGGTTTTACTGCGGGGTTTTTTGGCGGCCTCCCTCGAGTCCCTCGAGCCGCTGGAGCGCGGAGCTACAGCTGTCCTCCAAACAAGGCCGACATCCTTTATTTATTTCTTATGAAATATTGATGCGTGTTATGAAAGGTTTAAAATAATGCGTCTAGCCCTTTCGCTGGTTTCTAATGCATAAATAATTCCGGCCCCTCGGACAGGACGGCGTATCGCTGCCTTCCTCGCCGAGAGGGAGGGGAAAAAAAATAGCGTCCCTCGTAATTTCCTACACTTATACCGTCGGCGTGGGCTCTGAATAATTGATGGACAAATTTAGGGACTAAAACTGCGACACAATATGACTTTATGTCAAAGGGTTAGTCCCTGCGGATCTGCCGCTTGAAATGGGTTCTTACACGGATTTTTGGGAAAGAAAAAAGAATAGCGAGAGAGAGAGAGAGAGAGAGAGAGAGAGAGAGAGAGAGAGAGAGCGCTCACTTTTGATTTTGATTCACTTTTGATTTCTTTTTTCTCCTCTAACTGAGCAACATGGCCCCCGTCATGAGGTCTGGCTTTGCATGGCTGCCGATAAGTGGACTTTCTAGCCTATTATGACTGAAAAGGATGGAGGGAGGGAGGGCGGGAGGGGAAATGTTTTTGTTTCCGAACACAAATGGGTTTTTCACACCGACATGGAGCCGATTTCGATTGCCTCCTGGACGTCAGGATGTGACGAGGCGTCCCGTCGCTTCCCCCGTCTTAATATCCGCCTCTGGTGTACAATTACTGTATTTATTTCGTCGTATAAAAGGTGTAAAAGATCCCTGACGCCTGAGTCAGCATGAGCTAGTTGGCTAGTTTGACTAGCATTCTGATTCTGGCATGTGTGAAACTAGCAAACCTTGCTGAATTAGCAACAAAAGCTCACCTCGGTTTCCTGCAAGGTTATCATATCCCATTCTTGTAGCTTCTACATCAATGAGTTTTGCTAAAAATAAATAAATAAATAAATAAAAAACTAGAAAGCTAATAAAACATGAGTCAAGTCAGAAGTTACTTTCGAAACCGGCTAATAAACAGCTTTTTAGAACAAATACAATTCATGAACATTATTCGCTAGAATTAGCTAGAGTGTGTAACTAGCAAACCTTGCTATATTAGCAATAAAAACTCACCCCGTATCCCGGCAGATCATCACACCTTCCTCTAACTGTTCATGTTCCCATTTACGTCGTCTAAAAACAGTTAATAAAACACAGCCGTGGAACATTCTAGATTTTCTTCGAGACAGCGCCCTAGCATCCAGTTTGCTAACTCGGACTAGCTTCTGATTTTAACTTCAACACTCCTAATTTCACATTTTTTAACAAGTCAGGCAGAAATTATGATCAAGACTAGCTAATAAATGGATCTCGCTCAACTTCGTGTTCAATTCATAAAAATTATTCGCAAGCGGTGGCTGTAGTTTGACTAGCAAACCTTGCTACATTAGCGACGGAAACTCACCCCAAGGAAGGTTATCACACGTTCCTCGGTCTGACGATGTTCCCATTGTCGTAGCCACACTGGCGAGTTTTGCTAAAAAATAAAAAAAATAATTTAAATTAGCAAATAAAACATGAAACTGGTGTATTCTAGATTGTTCATTGAGAAAATAAACCAACAAAACACGATTTTGAACAAGTCAGTCAGAAATTTCTTTCAAGACTACCTAATGATCTGTCTAATTCACGAAACATCATTCACTTGCACTGGTGAGTTAAAGCAGCATTTTTATGCTAGCATGTTTAACTAGCATATGCCTGGATGTACAAATGAAAGGGTAGGCGGGGTATTTCTAGCTCCATATCTTCTATGAATTTGATGTTCTGTATAGGTTCGTCATCATAATTGCAAATTAAAACAAAAATGACTTCAAGTTTAACTAATCAGGTTTTCTACCACAGCTAGCTGAACTAGCATTCTGTTTTGTTTTGTTTTTTGTCCGTTTTTACACAACTAAAACTCATTTGTTCCAACCTGAAAGAGATTTTGACAATACGATGTTGGTTAACACACACATACACGCACAAAAAAAACGCGACTCAGATTAGCAAATAAAAAAATATTTGCTATGGTGTCAAATGCCATTCACTAGCATACAATCCAGTCACTCGCTTGGCTAATTCATTGCTAACGGGTTTCGCAGTATGAAACGCCTTCAGTCCAAACAATTACTGGTTAAGAAAGAACTGTTAAAAAAAAAAAAAAGAAAAGAAAAAAAAGGATTCTCTGTCACTGAGAGTGTAAGAGGAAACTTTTACTTGAGTACAAACTGACTACAGATGCGCTAGTTTAACAAGTATTCGGAAGTTTTGCTAGCACACCTTCCTGTGTGAACTAAAACTCTGGTTAATGTGCATTAAATCTAGTTCATGTTAATAAAGGAGGGCTTTATGACATTCTTAAATCCTGACTAGTATCATTTTGTCATGTTTAATGAGCATGAAATGACTATACTGTCCTAATCATCAACACAAGACTCTTAGAGTTAGAACTCTGGTTGATTTTAGCCGATAAGAACACGATCTTTTAGTAAGCAGGTAAGTCGTTCATTCATAAAGCACATTTAAAACAACCGAAGTGCTGTAGGTTTTGGACGTATCATTAGTGAAGAGAACATTTGAGAAACCGTTTGACAAAACCGTCTGACCTTACACCACTTCTCGTTTACCGTGCGGCCATTTTGTGTTAGCATTCTGCAAAGCGTCCTGTTTTGGCCCAAGACAAAGGCGCTGCTGTTTCCTCAGCTGGACTGACAGCTATTTGTAAATAATCCCTTCTCCGAATCGGTTTGCGTGTAAATGCGACTTTGCGTATCGCAAAATAAGACTGGTTTCATTTCCTTTCGTTTGTTTCAATCCCGAGGACAAAAGCCTTCGTTTACAAATGGCGCAGAGTTACAAAGGACGCGGACAAAAACAAATGGCGGAGCTGATGAATGTTTAAATATTAGATTAACCCAAAGATCGTTTACGGTTTATTTGCGGCGTGTGTACTGAACTGGAACTGGACCTTTCTCAGGACTGCTGATAATCTTTGATACGGTGAAGTGTTCTTTAAGGAGCTGAATTCTAGCGTGATAGCGTGCGTTCTTCATGTCAGATTATACGATGAAGATTCTCTAGCGATAGACCTGCGATTAAAGAAAACCACTGCGTTCTGTGTAGTTTACGCCATTTAATGGCAATTTTACGAATTTTACGAAAATCAGCCCACTTTCTACTACTTACATTACATTGGCTGACCTACGATAGGTTTTTAGGGTAGTGGTAGCTCAGTGGTTAAGGCGTTGGACTATTGATCGGAAGGTCGTGAGTTCAAATCCCAGCATCGCTAAGCCACCACTGTTGGGCCCTTGAGCAAGATCCTAAAATGTAAATGTTTTTAGCTACATCACATTATTTGCTAAATAAAAATGGTCTGTTTTGCGCTGGGGCTATGATGCTAATGGAGCTAAAATGTGATGTAGCTAAAAATTGAATTCAGTTCAAATGTTACAAAGTACCTGGAGCAAAATTACAAGCAGTTCAAATCAGTCCCTCCAGGATTTCGCAATTTTTGATCGCAGAAATGAACGCAAACGCAAGCAAACGCCGCAATGTTCGGAGAAGCTTGCGATTTTTCAAAATTACCGCAGATTTCCCGCAGATTCAAAGCCCTCTCCGATTCACGTGCGTCGAACATGAGCGCATGCTAAAAGGTCTCATTTACCAACAATCCTCACTGCGAGAGACCGTGCAGAACTATTTCGTGCGACTGCGATTCCGTAGCCCATTGCAATTCAAGTAGTTTTCTACAAACTCTACAAGTCACATCGGGAAATTTTGAGCTAAATTAAATTTCTAGCTACTTCACATTTTAACTAAATCAAATTTGTTAGCTACATGAGGTTTTAGCTACGTGACATTATTAGCTACATTCGCATCGTCACTCCAGTGCAAAACTAAAGAAACAAACTTCTGACACTAAACGTGTTTAAGGGAAAAATTATGAACGGACAGTTCTAACCAAATATGGATAAATGTTTGTTGTTGTTGTTGTTGTTGTTGTTGTTTTCATCAGCATTTAGGAGTTGAGATTTGTGAATTGCAGTCCTGCTTATTTCCTTTCATGCTGCACAAATAGTTTTTTTTTCCCCCTTCACATTTTGATAGAGAGTGTGTTTTCGAGTGTCACTCATGGACGACAATGGCTCGGGGGCAGCGTGTGAATGAAAGTGTGCGACGTCCATCAGCTCGGAAGAGAAATGGAAAGTAAAAAAAAAAAAAAAAGAGAGATTTAGCCTCGTACTTCTGACACGTTTTGGCCAGAGGGGGTGAAGCTGAGGCGTTTTGACACTCGCCGTGCCGTCCTTTGAGCATTTTCAAGACCTTTGCGTAAATAGAGATGACCCCGGGACCTTAGCTGACCCCTTTTCGAGCTCTGTGTGTGTGTGTGTGTGTGTGTGTGTGTTCAATGGCAGCTTCTCCCCCTCCAACTCTCTTCCATGGAAGTAAAAAAAAAAAACAAAAACGCTTGGGGCAAAGCTGCGCTCTTTCATTGAATGGTGACCGGTCTTTATAATCACCATTTGCAGCTGCCTGTCTCTCAAACACACACACACACACACGCACACACTATTGAATAGCACTGGATGAGCCCAGGCTGGATTTCAGCCATGATTAATCTGATAAATAATAAATATATCAATCTAAACCTCAGACAAGGACAAATTTTTAGCAGCAGGAAAGCACAAGAGCCACTTCAGCCCAGAAATTAATTATTTAATGATTAATTCGTCAGGAAATGAGAAAAAAACAGTTTTGATTAATGCTGTCCGGTGTAGCGCGGGGATGTTTGATGTGTGTCACCTTTCTTATATTTTCAAAAAGAACACACACACACACACACACACACACACACGGTTTGTTTAATAAAAAAGCCTACAGGCGTGTGACACCGAGATCAGATGTCGGAGCATTAAAGCTACAATTTCCAACATGTCGCTTTTGAATAACCTCCATTCAGCCAGGGGTCAAAAACTGTTTGCTAATGGAAGTGTCTCAAATCGTGGCTCACGCACTCGTCCGCGCTCACGTGTTTGCTCGAGTGAATCGGATGAAGGAGTCGTTTATGAAATCGATGCTGCACTCCAGACCTTTACGTACTTTTGGTACATTAAACGTTGTAATGTTTTAATATTTGTGTTGTGTTACTGTATTGGACTTTATAAACCATTTATAAAGCATTTAAAAGCGGTGTGTTATGCCCTAGCACTCAAAAACAAATGAAATAATACATTCATGAAAATAAATTAATTACGTTTAAAAAGAATAAGAAATGAACGTGAGGGTGGGGTGGGGGGGGAGATTTGGGTGTAAACAATGTATAAAAGAATCGCATGAAAAATAAATGAATCTTTTAAAAGAGTCATGTGAAAATGAATCAATTTCGTAAGAGTCATGTGGAAATAAATGAATCGTGTAAAAGGATCACATTAAAGTTGAGTCGTGTGTGAAAGACTCACAAGGGAAAATAAATGAATTGTGTAAAAGAATCACAAGTAATAAATGAATCGTTTAAAAGAGACAGACGTGAAAATAAATGAATCGTGTAAAAGAGTCAGATGAAGAATCGTGTAAAACATCATGTGAAAATAAATGACTCGTGTAAAACGAACCATGTAAAAGAATCGCATTAAAGGCGAGTCGTGAGTAAAAGAGTCATGGGAAAATAAATGAATCATGTAAAAGAGTCACATTCAAGGTGAGTCGTGTGTAAAAGAATTACAAATGAAAATAAATGAATTGTGTAAGAGAATCGCAAGTAATAAATGAGTCATTTAAAAGAGTCAGATGTGAAAAATGAATTGTGTAAAAGAATCACAAGCAATAATTGAATCATGTAAAAGAACCAGACAAAAATTAATGAATTGTGTAAAAGAATCAGATGAAAAATCACGTGTAATAAATCATGTGGAAATTAATGAATCGTGTAAAACGAGCCATGTAAAAAAAAATAATAATAATTCACGACAAATAAATGAATCACGTAAAAGAATCTTGTAAAAAAATGAATCGTGTAAAAGTAGATGAATTATGTGTAAAAGAATCATGTGAACGAATCGTGAAAATAATTTTATCACGTTTAAAAAAATTATATTTGAAAATATGTGAATCACGTTAAAGAAATCAAAAATAAATGAACTATGAACTATTCCAATGAAAAGTGCATGCAGTAAACAAAAAAAGAACTTAAATAAATTGGTCACTGAATAACAAGAATCATGTTGAAAAAATAAAATAAGGGCAGCTGTGGAAAGTACACGTGAGAAGTGTGTGAAGTTCGATGTGTGATTTAAAATGTATAACAATATCGCTGGTTCAGATTTTGCCACCATGTAATAAGTGGCGTATATTTATTTCCACACTCTTCTACACCTTTGGCATCATGATGAATATTAACGTGTGTGTGTGTGTGTGTGTGTGTGTGTGTGTGTGTGTGTGTGTTACGGCTGTATCAGTGAGCGGTGTTTGTTTAGTGGCCCGAGCTGTCACCCGTCCCCTTTCCCCAGCCGTTTAAAAACAGTCGTGCCCTCAGGGTGGAGGAGAAAAGCCTCGGGTTTAATAGGGCCAACAACCCAACAAATATCCCCCCTGTCCACCATTATACATCTCCAAGCCCTGAAAAAAGAGGAGGAGGAGGAGGAGGAGTAGGGGATGAAAAAAAAAATCCCCACCCATTTTCCGTTGGCCGGCGTGGGCCGGAGGGAGTAGGGACTGACACGACGCATTGTGCCAAAGAGCTTCAGCGAGTTGTTACAAGCATCGAGACATTAGGCTAAACAATAGGCGGATTGGCAGCATCATCAATCACGCCGTCCTGACACATCGGACTTGGGTTTGTTTGTTCCACTCTGCATAATAAAGAGATTGGATCAGGTTTAATTAGATATTGGGTAATCAATCACTGCCAACGAGGCACGAGGTTAGCGGGACGCAGCAGCACGTGCCTTCATCAGGAGAAAGGAAAAAGGGAAAAGAAAGGAAAGGTGTGCTGTTAAGAGGTTTGATGCTGATGATGATGATGATGTCGTCAGATGCAATTAAATTACATGACAAAATAAATGAATCGTGTGAAAAAGACAATGTGGGAAAACACTGCATAAAGGAATTAAATCGTGTGTGTGTGTGTGTGTGTGGGGGGGGGGTTCAGATGATTCAATCATAAATGAGAAAATTATTACCAATTATTGAATATTTGAATATAAATGAATCACGAAAAAAAATTAATTATGTTAAAAATTAACGTGGTAATAAATGAATCGTGTGAAATAAAATCACGTGGAAAATTTATCTTTTGAAAAATCACGTGGAATATTGATCTTTTGAATAATTACGTGGAAAATGAATCGTTTAACTCCTTTGAGAAATCACATGCAAAATGAATAGTTCGAAAAATCACGTGGAAAATGAATCATTTGAAAAATCGCATGTGCGAAACGAATCTTTTGAATCCTTTGGAAAATGACGTGGAAAATGAATCATTTAACTCCTTTGAAAACTCACATGGAAAATGAATCATTTGGAAAATCACGTGCAAAATGAATCATCTGAAAAATCGCGTGCAAAATGAATCATTTGAAAAATCACGTGCAAAATGAATCTTTTGAATCCTTTGAAAAAGAGATGGAAAATGAATCATTTGAAAAATCATGTGCAAAATGAATGAATTTGTGAAAAATTCATGTGATGATAAATGAATCATTTGGGGGGAATCGTGTGAAAATAAATGAATCATGTAAAAACAATTCATGTGAGAAATGAATCCTGAGAAAAATTAACGTGAAAATAAAATAACGTGATTCTTATTTCGTTGATTCTTATTTCGTTCCAGCTGATAAAGGAAAAATAAACTCATGAAATTTTATTTTTTAAAAACTTACAAATGAAAAACAGCATATGACCATAAATGAATCGTGTGAAACTAAATGAATCACGTGGGGGGAAAGAAATCACGTAAAAGTTAAAACACATGCACTCAATGTGAAACAGTGTTTCACCATTTTTTAAAATTGTTTTTTTTAAAAATGCACTTATCCTCAGACATTCTGGACTTTATACACAAAATGCAAAAAAAAAAAAAAAAAAAAGGCGGGGTTATCAATAAACGTTCTGTGAAACCCAGAGGACGCACAACATGATGTCTGAGCTGGAACTGCATCCGAAGGACATGAGGCATGAGGTAGAAAATCAAAACCTGACAGAAAGCTCTCTCTCTCTCTCACACACACACACACATATACACTGTTTAAAAAAAGAAGAAAAAAAAAAGGAAAAGTAAGAAGGGGAATAAATGCGAAAGGAAGCATCTGGGCAGGAGGCTGGTGCTGGTGCCTCCGAGGCCCTTCGCCTCCGCTGATGAGACAGTTACAAGTTTCCAACAGCTGCCTACTAATGTTTGATCAATGATAAAATATGCCAAGGTGACAAGGCGGCGCTGGCCTGCATTCATTAAAGTTTCAGCGGGCCTCGAACGGAGCCCTGATGCACCCCGTATTCCCTAAACGCCGCTCCGGATTGAGACGATTTCACCAGACGTCAAAAACAATATCCGTTTGATGTTTGCTCAGCAAAACCTTCCGAGTAACGTTTTTTTCCTCGTGTTTGCGCCGGAGAACCAGCGGGAATTCGCCGCAGGTGGGGGGTGGGGGGTGGGGGTTGTTGATAGGAGCAGGTTAAAAAGGCTGAGGGGAAAAAAAAAGGAATTGGCCAGGAGTGAAAATGTTGAATTTGTTTTAGTTTTTTTTTTTAGTTTTTTTTTTATTAAGGAAACGAGCAAATTCGCCCGGAGCTGGCAAAGAAAAATAAAACAAAACAAAAACAACAAAACAAAAATGCTGAGGATTGTTTTGTCCTTTTCACTCTGGGTTTTTTTTTTGCCTTGTTGTTCCGAGCCGAGCAGGATCGACCGTGCCAAGCCGATTCTCCTGGTAAATGTCAACTGTCAGCACGCTGCTCATCATTCCTGGCGGCCATGTTGGAGGAAGAAGAAAAAAAAAACAACAAAACAAACAACCCGGGCCTTCGAAGATTGCAAGGAAGGAAGGAAGGAAGGAAGATGTTGTGCCAGGACACGTATCGAGCTGGAATCGTAGTTGACGTCTTCATCTTGTAGAGTGGAAGGCCTTTTAGAAACATACGCTAATGAAAAGTCTACAAGCTAAACAATGTGTCAGACTTCCTCCGGGCTGAAAGCGCAGTGTTGCTCGGGAGGACGGTGAAGACGAGACAACCCCCCCAACACCCCCCCGAGTATAAAATCATCGGGTTAATGGGTAGCGGTTTATTAGATGCCTAGTTTTACACACTCTTTTGTGTTTTATTTTATTCAGCGTGTAAAGGTTGATGATGACACAGTGACACTACCTGTATACGGGGTCTGGCTTTAATCCCGAAGTGGGCATGGCTTAAACGATTTCTCTTTTGATTACATATAAACTCTATCTAGCATTTCCACCTTGAAAAACCCTAGACGACCCCCGGATTACAGAAACATCAGCAGTGTCGGCATGGAGTGTGAATTCCGGCTCTGACAGTTCCTCGGCCTCAGCTTCATCACTGGTCTCGAATAGAGATGCGGGCGGAGATGTTTATTTTTTAAAATCCCGCTTGCACGGTTATTATTTCCGCCTGCGTTGTTTTGGCGTGTTATCAGGGTGGGAGGGGCAAACCCTGTCTTCCCTGTCAATCACAGTGACATCAGGTAATCGTGAACTTCCGTGAGGGGTCATGTACAGTATGCGGAAGAGGGTAGATAGCGCTTTCCTCTGAATGTCTTACGCTGCACTGGGAATTGACCAAGACCAGTCAATATTGTCTTCCTAATGGACTGCTTGATAAGCAGACTTCTGATTGGTCGAGGGAGTGAATAACAAGCCGTATGATTGAGATCATGTTAGGAAGCTGTGATAAAAATACATGTTTACCGCTAAACTGAGTGGATTTGAGATCATGCTTGTATATCTATATATTCTTTAAGGTTCAGTGAATCAAGGAAGGATACATTTTTTAAAAATGTATGATTAAGCACACTGGCTTTGTTAGTCTGGTTATAATGTGCAACTTTATTTGCTTATCTTTTGAAAATTAGCGTGTAGCGAACCAGCGAGTCATGTGAAGCTCTTTTGTTTGGTCGGCGCTCCTGAGAGAGGTCCAGCGCTTCAATAATTCACGCCGAATACGAATCGGCCCATCTCTCCGAATGGCTAATGCGCCAGCGACAGACGAGGAACAGGTTCGCTTCAATTAAGCCTTTTGTTCGTGACAAATTCGTTCCATCTCCGGTTTTGTATCTGGCTTGTATGTTTGTGTGCTTTTTTTTTTTCCGTTACATTTTTGTTCCTCCTTTTAATTGGTGCCTTATCTTTTCCACCCCCTCCCTCCCTCTCTCTCCCTCTCTTTCTCTTTCTTTCTCTCTGTTGCTTTCTCGGTTGCTTCATGAATAAGGGATCGAGTGTTACCTTGAGTAAGGGATCCTGTGTCTTTCCTTACGGTGTGTTTTCTTCACGCTCACTCCATCGATAATTGGATAAAGTGTGTAAACTCCACGCTAACACTAAGACTAGCGTGAATGATGGATGAGGGATGACGTTGCTAATACCTGATAATAATAAAAGTGATGCTAATCGTGGTGTATCACCAGGCCTGCGACTTAGGAAAGGGGGTCAATAATTCATTCATTCATTAATTTTTCAGTCCGGCTTGGGTTTCACGTCAGACGTTTTGTTCCTCTTGTTCTAAGAGTGGGAAACGGGTAACAACTTATTATTATTATTATTATTATTATTAATAATAATAATATTATTATTATTATTATTAATTGTCGAGAGTGATAGTTGTCTCCTCTAATTATCTTTTAAACAGCTATTCAACTTTAAAATGCTCAGATGTGATTTTATGTCTTGGCTAAAAAGAAGCTCAAAGACGTAAAAAGTGAACGATCATTTTATTAATTTCGAATTTTATTAATACTTTTATGAATGAATTTCACACTTGAATATAAATGTGTTGTATACAAGCATCTCAAATAAAGGCTCTTATAATAATAATAATAATAATAATAATAATAATAATAATAATAATAATAATAATACACAAAATACCTAATTTAATCAATTTTCTTCCAAATTTTCCTACGTGACACACAGCACCACAGCGCTCCACTCTGATTGGCTGCTCAGCACATTCCTCTAATCTATAATATAATCATTGTGATGAATCAGCTGATGACTCACAGCATTTAAGGGGATTAATGAACTGATTCTCTAATAGCAGATGCCTGAGGACACGTTCATTTCGTTTTTATCCATTTACATGTACACCAACTCAGAATATTTGTAGTGGTGGAAGATGTAAATGCCAGCTTGACGCTGTTATGATTAGTCTTAGATCATGTCCTGTTTATTTTCTGATGAAATGTAATCTGTGCATATCAATGTAATTTTTTTTAAACGCAGAAATCCCAAAGTGACTTCCGGGATTAGAAGTGAAAGGAATAGTTAGTTTAATGGATCATTACTTTGGCTTGGAGGCTGATTTCACATGCAATTTGTAGTAAAAAAAAAAAAAAAAATTGTTCAAACGGTCTTTAAAAGAAAAGTCAGTGTCCCAGACCCGCCAGCCTGTGGACACTGTGTGTGTGTGTGTGTGTGTGTGTGCGCGCGCGCTCTCACACCGCTTCTTTAATCTCACTCGCCACCATTTATTAGCTTGAAGCATCTTGGAAGGATTTCTGATTAATTGGGGTCACTCGCCCTGTAGAACAAGGTCAGCGCGCGCGCCTCTGCTTCCTATTTACATCAATTAGAAGTGAGGGCCGGGGTGTTGCGCGCGTGCATGTGTGCGTGTGCGCGTGTGTGTGTGTGTGTATATACACGCATGCATGCGTGTGTGTATGTGTATGAGCTTTCTGCAGAAGCTCTCGCGCATCTCGTGACACGTAGCGCGCGGTAATGTTAAAAGTTAATGCAAACGCCAGGACGCGCAGCTCGCGCCTCTCGGTTACAGAAAAGAAAAGCAACAATGCAGGAGTTTTACAGAGAGAGAGAGAGAGAGAGAGAAAGAAACAGTCCACATGGAAGAGGGAAAGAAGAACATGTAAACAAACAAACAAACAAACAAATAAGTAAATAAATACGACGCTTACACGTCGTTTGTTTTGAAATGTTGTTAGATTGAACTGGCTACGCGTGCACGACGTGTCATCCTTCCCAAACTCCACGACTAACCCTCAGTTCATGCATGCAGCACGGGTGCACACTGGCACAGGCGCACACGTTCCTAGGAATTTGAATATCACGTTATAATGCGTCACAAATACAATTACTTCCCCATATAGATAAACACACTATGCTTTCTCAAGCGTGCACGTGCGGTCACGTTAATAATACTCACTACTAAAATAATGCTTGCTCTCAATAAATAAATAAATAAATAAATAAATAAATAAATAAATTTCACCCAAGCAGATGATCTTTAATCTTATAAATATTAGCAAAAACATTATTTACCTGTGACTGATACCATTGATCTGGTTTATCAGATGAATTTTTGACATGTTTCATATATAATTTGTATATTTTGTGCACATTTTACAACAATGATTAGATTTCAATGACACTGAAAAAGAAGACTGATAAAAAAAAAGTAATAATAACCTTGCCTGCATTTAAGAAAAGAAAAAAAAATACAAATCAAGTTCAAGATGCATTGAATAAAATGTAAATAAATGAAAAGAAAGTCATTTTTGTGAATGTTTCAGAGAGAGAGAAAAAGCAAGAAAGAGATTTCTCCCGTTTTTTTCAGATAGAGGGCGCTCTTGCGTCATCTACACCTCTTATCTCGCCGCAGCATTCATATGCAAATGAGCAGCGATCCCCTCGTCCAATCAGAGTCTCGGACAAACGGAAGGGGGCGGGGTTATTCACTTGCAAGGAAAAAAAAAAAAAAAAAAAAAAAAAAAACCAGGCACACACAGGGTCAGAAATAAAAGGTACCAAGAGTACTTTTAAAGGAACCACCAACAGTATATTTAATTATCTTTAAGCTGGAAAGGTGCATGAAGTGTTATTTTAAATAATAACCGTAACTAATTAATAACTAATGAATAAGTAATTAATAAGTAACGAATCGGTCCTTGAAACTCTTGCAGAAAAGTCGCACGTGAAATTTAGACGTGGTTTTGGACTAGGCACATCGCGTGTCGTGTTCCACGCGGGTTTATATTTTCACAACGCATTTACACTTGTCCGGCCACTTTATTAGGAACACCTGATAACTGCAAGACGAGCGAGCGACTACGCAAGTGCTCTGTCCAAGCACCGGAAAAAAAAGAGAAAAAAAACGCCGCCGCATCAGATAGAGGCGACATTGTGCGGATGAACACATGTTCAGGCCTGTAGATGATGACGGAGAGCAGTTATTTCCTGTCCGACGACGCCTTCCAATTTCCTGCCCGGCACTTTAGTTTTATTACGCCGATAAGCGGATAGCATCCGTGCGCTGATAAGGGAGCGTGCGGGAGAATATATAAAATATATATTTACACAGATTTGCACGCGGGGTTTTGTGCCCGTGACAATAAGAGCTAATAATTCGACAGTGGGCGAGGTGTATGACTTAATATCACGCCCGGAATGTAATAAAAGGCGAGCGGCGGACGCAGTAATATAATCATCAAAGCCGCTTCTGTAATTTACATCAGAATGGGAGCGTTATCGTTATCGTGTTAGCGACGCTCGTGTTCACTTCCTAGGGACACTTGAGTGTGGAAGTCTCGTTTCTTCTCTCTGCGCACAGTTCAGTTCATTCACTCAACCCTGTTACCTGAACACATCCACCCTCGAGGAGATACTCGGGAGTGTTCCGTAACAGGAAGTTGCATCGTCCCGATTTCCTGACGATCACGTGAAGAAGAAAAAGTGCGTTCTTATGTCACAAATTAACGATGCAGTAATTGTTTCGTACGGTATATGGACACTGGAGGTTAAGGTTAGAGGGTGGGGTTAGGGGTGGGGTTTAGGGGCGGAGTTAGCATTCCTTACCTTTTCTTATCCCCGAGAAACAAAATCCGAAAACATCGATTCGCTCGTTGAAAGTCGTAACGTCATAACAATTGTGTTTCATCGTGATAACGTAGCCATGTGACTCAAACGTCGTCTTCTCAGATTAGCGAGCTAACTGTACAAGCTACGTAAACTCGCCAGAGCCAACAACGATCTCTGCTACTTTCTTCTGAACTTGATTTATCTCCGTAATGTCTCTAATACACATTTAAAGAGAGGCTGTACACTATATGACGGGATAAGGAGAAAGCCCCGCCCCCTTCCTTTGTTTTAGTCAACTCATTCAGCTGTCAATCATCCCGAGTCCTCAGTGTGTGTGTGTGTGCGGGAATGTGTGCTCATCACGAGGGTCCTCCCAGTTAAGGTTAAGGTCAGAGGGAACGACTTGGACGTGACTGGGGGGGGGGGGGAGTGAGGATGTGAAGGAAGGAAAGAAGAGAGACTGATGGAAAGTTGTGTGTGTGTGTGTGTGTGTGTGTGTGTGCACTCGTGAGAACACTTACTTGACTTCTCGTGCCTTCGGACACTCTCACGCACACTCATGCATGAGAGAGAGAGAGAGAGAGATTTCTTTTCCTCCCCCTGAAGCAGTTGACATTTAGCCCCGGCGGATAATTGCGGAATAACATTTGCGTTACAATTGGAACACGACCCGCGCCTTTCACGCGCCCTTTCGTATTACCGCACCGAGAGAAGAGAGTGCGGGATGAGAACGGATGGATGAATGGATGGATGGAGAGATGAAAGAGAAGAGAGCAGAGAGATTGTTATTGCTGTAAGAGGAGGGGGAAAAAAAAGAGTCAATTATTGCAGAGTCAATGTCAAGGGGAGCGCGAGGTGCCCTTTTCACTCGCACGCTCAGCTACTATTAAGGAAAAAATGGATTAGGTGTGTGTGTGTGTGTGTGTGTGTGTGAGAGAGACACGAAGTCTTGCCTAAAAGCAAAAAGGTTAATGGATTGAGTGTTACCTGTGTGTGAGAATGAGAGGACGCTAGCCTGAACGAGTTTGCGCTTATTCAGCAACTTATAGAAATAAACAAACAAATAAAGTTTTATACAAAATATTTTTAAAAAATTAATATAAAAAAAAAAACGAAAAATGTGTAAAAGGTCGTGTGTCTCTTGACATTTGCTGTATAGTGTTTATATAATACATTTTTTTAAACAATATTTACATATTTTTTTATTTGAAGATATTCTGGTATGTGACGACAGGAAAAGGTGTGTTAGCTAATTCTGCTACCTTTTTGCTAATACGGCTAATACACACTTCACACACACACACACACACACACACACACACACACACACACACACATTAGCGGCACGTGGAATTCCCTCACGCGCACGTTCACACCCGATAAATGAAAAAGTGATTAAAAGAAAACAGTTAATATCCGGCGCCTTTAAGCTACACATAGTAACCTAATAACGCTGGGTCTCAATTAACACCGGGGCTGCAGCAGCAGGGTTACGCAAACATGGCCGTGTGTGTTTATTAAGTGTAAGTGGCAACTGTGACCCCTCTGTGTGTGTTCGGTTTGTTTTCATCCTGTTCCCTCAAGTTCAAGGGTCATCCAGAGGTCCATATTTTAAAAAGAAAAAAAAAAAAAACCCGCAGCTTCCCACCCTAAGTAGTGCGCACTTTAAAGATCTTTAAAAAAAATGGTTAATATCGGACAATACGGTGCCTACATACTAAAACTCACACACTTCCACTCTATATAGTGCGTACGCTAAAAATCTCTGGGCCTCAATTATCAATCTTTCAGGCCAAACCGACTACAAAAGTCCACCAGATTTACAAAACGTATCGTGTTTTAGATTCATTTCCTGCTCACGTGCGCATGTCGAGGAATGCCCATCACCTGTAAAGCGCAAAGCGCACTTTGTCATGGGCACAGCTCATTTGCGTTTAGCGACACCTACAAAACTCCATAAAAGGTCAGGCTCACAGAGAGCTGAAAGCACAAAAACGAGAACAAAATGGCGAAAGAAGAGGAATTTTCCCGCAGGCAGAAGTGGACGTTATTTTGACTCACGTCTACTCCAATTTAAAAACAAAACTATTTAGCAGTGCAGGAGCACGTGAAAATGCTCAGATCTGGCGAAAAAGTGAATTAGGTGTGAATGCTCTGACATGAAAATGTATATATATATATATTTTATACCACAGCAATTTGCCAACGATTTCTTGAGAACTTGAGAACTTGTTGCTCCTCTGTCCTGAAGATGTCCAAAAACTTAACGCTACAGTTTCACAAAGCGCCGACGCCGGAGACTCCTCCCACGGCTGTCGAATAAACGTCTCCGTACGGAAAACTTCACCGCGTCGACAATCAAACGCGATGCTTAACCTGTCTATGTGCGGCGTCTACTGTACGACTCCCCGTGAGCGAGCCGTCACCATGGAAACGATCGAGTATTGTTCCAAAACCCGTCGGAAAATTCATCGGCCGATCAGAATCCGGAATTCAACAACGCCGCGGTGCGTATCGTAGTGCCAGCGTTCTCTCATGAAAGCGGCGGAAAAGGAGATTCTGTGAGGAAATTCGTATCTCATAAACCAAAGGGCGGTTGAAGATTGACTCCTTTAGCATAGCGCGCTTCTGTTCCGCTAGCTGTAGCAATAAATCACATCTCCCTCCCTCCACACACACACACACACACACACACACACACACGGAGTTAGCCATGTGGCTGATCATTGTGCAGTCGCGTCAGCCTTATTTCCGAGGAGATAAATGGGATTTAAATTAATAGGCGGTCCTAAATAACTCCTCAGCTGGTAAACGACACATTTATCAGATGCCGACAACCAGCGGGCCGTGATTCATGGCGGCCCCTCGCGACACAAAAGGGGGCCTACAAAAATTATTATTTTTTAATAAAGTGTAGCAGGCAGTCGTCAGTCATTTATCAGGATAGTGAAGTGAAATATGGCTCTCTGAAGGAAGAAGAAGAAAAAAAAACCCCAGCAGTACAGGGCTTGTGTGTAGCATTTTAAGCACGAGGCGATGGGAAATCATAACGTTTACAATTCGCAATTCTCACAAAAGATGATTAATAATTGGTTTCTGATTAAGTCGAACCAACAACAGCTGAGGTAACAGGGTGAAGAACACGGGGGGGGGGGGGGGTCACTACGCCTTCTGACCCGCGTTTAAACACACATTTGTGTTTTGTTTCTATCTGACCTCTTCATAACTCTGGCCTTTATGTAACTTTACAGTACTGTCCATGTATTAACAGACTACCATTATAGGATTGTTGCCACGGTTACAGATTAGAGTGTGGTTATATTTTCACTGTAGCCTGTTTTTGTTTTTTCATTGTAGTACGTTTGTTGTTGCCATGGTTACATCTCTGACTGTACTTGCTTTTTTTTTTTTTTTTGTAAACTGTAGTCTATGTGTGTTTGTTTCACTGTAGCCTGTGATTGTTGTTGCCATGACTACATCTCAGAGTGTGTTCGTATTTTTCTTTTTTTTTTTTGGCCTGTGTGTGTTTCAGTGTAGCCTGTGTTTATCGTTGCCATGGTTACATCTCAGAGAGTGTGTTTTTTTTTTTGTTTTGTTTTTTTTTACTATAGGGACGTAACCATTCTGTAGCCTGTTTGGGTGTTTTTTTCTCTTTGTTGTTGCCACGGTTACATCTCAGTGTGTTTGTTTGTTTGTTTGTTTACTCTGTAGCCTGTGTTTGTTTTATGTTTTTCTCCACTGTGCGTGTGTGTGTGTTATTTTGTTGTCTTTGAGTGTGTTCTGTTGTTGTTGTTGTTGTTTTCAGTGTACCCTGTGTGTTTGTTTTAACGCAGTCTGTGTTTGTTGTTGCTATGGTTACGTCTCACTGTGTTTGTTTTTTTTTTCACTCTGTAGCCTGTGTGCTTGTTTCACTGTAGCTTGTGTTTGTTGGTGTCATGGTTATGTCTCAGAGTTGCACACTGTAGCCTGTGTTTGTTTTACCACATTTTCACTCCTGACATAAAGGTTACGTCTCAAATCAAGTAGCTAATATACACTATATTCCTACCCTATACACTGTGCACTTGACTTTTTAGTACCTGAAAGTTTGTAACTACACATAATACTGTATGTAATTTGAGATTGTGCTATGCTGCTATATTTGTATGTGTGTGTGTGTGTGTTTGTGTGTGTGTACGTGTGTGTTAACTTTCTCTCTTTACACTGTGTGTGGTATTGGAGCTGATTAATGGCATCCCTGACAGGTCTTGTTTGCCTCCTGGGCAGTGGGTGGGTCTTGAGCCCAGGTGGAGGCCCCTACGACAGATTCCCTGCAGCACTGCAGGTGCGCTTGGGATGGGACTGGCCTAGTGAAGATACCAATTTAACATTTCTCACGCACCTCAGAACACACACACACACACACACACACACACACACACACACACACACACACACACACACTCTGGGTAAAACATTCCTCTCATACTTCCTTTCCTGCTTGACCTTTCACATAAAAAGTAGGGTGCTTCTGAGGTGCTGCTTCTTAATCCCTACACTGGAGAACCGACACACCACAAACCACATGCCCTATTCACATATAGGTCACATAACAACATAATTCCACTGTGGACGTGTCCCAAACCACACACCCTAGTCACTATATAGGCCACATATAAACAATCCTGGGTCGACTGTGGACTTGTCCAAAACCACATACCCTAGTCACTATATAGGCCACATATAAACAATCCTGGGTCGACTGTGGACTTGGCCAAAACCACATACCCTAGTCACTATATAGGCCACTGTGGATGTGTCCCAAACCACATACCCTAGTCACTATATAGGCCACATAAACACCATTGTGAGTCACTGTGGACGCTTCCCAAATTACACACACATTTCATACTGCAAGATTTCTGCTATGAGCACAGAGCAGACACTAGATGGCTGCAGATAATGGAGTAAAGCAATAATGAGGGGACTGAAACACACTGTCCTAAATCTATCCTGGTGCACACTATACAGTATGGTAGTGCACTACACCCACTATATACACACACTACACACGCTATATGCACTACTCTAGCGTACACGTTATACACACGACACACACTGTATACACTACACCAGTGTACATATACTATATACTGTTGCAGTCAAAATTATTCGACCCCCATTGCAAATCATGTAAAAATGTACAGATTTTCAGCTGTTTGCAATGAACAAATCAAACAAAAGCAATCAAAATAGTTCAACATAACGAATGCTTCAAGTGGTTTCCCCAAATTCAACTGAAAATGTGATTTATAATGACTTTTTATAACCATTTTCAACTCCCTGAACTGAATCCCTCACAACAGCACAAATATGCAAAACAGGTGTTGTCTCAAGCACACTTGATGTAACTAATCAAGGGCTTCATTAGTTGCACCAGGTGTGCTTGAGCTGGAACACATGAAATACCTGAACTGGCTAGGGGCAGAAAATACATGAAATACCTGGACGGGGCAGAAAAAGGAAGCTTTCAATGGTTGCAACCAGATTTCTGACAAGGCAGGCTGTGAAAAACCCTCGAGTGACTGCAAAAGATCTGCAGCAAGACTTGGTGGCAACAGGCACTGAGGTTTCAGTGAGCACAGTAAGGCGTGTACTAAATGCAGAAGGTTTCCATGCCAGAATTCCAAGACGTACGCCACTACTGACCCAAAAGCACATGAAAAGTCGCTCGAAATCATATAAATAAGCCATAGAAGTTTTGGGATTCTGTTCTGTGGAGCGATGAAACAAAACTGGAACTTTTCGGCACGATGGATCAGCGGTATGTCTGGAGAAAGAAGAATAAAGAAAGAACACTCTGTCCACAGTCAAGCATGGTGGTGGCTCGGTGATGCTCTGGGGCTGCTTTGCATCCTCTGACACTGGAAACCTGCAGCGTGTGGAAGGCAAGATGGATTCATTGAAGTATCAGGAAATCCTAGGACAAAACGTCATGCCGTCTGTGAGGAAGCTGAAGCTTTGGCGTCATTGGACCTTCCAACAGGACAATGACCCCAAGCATACCTCAAATTCCACCAAGGCTTGGTCTCAGAGAAGACCTGGAAGAATCTACAGTGGCCATCACAGTCACCTAATTTGAACCCCATAGAAAATTTCCGGTGGGATTTGAAGAAGGCCGTTGCAACACACAAACCCAAGAATGTTACTGAAATGGAGGTCATTGCTCATGAGGAACGGGCTAAGATTCCTCAGGAACGCTGCCAGAAGCTGGTGTCTGGTTATGCATCTCGTTTGCAGCAGGTCATAACAGCAAAAGGGTGCTCTACTAAGTACTAATGATGCTTGCCATGAAGGGGTTGAATAATTTTCAGACAGGAGAAGTCATTATAAGTTGCATTTTCAGTTGAAGCATTCGTTGGGTTGAACTATTTCAATTGCTTTTGTTTGATTTGTTCATCTTAAACAGCTGAAAGTCTGTAAATTTTGACAATAAACCAGGATTTGCAATGGGGGTCGAATAATCTTGATTGCAACTGTACACTACACACACTGTATACACAACATACACCGATACACTACACCAGCATACAGATGCTACATACACTACACACTGTATACAATACATCAGCGTACACATGGTATATACACTACATATACTATATACACTACACACTAAATACACCACACCAGTCTACACATACAATATACACAACACACACTATACACTACACCAGTCTGCACACACTATATACACTACACACAACATACATTACATCAGCCTACACACTTCACACACTCTACCCAATACACTAAACTACATACACTATATACACTGTACTCACTATATACACTACACACACACTATAAACACTATATATACACACTATACAACAGCCTACTGTACAAACTACAGGCCACTCAGCACACACAACACAACTTGACACACAATTCACACACACTACACACACACACACACACACACACACTCCACTGTCAGGCCTCTGTGACTTTGACTCCCTCAGAGCATCATGCGGTGTGTCGAGACGTCTCTCTCGTCTCTGATGCGCAACACCACAGGAGAAAAAACACACAATGGAGGAAAAAGATCTGGCGCTAAGCCCTCTGCAGCGATAATTCATGTGAGGATGGAGTAAAACAGTACTCGCGGGAGAAAATGGCCATATTCATCTCTTTCTGCTGCTGGAGATTAAGCTATTTCACAATCAATAGAGCGGTCGGAATACATTTTTATTGGGCGCATTACACCGCAAATGAATTGTGCAGCAGGAGAAAAGCCAATTGCACGCGTGATGGAATATCCACGGGCCGCACTTTGACAATTGCCTACATTTCCAGAACATGTAGATTAATGGCGCGCAGATCTCCAGCGTTTATTAGAGTCCGTTACGGCGGCCCCAGCTGAAGCCGAATAAAATAAAACAATTGATTATCTTTAAACGGAAAGGATCTTAATCTCTCGGAGGGAAGCGCAGAGCGCAGTGTTTTAAATATGGTTCCGCTTGCCTCTATAATATTTATCACCTTAAAATGCAACTGCAGCTTTTATTTATGGCGCGGGTTCGACCGGCTCTTTATCAAACCGAATTCAGACAGCCTTATTTAAACCCTACGCTGCTGTCTCATTCGTGTGTGTGTGTGTGTGTGTGTTGTGGTGATGTGGTGCCTGTTGAGAGATTGTGCTTCAATAGAGTGGTTGTAAATACAGTACTTATCTTACTTTAAGTCTTTTTTTTTATTTTTTATTATTTCCCTCTCAGTTATCTGTATAAGTGGGAAAAAGAGAGCCGTGTCACTCTGTAGCCTGAAATGCCATGTTTTCCAGTAGTTAGCATAAATATGATACATGCTAACCCCTGTATATGCTAACATTTAAGTTTTATTAATAAACATTACGTCAGATTTCAATAAGAACCATTATCAAGCATGATATTACCATTTCTTGTCAGTTATTAAAAAAAAAAAAAAGAGGCAGAAAGAAAGTTGTCGCTTTTTTAGCTATGATTAGCGTCGTGTAGTCCTCACGGATCCTGAAACTGCGCCCAATCTAAACTAATAAACTGTTTTTATTTCTTTTTACATTTATTTCATCCATTACAGAGGATCATAAATGAACAGACTTTGAGAGGAATATGTTAAGTGCTAGATAAACTAGCATAGCTAGTCAGTACCTAGCAGTGTGTTTTAAAATATGGTCATTTGTTCAGTGTGTTTATAAAATTCTACACAAATGGCCCACTGAAATGTTGCGACAGCTGTAACTGAGTTAACTAGCTGATATTTCGTAAAATAAAACTCATAGAAATCCAGTTAGCAGTCAATGTTGTGTGATTAAAGTGTGATTTTAGTCAAACTGAGTCCTTTTTTTGGTATTTTACCAACACATCTGAGGTAAATGTTGATATTCCTGTCTCATTTCAATGGCTACAAGCTAACTAGATAAATGTTTATCAAAACATAGAAGCAATTAATGTTTGTAGTAGGCTATGATCAAACTGGTTACAGGCTGACTAGCGCTGTAGTGAACAGGTTAAACACGTTAACTTGTATTAGAGTAAATGGGTGAAATCATGACCTAGCATTATAGTCAAAACAGCTAACACTGTAATTAGCATTGTAGTAATGATTTTAACCTGCTGCTGAGCGCTATTCTCATCAGGCTAACAGCTGAACTAGCATAATATTGAAATGGCTAAAATGGTAACTAGCATTGTGGATATAATTCTAACCCATTAAGTAGCATTATAGTAATCAGAGTAACACTTGAAGTAGTATTACAGTTAACAAGCTAGCACTTGAACTAGCATTATAGTAAACAGACTACCACACAAGTTAGCATTGCAATAAGTAAATAAAAAAATATATGCCAGTTTTACGCTTAATTTACTGGTGATGCTAACATAACTGAAGGCAACAAGATGTAAGAGCTATTATATCTTGTTGTGTGTGTGTGTGTGTGTGTGTGTCCTCAAAATTAAACATGCTAAAACAAACCTTGCTAAAATTAGTTGTTAGCATAGAAGGAAACAGAAAAGACTAAATTTGACATTCATCCGTGTCTGTACAAGTCTAGATGCATGGGTGGGGTGGGGGGGTGGGGGGTGTAATGAGGTTCTTGACATGCATCGTCTTTGTTCTTACGGAAAACTGTAAATATCATGGGCCTGGAAAGGCAACATGCAGTGAACAAAGCCCTCAGCACATCGATTCAAATGGAGTAGTGGAAGAAGAGACAAGCGTCCTGGGGAGATCTGAGCGCTGGTGCCTCGTTACTCTCCGAATAACGTGTAAATAATCATGTTTTCACAGTGAAGAGCGAGAGGGACGGAGTTTATCAGAGTCGGATTGGAGCGATGCTACAGAGATGCCATGCTGGCGTTGTAAAAGGCTAATACATGCTCCTGATACACAGCAGTAACTAGGCTAAGTGTTGAACAACAAAAAATGTTAAAATGTCATCTGGAACATAATTAAAAAAAGAAAGATACTTTACTGCATAGGGCATCGGTATTCATGCATCTGAGGTCATAAATGAAAGAACAAAGGAGGAAAAAAGAAAATGAAAAATATAGCAAGCAAGAAAGAAAAATAAAAGAAAGAAAAACTCAAGCAAAGTAGACAGAAAAAGGAAAAAAGAAAAAATTGAAAAACTGCCCCACACTGCTCCCCACTGCCACTCACTGCCACTCACTGCTCCTAACTGCCACACACTGCTCCTCACTGACCCACACTGCTCCTCACTGCCACTCAATGCCACTCACTGCGCCACTCACTGCGGCACACTGCTCCCCACTGCCACACACTGCTCCTCACTGCCACACACTGCCACTCACTGATCCTCACTGCCACACACTGCTCCTCACTGCCACACACTGCCACTCACTGCCACACACTGCCCCTCACTGCCACACACTGCTCCTCACTGCCACACACTGCTCCTCACTGCCACACACTGCTCCTCACTGCCACACACTGCTCCTCACTGCCACATACTGATCCTCACTGCCACACACTGCCACATACTGATCCTCACTGCCACACACTGCCACACACTGATCCTCACTGCCACACACTGATCCTCACTGCCACACACTGATCCTCACTGCCACACACTGCCACATACTGATCCTCACTGCCACACACTGCCACACACTGATCCTCACTGCCACACACTGTGCCACTCACTGCCACACACTGCCCCTCACTGCCACACACTGCACTGCACACTGCCACACACTGCTCCTCACTGCCCCACACTGCCATACACTACTCCTCACTGCCCCACACTGCCACACACTGCCTGGGTATTCATTTTCTTCATTAATTACAGATTAATATAAAGTGTAGAAGACTTGAGGAAGTGGACTAGATGATCACTTACCTTCCCCCTGCTCCCGGCTCCGTCTCATTCACAATTTCTTATCGTTTCAGCCTCAGCATCGTTATTATAACATCATCGGCCTCACAGAGTCTGAGAGAGAAAAACACATTAACATCCATCATGTAACCCGTGACATCACATTCATTTTCCTCCTGACACATAGACACATAGAGAGAGAGAGAGAGAGAGAGAGAGAGAGAGAGAGAGAGAGAACAAGAAAAGATAGCAGAAAGAAAGCAGGAATTAAGAAAGAATGAAAGGATGAGAAGAAACAAGCAGGAAAGATAAAAGGAAAGGAACAAGAAAAAGAGTGAAAGAAAGATAAATACGTTTTTCAAACAGAAGATAACAGTGTGAGGGGGAAAATGGAGTGAGAAGAAACAAGAAAGAACAACGGAAAGAAAGAGAAAAGGGAAAGAAAGAAAGACCATATAAGGAGCATATGAATGAAAGAAGAAAGAACGAAAAAAGCAGGACGTAGGAATGAGAAGAAACAAGAAAGAAAGATTAAAATAATGGAAAAGGGGAAAGAATGAAAGAAAGAGAAAGGCATTATTTTTTGGAAAGAGAGAGATAAGGAACAAGAAGAAAGAAAAGTAAAGAAGCAAGAAAAAAGAAAAGAAAGAAAAAGAAAAGAAGAAAACAAGAATGAATAAAGAAAGGTGTGAGAAACAAAGACGAAAGCAGGAATAAATCAGGAATGAATGATTGAAAAAGAAATGACAACGAAAGATGTAGTTATAAAAAAAGGGAAAAAAGAAAGAAAGAAGACATTTTTTAGACAGCAAGACAGAAAAAAAAAAAAAGAACAAATAAAAAAGAAAAAGAAAAGAAAAAGAGGAGGGAAAATAGTAAACAAGGAAGATGTGTAGGATAAGCGGTAGAGAAAATGGATGGATGGATGTTATTTGCATGTGTAGGTTCACTTATTAGTAAAACACACACACACACACACACACACACACACACACACACACACACACACACACACACACAGCAGTAATTAAGGCTAAGTGCCTAGCAGTGTGAGTGTACTGACTCTGAGACCTGAAGCACTCGGTGGGATTTGGGTTTTAACCTTCAGTTGCACTGCGTCTCACATTAGCACACATCACGTTAGCCGTATCACATTAGCATCACGTTATCCGTATCATATTAGCATCGTGTTAGCGTATCATATTAGCATCGTGTTAGCCGTATCACTGGACGGGGCTAGCGGGGGTCGGTGTATTCATTACACGCGACCTGGCCTGCTTTTTAACACCGTGCCCCGTGATGGCGGATGAGATAAGCGTCCGGCTCCACAGCACTCGCGCTTGTTTGGCTAATTATAACATTTAAAAGGACAAAAGAGGATAGCGTCGCTCAGCCAGAGGGTTCCGCCATGCCCTCGTTCACATAACGAATCCAGCTACTGCTATCTGAACACTAGTTACTGATCATATCATCATATCACAGCTCTTTTCTCATCTCTGTGGAACTTCATCAGCTGTTCAGCGGCTCTGAAAGAAAACAAACACACGCCGTTGAAAGTTTCGCCGCTCGAACATTGAAATGGAGATAGAAATGAAAAAGGGTTGAGTTTTTAAAGCAGACTAAAGACTGGGTGAGGTACTGCTCAATGATCGGTCTTCTCCATCTAGTGCAAAACATTAGCTTTCCATTCAAGATGTTAGAAAGAAAGAAAGAAAGACATTAAATAAAAGTAAACCAGAAGCAAAACAATGTTTTAAAAAAAAAATTTTTTAAAAAAAGGAAAAAAGAAAGAAGAAATAATCAAATCAAGGAAAAACTAAAATGAATGAGAAATAATTTTAAAAAAGTAAATAAAAAGAAAGAAAGAAACACATTAGATAAAAGTAAACCAGAAGCAAAACAAAACAAACAAAAAACAAAAAGAAAGAAAGAAAAATGGAAAAGGAAAATTGAGTTAAAAAAGGAAAGAAGAAAGAAGAAGAAATCACTTCAAGGTAAAGTAAAATGAATGAGAAATTGTCAAAAAGTCAGTACAAAGAAAGAAAGAAAGAAAGAAAGAAATATAAAATATAAGTAAATGTAAGTAAACTAGAAGCAAACCAAAATAATAATAAAAAAAAATAATAATAATAATAGAAAGAAAGATGTCAAGGAACAGAGAAAAAGAAAAGAAAAAAGAAAATGTTTAAAAATTAACAGAGAAGAAAGGGGGAGGGGTCGATTTAAAAAGAAAGAAAATAATAAAATGTAGAAGAAATTCTATAAGTTTGTAGTTGAGAAAGTTTAACATGTGGAGATTTTACAGTTTTAGAGTCAACGCTTAAACACTATAAATTAAAACTGATTTTTGAAACTAAAACGTGAAAGTTCTAAAATATTGGTTTTATATTTAAAACTCATACAATGTAGAAAAAAATCTACAACATTGGAATTAAAATTCTACAAATCCAGGGTTGATATATAAAATTATCAAATGCAAAAATTCTAAAGGGTTTTTTTTTTTTTTTAAATTCTAACGTATGTTTATAATGGAACATTTCAAAATATTGGTTTTCTATTTAAGACTCAAAATGTAGAAGAAATTCTATAATATTAGTTGTTGATATTGTACAATGTTGAAATTCTATTAAAAAAAATTGTGGAAATTCAAATCTAGAGTCTTGAAAATGAAAATGAAAATGCAAGAGTGAATGGATTTTGAAATCGTACGGTAAGTTTAAAGTGTAAAAATTCTAAAATATTAGTTTTATATTTAAATAATAAAGTGCTAAAATGTGTATAGAGACTAGTATGTGGAGATTCTACAATTCCAGAGTTAATGTTGAGGAATTCTGAAATTAAAATGGAAAAAAAAGTTGTTTCTAGAATATCAGTTTTATTTGGTTGAAACTCCTAAGATGCAGAAATTCTACAACATCGTAGTTGAGGTTTTAAATTCTACAGTGTTCCATTTTTAGACTTTCTACAGTGTAAAGTGATGTTTAAAATTACAGGCATTCAATTCTAATGTTGCTATAAATCCCAGGTGTTACTTAATATTGTAAAACTCAGACAGGATTTGTGGAAATTCTACAGTTTCTCTCTCTCCCCCTCTCTCTCTCTCTCTCTCTCAGTCTGTCTCTCTCTCAGTCTGTCTCTCGTTTATGATAAAAGTGATGATTAGTTAGGAGCGGGTCGCTGCCACACAAATCACGGCTAATTGATATTTATATTTCATTAGAGGAGAGAGTAACGGATGGCAGTGGATATTCACTCACACACGCGCACACACACACACACACACACACACACACACACACACACACACACACACACACACACAATTCGATTTGTCTCCAGAGTGTTGATCAAATTTTATTAGAGCCCAACAACATGGCAGCTAAAGGAAAACGAATAAAACGGACGCTAATGTGACAGGGAGGAAAAAAAGAATAAGAAGTTGAGAAAAATAAATAAATAAAAGCAAACAACAGAAACAGGAAATAAAAGTGAACAGAAGAAAAAGAAAGAAAGAAAGAAAGAAAGAAGGAAAGAAAGAAAGAAGGAAAGAAAGAAAGAAAGAAAGAAAGAAAGAAAGACATAGTAAGAAGAAATAAAAATGTACAAAAATAAAAGGGAGTAGGAAAAGTAAAGGAAAGAAAGAAAAAAAGAAAGAAAGAAAAAGAAAGAAAGAAATTGAGGAAAGGAAACCTTTAATAATTAAAAATAAGCAAAAGTAATTAAAGAAAATAGAAATACAAAAATAAAAAAGGAGGAGAAAAGGTAACAAAAATCAAGAAAAGAAAGAAAATCAAAAAAGGAAATAAAAGAACAGAAACAAGAAATAAAAATGAACAAAAAAGAAAGAAAGAAATTGAGGGAAAGGGAAAATTAAAGAAATAAAAATGAGTAAAAATTAAAAAAGAAAATAGAAATTAAAAAAATACAAAAAGGAGAAAAAATAACAAAAATCAAGAAAGAAAGAAAGAACAAAAGAAAGAAAGGGAAAACATCATAGAAAGAAATGGAAAAACAAATAAAAAGGCAAAAGAAAGAGGAAACTGAGAAAAAGAAAAATAAGGGAAAGAAAAATAAATAAAAGTAAGCAACAGAAACAAGAAATAAAAATGAACAAATAAAGGAAAGAAGAAATCAACATCAGAGAAAAGGGGGGGAAAGAAAAAAAGAATTGAAAGAAAGGAAGGGAAATAAAGTGGAAGAGAAATCGAAGAAAAGAAAAAGTAAAAGGATAATGAATGAAACTAAACAAAAAGGAAGCAGAGTGAAGCTGTGAGCTGTAGTGTACTATGTAGGTGCACTACGTAGTGCTGTTCGGAGCAGTAGGGTGCGTTTGGGACGCAGCCGTGGAGAGAACAGAATTCTACAGACTCTACAAACTTCCACAGGATGTGTTTCATTTCTCACTCTCTTGATCTCTAGTGCACTGCACTGACCTTCAAATTGAGTGAAGGACGAGTCATAAGAAGGTGGCTGTCCGTGTGTGTGTGTGTGTGTGTGTGTGTGTGTGTGGTCACAGTACACTTAGCTCCTGGTGTTTCCAGTAATCAATACAAGCCTGAAATCACCTGCCTGTTTTGTCCCGTCATCAATAATGAACACTGCGTCTCCTTCTTCCACCTCACTACCCCTGTCTGTCTCTCTCTCTGTCTCTCTCTCTCTGTCTGTCTCTCTCTCTGTAATCAATAATTCAGGTGAGCTCTTCCTGGAACATATGGCGCGGGGGGTCGGTGGTGTTCAGGTTTCTTCGTTCCTCTTTCCCTCATCACAGAGACAGAGAGGAGGAACTTCACTGTTTTCTTGTCGGCGAAGTGCTCACTTTTGTTCCCTGCCTTGTTCGCGTTAATGGCCGTCCGTGTGTGTGTGTGTGTGTGTCGTTATAACAGCCAGTCAGTAATTCACACTGTTAGCTGACACAATGCTTATCGTCCAGTAGCCTCACACCCATTCCTTTTGTTTTTGTTTTTTTCTATTTTTTTAATCACTTAATTTTATTACAGGAGTAAATACATATGAATATACATATGAATAATATCAGCAAAGAAGGCTGTGAAAAATAATCTTTATTATTTCATCTTTTGATCTTTTGTTAAAAAAAAAAATCACAAAAATACTCTGCTCTCATGGATATCAAACAATTACAAACACAACACAGGTTTATCCAAAAAAGAAAAAAAAAACATTTTAAATATAGGTGTGCAACAATTATCGGCACCCTTTTAGTCAATACTTTGTGCAGGTAGCACAACCCTTTGCCAAGATAACAGAGTCTTCTCCTATAATGCCTGATGAGGTTGGGGAATACATGGCAAGGGATCTGAGACCGTTCCTCCATACAGAATCTCTCCAGATCCTTCACATTTCGAGGTCCATGCTGGTGGACTCTCCTCTTCAGTTCACCCCACAGGTTTTCTATGGGTTTCAGGTCAGGGGACTGGGATGGCCAGGGCAGGACCTTAATTCTGTGGTCAGTAAACCATTTTTGTGTTGATTCTGATGTATGTTTTGGATCATTGTCCTGCTGGAAGATCCGACCACGGCCCATTTGAAGCTTTCTGGCAGAGGCAGTCAGGTTTTCATTTAATATCTGTTGATATTTGATAGAGTCCATGATGCCATGTATCCTAACAAAATGTCCAGGTCCTCTGGCGGGAAACAGCCCCAAAACATTAAAGAGCCACCACCATATTTAACTGTGGGCATGAGGTACTTTTCCATATGGCTACCTCTCTGTGTGCTCCAAAACCACCTCTGGTGTTTAATGCCAAAAAGCTCCATTTTGGTTTCATCTGACCATAGAACCCGATCCCATTTGAAGTTCCAGTAGTGTCTGGCAAACTGAAGACGCTTGAGTTTATTTTTGGATGAGAGTAGAGGCTTTTTTCTAGAAACCTTCCAGACAACTTGTGGTGATGTAGGTGACTTCGGATTGTAGTTTTGGAGACTTTCTGACCCCGAGACGCAACTAACTTCTACAATTCTCCAGCTGTGATCCTTGGAGATTTTTTGGCCACTCGAACCATCCTCTTCACAGTGCGTTGAGAAGATATAGACATGCGTCCAATTCCAGGTCGATTCAGAACATTTCCAGTTGACTGGAACTTCTTAATTATTGCCCTGATGGTGGAAATGGGCATTTTCAATGCTTGTGCTATTTTCTTATAGCCACTTCCCATTTTGTGAAGCTCAACAAACTTTTGCTGCACATCACCTATGCTATGAATGACTAAGGGAATTTGGCCTGTGTGTTACCTCATATTTATACCCCTGTGAAACAGGAAGTCATAATAATAATAATAATAATAATAATAATAATTGTTGCACACCTATATTTAACAAAGATATTTTTGTATAAACCTGTCGTGTTTGCAGTTGTTTGATATCCATGAGAGCAGAGTATTTCTGTGAATTATTTTTTTAACAAAAGATCAAAAGCTTAAACAATAGACAATTTTTCAAACTTGTAACTATTTTAAACATAATAGTAATACTAATACAAGTAAAATAAATAAGCAAACAAGTAAATGAATAATGTATTGACCAAACTTAAACAGAATTTTTTTAACATTTATATACAGGTGCATCTCAATAAATTAGAATGTCGTGGAAAAGTTCGTTTATTTCAGTAATTCAACTCAAATTGTGAAACTCGTGTATTAAATAAATTCAATTCACACAGACTGAAGTAGTTTAAGTCTTTGGTTCTTTTAATTGTGATGATTTTGGCTCACATTTAACAAAAACCCATCAATTCACTATCTCAACAAATTAGAATACTTCATAAGACCAATAAAAAAAACATTTTTAGTGAATTGTTGGCCTTCTGGAAAGTATGTTCATTTACTGTACATGTACTCAATACTTGGTAGGGGCTCCTTTTGCTTTAATTACTGCCTCAATTCGGCGTGGCATGGAGGTGATCAGTTTGTGGCACTGCTGAGGTGGTATGGAAGCCCAGGTTTCTTTGACAGTGGCCTTCAGCTCATCTGCATTTTTTGGTCTCTTGTTTCTCATTTTCCTCTTGACAATACCCCATAGATTCTCTATGGGGTTCAGGTGTGGTGAGTTTGCTGGCCAGTCAAGCACACCAACACCATGGTCATTTAACCAACTTTTGGTGCTTTTGGCAGTGTGGGCAGGTGCCAAATCCTGCTGGAAAATGAAATCAGCATCTTCAAAAAGCTGGTCAGCAGAAGGAAGCATGAAGTGCTCCAAAGTTTCTTGGTAAACGGGTGCAGTGACTTTGGTTTTCAAAAAACACAATGGACCAACACCAGCAGATGACATTGCACCCCAAATCATCACAGACTGTGGAAACTTAACACTGGACTTCAAGCAACTTGGGCTATGAGCTTCTCCACCCTTCCTCCAGACTCTAGGACCTTGGTTTCCAAATGAAATACAAAACTTGCTCCCATCTGAAAAGAGGACTTTGGACCACTGGTCAACAGTCCAGTTCTTCTTCTCCTTAGCCCAGGTAAGACGCCTCTGACGTTGTCTGTGGTTCAGGAGTGGCTTAACAAGAGGAATTCCACAACTGTAGCCAAATTCCTTGACACGTCTGTGTGTGGTGGCTCTTGATGCCTTGACCCCAGCGTCAGTCCATTCCTTGTGAAGTTCACTCAAATTCTTGAGTTGATTTTGCTTCACAATCCTCATAAGGCTGAGGTTCTCTCGGTTGGTTGTGCATCTTTTTCTTCCACAATTTTTCCTTCCACTCAACTTTCTGTTAACATGCTTGGATACAGCACTCTGTGAACAGCCAGCTTCTTTGGCAATGAATGTTTGTGTCTTACCTAGTGAACCAAACTGAGAGACCATTTTGAAGGCTCAGGAAACCTTTGCAGGTGTTTTGAGTTGATTAGCTGATTGGCATGTCACCATATTCTAATTTGTTGAGATAGTGAATTGGTGGGTTTTTGTTAAACGTGAGCCAAAATCATCACAATTAAAAGAACCAAAGACCTAAACTACTTCAGTCTGTGGCATTGAATTTATTTAATACACGAGTTTCACAATTTGAGTTGAATTACTGAAATAAACGAACTTTTCCACGACATTCTAATTTATTGAGATGCACCTGTATTTAGTTTGAATACTTTTTTTTTAAATAAAACAAAAAAAAAATAAATGCATTTACACAACAAACACAATAATTATAATTAGGCCAGTTGTATGTATGACATGATATAAGTGTTGAAATAATGATTTTATTTTATTATTTTTTATTGTATGCTCTGTTGAATGAATGAATGAATGAATGAATAAATAAATAAATAAATAGATAGATAGATAAATAAATAAACGCCTTGACCAAATGTAATCATTCAAATGATTTATATATTATTATTATTTTAGACATTATGTTTTTTTTTATCATTTAAAGCACTAAAATAATAATAAACTTTATAATTTTACTCTTTTAAATGAATAAATAATTGATAAATAATAAGATGGAAACAATTATTGGAGATTTTTGTATTCAATATTTTAATACAGAGGCAGATATTTCATTAAATTTCTAAACTTTTAAAAAAAAAAAAAAAAAATTTTTTTAATCCTTTTAGGATTTGATTATATTTTTAAACCAGGCCAAATGTTGCTTCTTATTCGGTTATTTTTATTTAATTCTATGTTTGGATTTAAATGGACAAACATTTTGGGTAAGAATTCTTTTTTTCTTCTAAAGTAATAATATTTCTTTAAATTAATTAGACAGATTCTAGTCTTTTTATTTGTACATTTTATTCATGTATTTATTTTATTATTTTTTTATTTATGAATGTATCAATTCTGTATTATTATTTTATTATTACTTTATTTTATTTCAGTAATGAAGTCATACCCGGACGATTTTCCATCCCACTCTCTGCCCTGTGCTGTGTGTGTGTGTGTGTGTGTGTGTGTGTAACGTGTCACGGCGTGTGATGAGTGCTCATCTCCGTGGACGTCCATCTCTCGTGGGCTTTTGGCTCAGACGGTTCTCCATATGGAAGTCTCAGTGGGTTTCTGTCCACAGTGAAGAACGACTCGTCTCACACACACCCCTGACCCGCTGAGCCGCTGATGGATCAGAACTTTCACCACCACGCTAACTTCACCCTCACACACACACACACACACACACACGCACACACAAAGAAAAGTATGCTGGAGATATGGTTGATCACTACTAGGACAATTTTTTACATTTTAAGTCTATTTTTAATTCTGCAAACCATAAAATCTTTTTTAAGTATGTCCTGGCTTCTTTCTTTCTTTCTTTCTTTCTTGTCACTGGTTAAAGGGGACGTGACGCAACAGCTTTAGTAAAGTTTATAATCTGTAAAAACACTACACAGTAATGGTTGCTAGTGATAACAGAAAAAAGAACTGTATTATCATTATTATTATTATTATTATTATTATTATTATTATCATCATTATTATTATTAGTAGTATTTTGTTTGGAACTGCTGGAAATATAGAGAATATACAGAAAAGGTGTATATTTTTGTTTGGGTGTAAAATATAATGTTTTTTCTTTGTTTGTTTTTTAGAAAAGGACATTCAAAAGTTAAAGAATTTAACAAAAATTGAATTTCAACTGCCAGCTGATGACATCATAACCAACGACATCATTTACAGCAGCCGACCAATCAGCAGCTCCTTTCTTTCCATCGGTCTTTCTTTTATTTCGGACATTTCTTTATTTTGTTTTAAATGACTTCAAATTATAAAAAGATAAAACTATTATACATTTATATATACATTTTTGGTCAAGGCTTTAATTATTTATTTATTTATTTAAAGCCATTCCTTCATTTGTTCTTACTTTTTCCTTTTTTCTTTTCTTCTTGACCTATTTATTTATTTATTTATTTATTTATTTATTCATTCATTCATTCATTCATTCATTACTTTGTTTTTACTTTCTTTCTTTCTTGACTTCATCATTAATTTCTTCCTTCTTTGGTTCTTACTTTCTTTCCTTCTTTCTTTCAGTCTTTCTTTCTTTCCATCACAGTTACTAGTTTCCTCACCAGCATACCGAGCCTCTGGTTCCCCGTCACCTCTGTAATTACATCACTTCCTGTATAAAGTAAGAGATTAATCATCGCTGTCATCCTCCTTCTCTATGAAACGAGCTGAAGGCGGGAAAATGAAACCAAAATTACGGAACACAATCCTCCTTAATTTTATTTATTTACTCCTCCTTCTGCTCCTGTTTGGCTAATTCTAATGAAGAGGCCTCGGATGACTTCATTTGGCGTGGCGTTAATTGGGTTTGGTGCCGAGTTTTTGGCCCGTGTTTTCCTTTCCCGCGCCCCTCTCGTTAGCCGGGACTTTAATTAGACCTGGCACTCGCCTCGCCGTGATAAATGCTGGCGTGATGAATGGAAATGCAAATGCAGCGCGTGAAGTTCGGCCCCCGTCGCCCCGTGGCCCAATATCATTAACACTGTCCTGCTGTCAGATCCATCATTGTCACAAACTCGGGGTGAGGTTTTGGGGGTTGGGGGGTGGGGGGTATTGAAAGGGTGATGGGGTGGAAGGGTAAATCCACCAAAAGAGAGATGTGTATAACTACATCAAACTGTTCACTTAGTACACAAGTTTGATGAACTGGATAAAATTCAACATTGTTTTGACCTTGAAATTGTCAAAAAATCAGAAAATCCAGACATTCAACATCTTGCAGTTTCAAATATGAGCTGAGATTGTAGAAATGTACAAATCTAACTGCCACATTTCGACTGTAGAAAGTTTAAAAGTCTAACAGTTTCAAATATAAAAAGCCACTATTCTGGACCTTCCATGTTTCACTTACCTTAGAATTTAACATTTATATTTCACTTTAAACAGAAATCTAAAACATCAACATTGTTGAATTTCTACGTCTTGAGTTTGGAATGTATGACTGACTGTTTCACGTTTTAATCTTACCTCAGGATTTTAAATATATACTAAAATTTTCATCAGCTAGAATTCCAGCATTTCAAATATCAACTACAGAAATGTAGAATATCCATACATACTAAAACTTCAAACAAGAAATTCTAGAATTTAAACATCCAACAATTTCACATATAAAACTAAATATCAATTTACACTGTAGAACATGGACACGCCTAAAAGTTTCAGATATAAAGCCAATATTCTACACAGTTCACGTGTTAAACGTCTAACAAGAATTTCGAGAAACCTATTACAATTTTTTCATTATAATTCAGAATTTCAGCATTGTTGCATTTTAAATATAGTTTGAAATACAAGTCTAAAATCTCAACATTGTAGAATATTAATCATCAACTACAATATTGTAGAATTTCTGCATGTTAGGAGTTTCAAAACATTCAAACCCAAAGTAAACTAAAAGTTCACATTTTAAACCTGCCTTAGAATTTCAAAAATCTACTACAATTTCATTATAATCTAGAATTTCAGCATTTTTTTATAGCAACCATGACAGAAATGTAGAATTTTTCACATACTAAAACTTCCAACAATAAATTGTAGAATTTCAACATAACAATTTCACGTATCAGCTGAGATAATTGTAGAAATTTCATAAGGTTTCATATTTTAAACTAAATATTACAATAATCCATTAAAATTGTCATCATAATTTCAGAATTTCAGCATTTATGCATTTTAAATTTTAAATATGTCTAAAAACCTCAACAGTTTTAATGATCAACTTTAATATTGTACAATTTCTGCATCTTAGGAGCAGAATTTCTCTGATTATTTTCCCATAACAGCATGCCCCCAAGTGTGTTATTCAGAGTTAGCTCCTGTGTTAAAAGGAGCTAAACATTTTCTTTTATTTTTTTTAAAAAAACTGTTCAAATTCTAGATGTTGAAATTGTTTTAAATTGTGACCAGTGTATACTTGGGCAGAGTTAAAACAAAAACCAACAACAAAACAAAACAAAAAAAAAACAACAACAAAATGGTGGTGAGCGTGTGTCAGAGGTTTATCTTACACGACATTAGAGCAGTGCAGCTTTGTCGGACACCGCGGTGTAAATAATTTAGCGGGGGAAAAATAAAAGGAGCCGTCAGACTCGTGACATTTGTCCTTGTTGTTGTGGCTGCAGTCTAACGTGGCAAGGTTAAAGGTAACATGGGAAAAGAGGGAGGAAGAGGAGACGCTAACATTAACACACACACACAAACTTATAGCAGTATTCATGTGCAAAAACACTATGGAAATGCTACTGTTTCTATAGTAACAGCTCATTCACATAAACGTATTAAAAACGTGTGAGATTGTGACGTTTTCTGTAAGGAGGTGTTTGTTTAATGCTATGGAAGGAGCCTCCAGTGTCAGAGGTCAAGCTGCAAGATATAAAACGACGTGTTCTGTTCCGCTCGTTAATAAATAAAAATTGTGATCGATAGCAAATTGTCGCTGGATTAGAGGAAGTAAACACTTCAGGACATGGTGCCGTAGAGAAATAATCAACCTCGGCGTGGATTAACGCAGCATTATTACATCATTACAGGTGTCTGGTCTCTGACGCTAAACACGGCGAGAATATCGAAGCGCTCTGACAATTATCCGTATTCAGAGCAGGGTTCGGGGTTACGCCCGCTTCAGGGGAGACATTTTTAGCGAGTGTAATGAGGGTGTTTAATGTCCGATCTCCCGCTGTGCTATTGTGCACGCCGCCTTGTTGGAGAAGGTTTCCAAACACGGAGGAACGTGTAGCCGGAGCGGATTCCGCTCACTGCTGGTTAGCGACTCCCTCTGCAATTACCGAAGCCAGCTGCTACCGCTGCTCTCGCTACGGTTTAATCATCGCCCAGAAGAGAAGCCGGAGAGACAAATAAAAAATTCACCACGGCGGCAGGGAGAGAAAATATCCAGGAGAGTCTGAAATCTTAATCGGACCTGGTTTCATCGTGAGGGAATGGTTGTGTGGAAGGAAAAAAATTAAAAAATTACCTCAAACATGGTGCGACTGTTATTACGGCTAGTTAGCATGAAAACGGAGTAATGAGTCGGACTCTAAATGTTAAAAAAAAATTACTGTAAACATGGTGGAAGTGTGATGTGATCAGCGGTTAGCAAGAGGATGGCCTCTAACTGTTCAAAACATCACCATAAACATGGTGTAGCTTTCATGACCGCTAAATCTGAGGTGAAAAGATTAGCAGTTAGCAAGGGGTTTGGACTCGAAATGTTAAACAATTACCCTGAAACATGTTGCGATTTCTATATCTGTTAGTTAGCATGAGGCTAGAGCAATCCAGTGCACTGTAAATAATAAAAAATATAGCATCTAAATGTTAAGAAAGAAAATAGCCTTATATCTGTTAGTTGAGGGTGAAGTGATTAGCGGTTAGCGGTATCTCAAAAATGCCAAAGCCTCAGACATGGTGTGATTTCTACAACAGATTAGCAATTAGCATGATTCTGGACTAATGTTAAATGATTAGTCTTATGATCGGTGCATTTTTATAACACTTGGTCATGATTAGCGATTAGCAAGACTCTAAATGTTGAAGAATATACTATTAATATGGCTTAGCATCTCTCACTGAGCACTCAAAATGGCTTCCTCTCTAAAATACCTCCAGGTCCCTCAGCACACGATGCTTAAATATATAAGCTAGGTTAGCGAGACGACAAAAACAACGCAGGTTACTTACATCCGAGATGAAGACGGCTACGTGGAGCAAGTGGATGGTGCCTTGTTATATATTCCCACTTCACCTTGATTGGGTGCAAAACAAAAATAAAACTGTTGTTAACTTTCCCAGTAACTTTGTCTTATTTGACAAACACATCCGAAATCAGGAGATCTCTCCGTGGCTGTTTGCACAGCAAAGCTAACGAGCCGATTACAGGAGCCGCCTCATTGGCTAATCCAACTAACACGGCTGAAGGACTGTTTTATTGCATTTTTATTGCCTTTGTTTGTCATCACCATGGTAACAAAAACCAAATCAAATCAACACAACAAACTCAATGACTTGGTTAATATTATTAAAAATATTAGCTATAGGTTGGGGGAAGGGGAAATACCATAAACATGGAGTGTTTTTTTTTTTTATAACAACTGAGTCTGAAGGGATTAGCAATCATGCTAAGAGATTAGCATGGTTAGCACAATGGTGTGGACTTTAAATGTTTATTTAAAAAGAAAACATAAACATGGAATGGTTTTCATAACAGACTTTTGAGGGTGACGTGATTAGCGATTAGCAAGGGGCTGAACTCTAAATGTTAAAGAATTAGCCTTAAACATGGTGTGATTTTTATAACAGCTAGTCGAGAGTGATATCATTAGCTGTTAGCATGAGGCTGGGGTAACAGTTTGGGCTGTGGTAAAGAATTAGCCTTATACATGGGGCAATTTCTATAACAGCTAATCAAGGATGAAGTGATTAGCGATTAGCAAGGAGTTAGTTGGACTATAAAGAATTAGCCTTGAAGATGGTCTGATTTTTTTTAGAACAGCTGACTCTGACGTGATTAGCGATTAGCTTGAGAGATTAGCATGATGGTTTGGATTTTAAAAATGAAATTTATCATTAGCATGGTGTGTTTTTTTAGTAACAGCTAGTCAGTGGAATGAAATGATTAGCGATTAGCAAAGGGTTGGACTTTAAATGTTAAAGAATTAGCCTCAAACGTGGTGTGATTCTTATAACCGCAGAGTGTGAGGTGATTAGCGATTAGCATAATCGTATAGCATGATTAGCGTGATAGTTTGGACATTAAAGTTAAATTGATAAAAAAAATTTTATAACAGCTAGTCAAGAGTGAAATGATTAGCGCTTAGCAAGGGGTTGAACTATAAATGTTAAAGAAGTAGCCTTAAACAGGTGTGGTTTTCATAAAAGCTAAGTCTGAGGGGATTAGCAGTTAGAACAGGTGATTAGCCCGATTAGCGCAATGGTATGTATGGTTTGTAAATCTTATACATAATAAACGCGGTGTGGTTTTTAATCACAGCTGAGAGGGAAATGATTAGCAGTTAGCATGAACCTGGAGCAATGGGTTGGACTCTAAAGTTGAAGAATTAGCTATAAATGTGTCATGGTTGTTAGCAACTAGCTAATTGGGAAAATTGTAAATGTTAAAATTGTACAAAAACACGGTGTGGTTTTCATAACAGCTGTGATTAGCGGTTAGCATGGTTTTATGTGGATTTCTCAGTGTCTGGTAGAAATATGTGAAGTGATTAGCAATTAGCATGAGGCACAATGGGTAACAGTGCATTAAAGATTAGCTAGCTGAGTGGGAATTGATTCAAATGTTAAATAATTAGCTTTAAACCTCGTGGTGGTGTCGTAAGTGTGAATTCAGGTCCGATGTAAATGTTAAACAAATGACTTTGTGTGAAGTGATTAGTGATTAGCGTGATGCTAACAGCAGAAATGCCAGTGTCATGTCTGTGCCACGTTGCCGGCGGTCGCCCTTTTCGCAGCCAGACACTGAACTCATCTAATACGAGGCCTTGTTTGTAATCAAATCTGTCATTAAGAATTCATCGGATCAAAAGTTCAGCAGCCGTTGTTGCTTTGTTGAGTCGAGCCCTGGGGCCCTGCTCAGGAGATGAAGCTAAATTGAAGTGCGGAGGTGCTGCTTATAAATTATTCCTGCTAGGCTACTCTGCTTACGAGTAGGAGGAGGAGGAGGAGGAGGTCACCGCAATGACTAGCGCGCCACACCGAGCTTAGTGTCACCCACAACGTAACCCAATCACCGGCACAGCCCGGGCAGCCTGCGCACGACTGACCAGAAACTCGTAATGAAGTGCTATGCTAACTGCAACAGTACAATTGCAACTGACACACACTCAGGGATTAGCCTGTAAAATAAACTGTTGAAGAAGCTAATAATTAGTGTTACACAAGCAACATCCTAGAGTAAATAGACTGAATAATACATAAAGTCTTGCTAGCAAAGATTAAATAAAACGCAGACAGAACACTACAAGCACAAAGTAAAATATATTGTGAGCAGCTACTACAAAAAAGGTTCTGCTGCTAGCAAAGATGAAATGCTAACAATGTCAGTTAAAGGTAGCTCGCAAACTACTAGCGCAGAATGAATCGTGTCAGGAAGTTACTAGCCGACTGAAACTGCTGCTAATTTTAAATGAAACCTCAGCAAGCGTGTAACATGAGATGCTAGCGTAAATAAAATGAAACTAGCGAAGGAACGGGTGTTGTTAGCAAGCTCGACGCGAAGGACTGACGTGATGAAGGCTGCAGTAAATAAACTCATTCAGCTGGGTAGTGAAAGTACAAATGAATCCTGTGTAGCTAGTCAAAGAAGTAACAAACATGAACATGCTAGCAAAAGTAAATAAATAAATAAATAAAATCATATACTACAGGCAAGCTGCAAGCGTGATACAGCTAACATGCTACGCTCGCAAGCACAGTCGCGGTCGCGTGGCGCTCGCAAGGTTTAATTGTACGACTAGCATTAAAAAAAGCTTCGAATTGATTTAATTAATTATGCTAGTGTGATATTTGGGCAAGTTAAATGTGGAGTTAGCTAACAGTTAGCTAGCAAAAGCTTTATTAGCTTTAACCTAGCAATAACCTGCTGTCGTTGTTGTTTTTTTTTTGTTTTTTTTCTCGAAACGACATGGAAATGCAAAACAAACAACGACCCATAATTAACAAATAATTATTCTAAAGAAATCTGAATTAAAAAAGCGCTAATTTGTTTTTACAGTCACAATTTTAATGACAAAAACATTAACATAAAAATACGCCAAATATTTCTAACATTTAATACATGATTATTTATGATAGGATCAGAGGATCAGAGACGAGTTTTTTTAGACGGTGGAAATTTAATTAAAGATCTGTAACACTTCTATCAAAGCTAAGCTGGAGTTATTGAAGCGTATCGGCGATGCTCGCGACCGCCGGCGAGCCGAGGTGAGGAAGTGACATTTTTAAACGTGTTTTAAGTGCAATGTTCATCTTTCATGTGTGGATTAGAGGAACCAGAGGAACGGTGAAGGCCGTTTGATCCGTCAGCTTTAAAGCACAACATCAGGACGCGTAATTAAATTGTTGAAGCTCGATCTGTTACGGCCTTCAAACCACTAAAAGCCGTCACGTAGCTCTCGATTTTTACGTTGAACTTCTCTAATCAACACGAGGAATGAGGTTTATGTTACAGAGATGAAGCTCCCGTCATATTAAGTGAAATAAAAAATGTGAATTAAAATAAATAAATAAATAAATAAAATAAATAATAATAATAATAATAGAAGTAAATGGTAAATAAATAAATATTTTAAAAAATGTAGAATAATTAAATAAAAGTAAAACGAAATTATAAGTACTTTCCATTAGCAAAAAATAAATAAATAAATAAATAAAGAGGTCAAAACTTTAGAATAATAACAAAAATAAAAGAAAACACTTTTAATTAAATGCTAATTTACAAAGATTTGTTTCCTTTTTGTATAAGAAATGTAACAGAAAGCACATTGACAAAGACAAATATATATATATATATATATATATATATATATATATATATATATATATATATACGCTTTATAAATAATTAAAATATATAGAATGTTAGAGTAATAAAATAAAAATAAAATGAAACTCTACATACCGAAAGCTGTCAGTTTTAGCGAAGCACTGCTAGTTAGTTAGCCACAACATTTACGATAGTTTATGTTTGATACAATACTGCTTTAAAGAGTTAAAACACCTTCTCTTTGTGGACTATTTTGTGTAAATTATAGAATAAAACCAATTAAAAAATATAAAAAAATTCAAATAATTAAACAATAATAATCTATGAAACTATATACAGTATATATAAACAGGAAGTAAATTAAATTGAATTAAATACCAAGTCACAATTTATGTAAAGTGGAAATGAAATAAATGGACAATTCTAAAAAAAAAAAAAATTAAAAAGAATTAAGAAATAAAATAAAGTAAAATAGAAGAACCAGGAGACGCCTGGAGCAAAGGGACACAACAGCGCTAAGTAGGCGGCACAACAGGGGGGTAAATATTTCATAGCGCTGTCCTCGGAGGCTGTATCCTCAGGTCATTTAGCCTCAGGCTACACGCTAACAGCTAGCTTTTTGGCCCACTCAGCTCGTTCGGTAATGGCTTCCTGTCCTGAAAAGGAGGTCTAAATGTGAAGCAGCGGCTACAGATGTTCAAGTCGTGTTGACAATCTTCAGTGTCAGAACGCACTCGAGGGAGCGGGCGGGAGTCCGCTGGCGTGCCGAGGACGGCGTACGAGGCGTACGAGGTCGATATCAGTCCAGCACGCTGTGTTTCTATTGGCCGAGAGCAGCAACATAGCGAAGTATCAGCTGATAAACTTACGCTAGCTCTCAGTTTGGGCAAAACTCGACTAGCTAACGTTTAAAGTACAAACACTTTGTGGTTTCTCAGTAACAAAAAAACAAAGAAACGACTAGCTGGTGAGGGAACAGCTTTATAGCTGCGTAAGTAAGAACTTGTTTCGTGAACGTTAAACGTAACCATAAACGGAGAAAAAGTGCATGTTGTTCTTTAGTTCATAAAAGATTGAATAAACATGGAACCTGTCGTTTAGTCCGGTGTTTATTCCTTGCTTAGTGCTATACACTTGGATTCTTCTTCTTCTTCTTCGTCTTCGATGCTCTGTACATATTTAAGGAAAGGATTTCTTTCCTCAGGTGTTCCGTCGCTCCTCTGACATATTTATTAGCCTGTCGTAATCACAAAGCCGGCGCTCCCCTGACGGCCGGAGCGCTTCTCCTGGTGAAAACCCCTCAGACCTGGCGTAAGCTAATTGGGACGGGGCCCCCGGCGGCGCTCGATGAGGCAGAAAATGATGATTAATTAATTTACTCCTCAAACTGTGAGAGGTTTATGAGGCTCACAGCGGTCAGCGAGGCTCCCGCATGGCTCGCAGGCTTCGCTTTGACCTGTACGATCACAAATAACGCAACATTTTTCCTCAGCTGATTACTAAAAACGGCAAGAAATCCTCTAATCATCTAGATCAAGACAAAGCTTCCTAAAACAGAGAGAGAGAGAGAGAGAGAGAGAGAGAGAGTTCGATGTGATGCTCAGTCTACCATTTCATAATCATTTTGGTACTATGACGTGCTAAAGCGTATGCTAGCAGCGTTTTTTTTTACCAAAACTGACAGCTAGCAGAACTTTAGTTAACAAACTAGCAGCATTTTATCAGAACTGACAGCTAGCATAAATTGATCTAACAAACTAACACACAACATTTTACCAAATCTGTAAGCTAGCATAACTTTATCTAATTAACTAGCAGCGTTTTATCAGAACTGACAGCTAGCATAAATTTATCTAACGAAAACATCACTTTTACCAAATCTGTAAGCTAGCATAACTTCAGCTAACGAACTAGCAGCATTTTACCAACACTGACAGCTAGCATAAATTTATTTAACAAATTAACAAACACCATTTTACCAAATCGTTATGCTAGCATAGCTTTAGCTAACAAACTAGCAGTGTTTTATCAGAGCTGACAGCTAGCATGAATTTATCTAAGGAAAACATCACTTTTACCAAATCTGTAAGCTAGCATAACTTTAGCTACATAACCAGCGGCGTTTTATAAAAACTGACAGTTAGCATAACTTCAGCGAACTACTTCGTAGTGTATTATCGAAACTGACAGCTAGCATAACAAAGTTACAGCTTGACCTCTGATTGTTACTAAGCACTGATACTGGAGACTCCTTCCACCAATGTTAAATTTTAAAAAAAATTTAAAAACGACATATTATCGTTCACTTTCCCTCACACTTTCTGGAGTATGAAAAGTCGCCTACTTAGGGCGCCTCCTAAGCACACTGAGGCTATTTTGAAGCGTCCCATGATGGTTGTGTTTGTGAAATGTCCTGATATAACTGATTATGGTGATGTTTATAGTCGAGGGAGAGAAGGAGGTCATGGAGGAAGCGTGGCTGTCTTCTGGAACTGGATAGAAGAAAGCATCACACACACACACACACACAAACACACAAACACACACACAGTGTAAATGGGCCACATCCTCAGTGCTGTGTAGGCTGAAACTGGCAGGCGTGTTAAGCTGGCCAAAGCCTCTAAAAGCCTTAACGTTGTCACTACAAATTTCTGTGTTGGTGACAGGAAGTGACATCGCGCTCCGCCGCCAGGAGCAGGCTGGAGGATAAACAGATGCCGCAACCCGAGGTGGAGTGGAGATTTCTTCTCTCCTCCGTCGGGAAGGATGAAAGCGTGCGGAACGAGAGCCAAAGCAATAAAGCGTAACCTCGCCTGGAGTCGCTTTCCCCGAAAGTGCACACTTTCACAATATTGCCCCTCATGTCCGCGCTGTTCAGACGCTTCAGCCATATTGCGTTTAACACAGCTCGGGAAAAGGCGGGATCGTGTGGGATCTCTGGGGCTTGGCTGAAATATGTTTGCTCAATAAATAAGTCTGAAGGGAAAGTGCGCTCCACGGTTCCTCCTTATTCCTGAAATTTTAGACTTAAGTTTCTCCAGAACATTTTAAAAACACTGCCATTTTGTTTAGACTTTTAAACAAAAGGATTCTGTTTTCAGGAGTCCTTCAGGAGGGTAATATTTCTAGCGTTCTAAACCTTTCTGGAGTCGTAACTCATACTCGTCGAGAGTCGTAACTGCAAAACAAAGACGAATGGCGTTACTTAGCCAAACAACTAATTAGCAAAAAGCCTAGACTAGCATAATATGTGCTACCAGTTTTATTAGCAAGGATTTACTCGTCATGCTTGACAAATTAAACCAGCTAACTATAGCAATAGCCACAAAAACCTACACCGAGTGTCACCAGTCGAGCACGATCAAGCTGAGTTGGATTAATTGGAGTTAGAGTTAAGTTAATGTGAGTTAGAGTCGAGTTAATTTGGGCTGGAGTTGAGTTAAGTTCATTCAAGTTGGAGTCGAGTTGAGTGAGCCTGAGTTAGAGTTCGTTTAAGTTAGAGCCGAGTTTAATTAATTTATGCTGAGTTGAACCAGTTTGAGTTGATTTAATTTGAGTTAGAGTTGAGTTAATTTGCGATCGTTTCAGATAGAGTTCATTTGAGTTAGAGCCGAGTTTAATTCATCTGAGATGAGCTGAGTTCAGTTGTCAGTCTGAGTTGAGTCAGTCTGAGTTGAGTCAGTCTGAGTTGGATTCATTTGAGTTGGAGTCGAGTTCATTTGTGATAATTTGAGATTGGGCTTGTTTGAGTTAGAGCTGAGTTTAACTAATTTAAGCTGCGTTCATTTGAGTTAGAGCTGATTTGAGTTAATATAAGTTGAGTTGAGCTAAACTGCGTTAATTTGAGTTAGAGCCGAGTTAATTTAAGCCGAGTCGAGTTAATTCGAGTTGAGTTAGTTTGAGTTGAGCTAATCTGAGTTAAGGTTTTTAAGTGTAACAATGTAAACTGTACATAAGTAAGAATGTGTAGGCGAGGCAATAAACTCCAGAGGGTTTAAGGAAAACAGGAAGAATTATTACTATTATTTTATATTATTCAATAAATTCCGTCAAACGCAATGCCAAGAAATTTGTCATCTGAAATATCTGGGGGAAAAGCAAATAAAAATCTAAAAGTCTTAGTATATTTTATTTTATTATATTAATTCGATAATAACAGAAGACTAATGTTTTAAAGCAGATAAATGGAGGAGCACAGTTTAATAGTTTGATATCCGCACTCACACTATGTAACAGATAAATGGCGTAGCTTATTATCCAGCCTGGGCGTTCCCTCAGGAGACGGAGGAGGAATGTAATGTATTTAATGTGTGGCTCAGGGTTCGAGGTCTAACTTGCAGCTGTAGTGCGCACTTCTGCATTTTGCCCTGACAATTGACCAGCTATTGCCCTACAGGGGCCACCCATTTGAGGGGTCACGGAGCAGATTGGTCCCCTCGCCCATCAATCACACACACACACACACACACACACACACACACACACACACACACTCACAGCCTCTGGACTCGTTCCGCTTGCATGTGTGTGTGTGTGTGTGTGATGTGACAGCGAAGGGACACATGTCCCCTCGGGTTTCATGATAAGAAGCTAAATCTCTCAAAGCCTCTAACCAGACTAGCGAGGCAGTTTTTCTCCCTGTCACAATCACGGAGGGGAAAATCAGCAGCGTGTCCATACAAGACCCCGGAAAATACACCGGCAGTCAAAATCAGGGATTCGCAAAGGCTTTATTTTTGTGTGTGTGTGTGTGTGTGTGTGTGTGCAGAGTTTTCATGTATTTATTAGTAATATGTTGGATTTTTCTATAGGGATTTTTGGATTTAAAAAATAACAAAAAGAAATGTAATTTGCACATTTTTCTTTAGATTATTCGCAATAGAAAGTGTACTAGTTTTACAAAAATGGATTTTTGTTTAGAAATGTTGTATTGTATCTGCTATACCACCCTCTATATATATATATATATATATATATATATATATATATATATATATATATGTGTGTGTGTGTGTGTGTGTGTGTGTGTGTGTGTGTGACAAGGCCGTACACAAAATACATCATGTAACAGTACAGGTTAAAATGAGAGTTAGGCATTAAATTATATTAATAATAAAATAAATACAAATAAAAAATAAACAGTCAATAATACCAAAAAGAACAGGAATAAGAATAACCAAAACCATGATTATTATTATTTTTAAAAGGCGGATATTTATAATGCCAACAATTATTTTTTATGCATTTTTTTTCTTGATGATAATGCTATGCTGTACAAGAAATATTTTTAAAAAAATATCAATAACAATACAAACAAATATAACTAATTGACTTTTATAAATAATTAAATAAACAATAAATGGCAAAAATAATAAGGCAGTTTGGTTAAGGCTATATATATATATATATATATATATATATATATATATATATATATATATATATATATATATATATATATATATATATATGTCCATGTCATTAAAAACACTTGTCATTATAAAAAACAATTAAAAACACTTTGTATATTCAGAAAACAACAACAATTACAAAAAGACAGTTTGAGTCAAGATCAGAGATTCAGTATAATTTATCATTTAAAGACATGCTTAAAAAATGAAATCCAAAATACCGAAAAATCCATGAGGTGTCCGGTTCATTTCGCTCAGAGCTACACTGTGTACATTTTAGTGCTTAAAAATGAAATAGATATTTACTCTTAAGTCATAATATCATAAAAATATATCGTCACACTATAAATATATATCACCATGTCTGTGATGTGTTGGAGAATCGTGTGTTGCTTGGAAACCATGAAATGAACGGAGAAGAAGATGTTTTCCACAATCGATAGATACTCCGAGAATCGAGTCTCCATCCACAAAATGGCCTCTGGTCACAGCCAATAAATGTATTTATACAGCAGCAGAATAACTCTCTGCACATGACACTTTAATGACACGTGTAGAGTGAGCTTTTACTCGCCCGAGTCACCCCAGGCTCCTCATTTAGCACTGTCAAAACATCGGAGAGAACAAACGAGTGGAGAACATCAAGGAGAACATCCAGGAGATTGTCCAAGGGAACGTTCAGGAGAACATCCAGGGAAATGTCAAGGGGAACGTCCAGGAGAAGGTCCAGGGGAACGGCCAGGAGAACGTCCAGGGAAATGTCCAGGGGAATGTCCAGGAGAAGGTCCAGGGGAATGGCCAGGAGAACGTCCAGGAGAACATCCAGGAGATTGTCCAAGGGAACGTTCAGGGGAACCTCCAGGAGAACGTCCAGGGAAATGTCCAGGGGAATGTCCAGGAGAAGGTCCAGGAGAAGGTCCAGGGGAACATAGGACTGAGAAGAAGAGATCAGCTATAGTGTTTACCTGCTTTATTAAAAGAAAAATTTAACTGTTCAAAAGTTTGTGCTCCCCTCACCATGTTGAATGCAATTCCTTCGTATAAAATATTCTGTAATAACATAAATTTCCCATTTTAACCCTTATAACCACCTCGAAGTCGCTCATTTTCCTATAACAGCACTGTCTCTGAGTGTTTTATTCCAAAGATGACAGTTTTCTGTTTATGAAAGAACAACATGTACGTTTTATCCGTTTACAGGTACATTTAACGTCGGTGAAACGACTTAGTTCCTGTTCACACTTACGTTATAGCAGCTATAAACAGTTGTTCCCTCAAAAGCCTGTCTCTTTTTTCTCTCTCGTGAAGTTCTCCTCTCCTCCGTTCGCAAAACTTATTGTTACAGCTTCACCTCTGACCGTTACAAAGCTCTGACACTGGAGACTCCTTCCATAAATGTTAAATAAAAACAGAAAACTTTACCACATCGATGATTTAAAAAACAATACAAAACATAAACCCAGAGTGTCCGCTGCACAAGTCCCTGTGAATGATCTGTTGGTCTAGAAATGCAAATGTATTAGAATGATCGCATTAATAAAGACGTGTGAAAGTTCTGCTAGCTTAAACGTCAGCCGCTAAGAGTGACGTTGATAAATTGTAGCAGCCGCTGAGCCGCCATTAATCACGCGCCTGCAGGGGAACATTTCTGAACCACTGCGGAGTTTTCGTTAACTCTGGATTTGAGAGCGAAAGGGGCCTCGCTGCTGCTTTTCTCTTCCTTTCCTTTTTCCCCCCCTTCAGTGAAAGTTATTAATAGCATTCTTGACCACAATTCATTTTGACAAATCGCTACTCGGGGTGCTGGGCGAGTTTGACGGTGTCTAACACCGCGCTTTGATAACCTCCCACCTGTAAAACTCCTGTAGGATATTTGACAGAGAGATAGCGCCACGACGATACATTTTTACAGGCTGTGTTTTATTTATTTACAGAAATTCTCCAGGCAATAACAGAAATGCGAGACGGATCGTATCTCCCCTGACTGTCAGTCAAGTGTGGACTTCGGACTGGGAAGTGAAAAATGAAAAATATGCAATTAGTCGGCTGTCAGACGAGGCTTTCTTCATGCCTCGAACACACATCACTCACTAGTGTCACTGTGCAGGAAAGGAACGGCTTCTACACCCTACCTAGTGCACTAGACGTCCTCTACAGAGTCAGGATTCCTCTCAGAGGCTGAAAAATGCTGCTTGCACAAGTGTGAAGCTGCAGATCAAAGATATTGTCTTAACAAGGACTTATAATTGGCCGTCACCTGTGAAATATTAAAACAGCTTCCAGTTTCTGGACAAAAACCACCTCAGTTGAAAATGAATTTAAAGATAAGGTAATAGAATTTCATAACTCAGTAACAGGGTGGAAAACCATGTCTAAGTCCTGGTTGGACGTCCCAGTAAGCACTGTGGGATCAATAGTGAGGAAGCGGAAGCTGCGTCACACCATCCAAGCACTACCGAGACGAGACCCACCCTCAAAACCCAGTGCAAACACAGGACAGAGGCTGGTGAGGGAAGCCACGGTGAGGCCAACAGTCACTCTGAAGTAGATACAGAGTACAGCGGCTGAGAGTGGAGTGAAGGTGCATTTCAAGAGCACTCCACAACTGAGAAAGAAAGAGAAGCCGTATGAAAGCACCAGAGTGACCCACTGAAGATGGGCGTTTTTGGTGCGATGAGACCAAGATACTGTATTTGGGCAAGTTTCAAAGCGCTACGTGTGGAGCAAAACCTAACGCAGGCCACACCTCGATTAACACCTTCCGTACAGTGAAACATGGTGTCGGCGGCGTCGTGCTCTGGGGACGCTTTTCATCCTCAAAACTTAAGCTTATTGTTAAGGGAGGATGGATGGAAAAACAGGGGGGTATTACAAAGAAACCTGGTTCAGTCTGCTAAAAAAATATAATAACAATAATAATAATAATAATAATAATAATAATAATAAAGCTTGGAGGAAACTTCACCTTTCAGCAGGACAATGCTGTTTCCCGTAGTTCCACATCAAAGCATGATTTTTTTTCTTCGGTTTTTCTAGGAGAGAAGAAGAACAAGGCTTTCTCTGAGTGGCATCAGGCTGCTTAATGCCAATATGTGTGTGTGTGTGTGTGTGTGTGTGTGTGTGTGTGTGTGTGTGTGTGTGTGTGTTATCAGACAGAGCCTGCCGATTTCCCCTTCCCTAAACTCTAAATCCGTGCCTGGCCTGGACGAGTGAGAGCCGGGACAGTGGATTTATCTTCGGATTTTTCTTTCTTTTTCTGTTTTCTGGCATTATAAAGCGTGTGTGTGTGTGTGTGTGTGTGTGTGTGTGTGTGTGTGTGTGTGTTAGGTACAGACATCATCAACCCAGCCTCTGAAATCACGAGCTTATGATATTCCGAGTGGATTTGTGTTTCATGTGTATGTTTCACACATACTATTCCTCAGCGCTGTTGAATTCTGGATCCTGATTGGTCAGATGGTGTTGATTCATTTTCTAGAACAGAGCAGCTCAGACAGTAGCGCAGCTCCAAATCCCAGGTTTATATTAATGCGCTCGTTGTAGTATGTTATCGTTTCTATAGTAACGATATACGTATATAAGCAGGAAGGTAGGAGAGTGAATCAGTAGGACTGAATCTCAAACGGTTCATACTGTCTTCATACTTCAAATAAAATAATAAACACACGCTCTTCCTCTCGTCCCTCCAACACGCCTCGACACCGGACGGACATTTCATTTACACCTAATCCCATCGAGTCTTACACGGCCGGTCGCTCTAGCCAATGACGGCGCCGGTTTAACGATCCGGGCCATGAGACCGATTCCTGTGAGGCCCGGACTCAAGTCACATCACCGTTAACAACTTTCCACGCTCGTCCTCTGAGACATCAGGGATTTATTAAAACTTAATCGCAACGTATCGTCTCGGATCAAGGATCAAGGTCGTGCGTTGTGTGGATGAGTAGACAAAAACAAATCAATCAATCAATCGATCCTTTAATCGTTCATAGTGCAATAAGGGACTACATAATAGTGCACTAGAGAGTGTACAGATCACCAATATTACACTATATACTGCATATTTGGGAAAATTCGCTACAACGGACGCCAGAAAGCACGTGTACACACTTGAATTAAACCATTGCTCCATTTTTTTCTTTCGCACGTTGCCAAACGATTCACTTTTTTTTTTTTGTTTCCTTTTTAAATGAATCCTCAAAACCGGGCGCGTTTCCAAAACCCTGCTAGCAAAGAGCCTGCAGAGTTGACGTGACAAGCTTTTAATTAAAGTTCTCCCGTCTCCGTTCTTGGCCCGCTTCGTTATGTGTGGCCTCCGCCAAATAAATTCCCAAAGTCAACAAGGAAATATGAGCAAAATTCCCTCACAGGCCTCTTTTCATTGCATTAGCCAGCGCTTCGCTCTCGTCCTGGGTGCTAGCGGGACGAACGGCGTAGCGTTTACGGCCGTAACGAAACACGGCTGCTGGTAAGGAAGGGCGTTGTGGGAATGTGTGTTTGTGGTAAGCTGGTAAAGCAGGTGCGATAGATCAAGTCAAGGGCAGAGACGCGTGTGAACGTGAATACACGCATGTAGCGAACACGAGTGCGAACGAGGATGTTATGACGAGCCGGAATTAAAGAACCTTGATGCAAAGTCTTCGCTTTGATCGGCAGCTTGTACGCCCTTCGAATTTTTCACCCCTGACTCCTTCTGAGTAGCCGACACCCCCGGGGACGGGAGCAGGCTGCAGGGCTCTCGCACACTTTCTCTGAAATCTCTGAAATCTTACACTCCAGCCATGACGCTGTGCTGCTGTTTCAGCTGCGGCACTCATTCACTTTTCAGACAGGAAGTACAGATTTGTGCTTTCTCACAGAGGGGGCAGCACCAACCAAGAGTTTAGAGCCGTGATTTCTGTCGTAATGCACAGAGCAACCTCACTTTTAATCACTTGACTTGTTACTTTTAACAGCAAAGATTTCCTTCTTCAGTCCTTATTTTCTATCCCTGATTTTTTCGAGTTTAAAGGCTTTTGTTCAAAGGTAGTGGTCTAGACCGTGTTTTCGAACTGAAAAACCCCGTCTCGGACACACTCAAGGCCTGAACAACACGCAGGTGATTTTAAAGAAAATCAGCTGAAGCAGGTGCGTAACCCGATTCTGAATACGAGGAACTTTCCCCATGTAAATACTGATGTCGCCAGCTTGCACTAAGTCGGGTGGAGGTGCCAATATTTTATATCCGACGTCGCTCCAAGATGATTCTTTTTGTATGTTCAGTATGAGATTAACCAGTGACATTTGTTTTTCCATAATCCTTTTATCTATCTTTGCCGAGGGGGCCAATAATTATAGACACCACTGGATATAGGGAGCAGGATTCAAGAACTCTCAGTAATTTGCACTACATAGCATCTATAATCCATTCAAAGGATATAGAAATTTTATGAAACGAGAATACGGACCTGAATCCCTCAGGGTTCTCTATTAGGACTCATACAGTTCCACATAGACAGTGTCATTATTTCCATCCCTATGTAGGGCACTACTTAGTGCTAGTGCTAGTGCTAGATAGTAAGCTGAGCAAACGATATCCGATAGTGATAAACGGCTAGTCATTCACTAGCAAGCTAGCTAATGGCAAGTATTAATGACTAGATAATATTAGGTAACGCAGTGCAATGCTATTTTACAGGACCTGTTATTGGCTGAGCAAATGTAAACCCCGCCCATGTTGACATAGGATTGTCCCACAGGAGAGGGTTTTTTTTAACCACGTTAAAAGCTGAGGACTGAACTGTTACTCCATTAGCGCTGAAATATTGCCCGTGGATCGTGTAACCGATTAAGTACGCGGCGTTCTGTTCTGCGTTGGAAAGATGGAGGAGAAAGCGGATGTATAATGAAGTGGTGGAATTATGCTGAGCGTCAATCTTTCTCCACCTCGTCCTCCGCCAAGCAGCTGGCCTGAATCGCTGAGTGCCCTTAATGAAATGAAAGGCGAGCGAGCGAGCGAGGCCGAGTGATTAAATGAGAAAGGACTAATATCCCTGAGTGAGTTGGGCCGAGCCACATAAGTCCTGAGAGAGAGAGAGAGAGAGAGAGAGAGAGAGAGAGAGAGAGAGAGAGAGAGAGAGAGAGAGACATATTTATCATCAAAGAATAAATCCAGGGATAAAAAAGACACTCATGCAAATGATGGAAAACATTATTACATTATATATACATACATATTACTAACTGTATCAAGTTTGTTCGTATAATTCATAATAATTATAATTCATGTCCGTATTCTTATAATTCGTATAATTCCTTTTACTTTTAATTCCTTTTAACTGATGGTTTGAACAAGCAGATTAGATTCGGTGGTAAGTCCTGAACCACAGATAGCAGTGTTTAATTAAAATGTTATTTCAGCATTTTAACGTAGCTTAAATAAATCACGCACAAATACAGAAATATTTCAAACAGCAAATTGAGCGCGAATAAATTAATCTTGCTAAACGTAACTGTAGCTACATTAAACTAAACTGCGCATGTTTCACTACAAGTTTTTTTTTTTTTTTTTAAATGGCTTCCGTACCATTCGCATTAGCCAAATGTTAAATCACTGATCATGGTTTCAAGTCTCAATAGGCAAAATGCGCATTAGTTTTAAAAAAAATAAGTCAATAAGAACTCAGAAGAACTGAATTAGCTTGTCTGGAATTAATACAAATCGTAAATCTGGTGTGTATCAGGTATCTTGCTACGTATGAAGAACAGAGGCCCCGCCCACATCGCGTTTTCATTCATCTCGGCCACACATCCGAGACGTTCGCCGAGGGAACCGGGTAAAAAATCCGTTAGCTTCCCACCCACCTGCAGAGCAAAATACCTGCCTCGGCTGTTGAGCGAGAAAAAAGCTAAACCTCCACCGTCACTCCTAAACCCTTTTACCCTTTTTACCCTTTTATCACGAGTTTTCCATGGACATTCCTTCAAATCTACAAACACAAATGCAAAACGGCGCCAAAAATACTACACAGAACGTGTACACCGAGTTAACCTTAACCTTAACTAATAGCGTGTGTAGAACATCCTGGTACTGTAGGAGATACTTGACAACGCTAGCTAGCTAGCTAACAAACAAACGAATGCTAGTTAGCAAGCAGGCAGTTTATTTACATTCCTACGAATAGGTATTGCGCAAAACTCAATCTAATGTAAGGATGGTCGCATTTAGGGCAAGTTACAGACTCAAACATGAGCAGGAAAAAGACATTTTAAAGACTTTAGTAGCTAATTGTAACAGTGATGCTAGTTGTTTTTTTTTGTTGTTGTTTTTTTACAGTTCTTACAGAATGATTTAAATGTTTTAGCGTGGAAACAATCATGCTAATGAAGGTAACTAAAGAGAGAGAGAGAGAGAAATCTAGTGTAGGGTTGAAAGAGAGAAAAGGAAACTCATCCCTGAGGGGATTTAGCCTTTAATTTGCAGGGTTTAGTGGTTTAACGAGACACAGAGCCACTTTGTTTAGGGCCTTAAAGTGAAGCGCGCTAACTGCAGCGGTGTCGGGAAACGCAGCCCGGCCGTCTCAGCGCTCTCGCTCGCAGGATTAACGGCGTCCTCGCTAATGCGAGCATGCGGCGACGCTGTGTCTGACAGCGCCAGGGTGTGTGCGTGTGTGTGTGTGCTTGCAATGTGTTAACTGTTAAACTATATTTATATTAGCTAAAGAAATCGTCAAATCTTCACAATGCTACTAATATATATTTAAATATTAATAATCATTTGAGCTTATTTTACACATACAGTAAATTCCATTACTATCATTTATAGATTATGCAATAATAATAATAATAATAATAATAATAATAATAATAGTTATTACTATATATATGTTGTAATAATAATTACGTTTATTTGTATGTATATTTTTATTTTCATGCCTGCAATACTGAAAACACTGATAAAAAAAAATAAAAAATACAGAATATAAACACAATATAGTATATATTTTTAACATGTATCAATAATAAGACTCTAACGCACAATCACATACAGTAAGTATACAATATTTATACAAAAGACATATTTATATGTTTAAAAACCTTTATTATGATACACACTCATTCATTATTAGCTAATAATAATATAGTAAATTAATTAATGAATAAACGTTTGCATATATTTTTATCATCTCAACAATATTAGATGTTATATAAGGAAGTTTCTTTTTTTTTTTTTTTTACTGAACATCCCAACCCATCATTTCCTTTTATTCATGATATTCGTATTACGATTATTCAGTTTATTCATTTATTTATCATATATATAAATATATGATATTATATAAGTTAGAATATACGCTCCTTTTTTCCCCCTTGATAAATGTAATCCTTGGTAATAAATAAACACGTGTTCCCGCGCACACATCATGTCATCCACGCTGTAATTATCCACATGATAATCCGAGCTGCACTGAAGGTCGAGTTAATCAGAAGCGGTTCTTCAGAGCAGCTCGGTTTCACAGGGAGCTGAAGTGCACATCATTATTGTTATTAGTGGACTTTAAAAATCCAGTGTGCGCTTAATGAGATGCGCAGACGCAGCGTTTAAACTGAATCATTAGGTTTGCTCGTCCTTTTTCTTTTTTCTTTTTTTTTTAGGCCCGGCTTCGTATTATAATATTATTTAAACGCAGCCTTTGGGTGTGTGTAATTGAGAATAATAGCTGCAGAGGGATAGTGAAATATCAACTCTTCTGAATTATAGCCCATCTGGCTGGGGGAAGGGGGTGGGGGGGGTAGTGGAATGTGAGGTTAGCGTGAGGCTACAGCTAGCTAAGTGGTGCTAAACAGAGGGAGTTTGCAGTTCGTACTATTTCCATCCTTCTATGTCCAATATATTTTCACACACGCGTCGGTTTGGCTAGCCACGGCCTCGGAACGTTAGCGCCGTCTGTTTCACCGCTCTGCCATTCGTCTCAGCCGGAATAAAAATAGTTCGCTAGATCAATGTCTTCAGTGTTTGCTTTTTTGTCGCTCTCTTGAGAAGTGAAGAGGACACATCTGGCTCCGGTTTCGGGTTTTGGCGAAGCAAAAATAACCTTCCTGCCGAGGTCATACGAGAACACGAGTAGCGTTTCTATCAAAACACTTGAAAAGTTCTGGCGGGCGATAGCGCTCGTTTCTAAAACGGGGGACGGTCCTGACACGCACTCGCTGTCCTCTTCACCGTATCGCTCCGTTTCACTTCCCGTCTCTCGGCTCTCGCTTTGCTTTTCCTCGTAGATCGAAAAGAAAAAAGGAAAAACCCCAGCTGTCGGAGGACATCTTTTTAAGGAAGTCGTGCCTGGTTAGCGGATAAACCTGACAAGGTGGGAACCTTCGCTAAAAAAGTGCGAGAGCCCTCGACCACTTCCCCTCTCCGCCGGATTAATCCCTGCGGCTATATTAGGGGCTTTCCTGATAAAGAGTCGACATCGTGGTACACTCGGGAACTAAACTTACCCAGAATGCATTGCAAAACGCTGGAGGAAGCGGTTAGGAAGACTTGAAATTTGTTCCTGCAGAATTCCGGATTCTGATTGGTCAGAAGGTGTCGATTCATTTTCCGACAGTCGGGCAGCTGCGAATCGCGGGCTTATATCACGTCCTAATACGTTACCGTTTCTATAGTAACAGCACGTAATTAAAGCGTAATTTAAAAAAACATGTCGATGTGGTGACTTTTTCTGTTAAATCAAACGTTTATGGAAGGAGTCTCCAGTGTCAGTGCTTTGTAACAGTCAGCACATAAAGCTTTACGTTTCCCAACATACGTTTTCCGGAAGCTTTTTTAAATTCTTATTAACTTCAAGAGACTAGCTAACTTGTTTCGTGGACGTCCCACAGCAACATTCGTAACTACAAACGGACAAAAAGTGCCGTGTGTCGTTATTTAATAAATAAATCATTATAACCGCTGGGAAATTGCTGCGGTGTAAGAGAAATAAAACGCTCGCTTAAGTTCGATGTTCGAAGTCTTTGTTCAAAATTTTTCGTCATTTTTTTGCGAAAAAACTACTTTAACTGGCGAAATTGTTTTGCACGGTCTTTCACAGCGATGTTTGTCGGTGAATGCGTCACGTGACGCATCTCGGGCCCAAATCTGCGGAAAATCTGCGGTAATTTAGAAAAATCGGAAGCTCCTGCGAATATTTCGGCATTTCCTTGATTTTGTGTTCATTTCTGCGATCGCAACATCGCAAAATCCTGCAGGGACGATTTACGAATTTCCCGCGTTGTCGTTTTCTGTATAGATCTGTGCGACTCTACTGAAAATGAAACGCTTTAACTATTAATTTATTATTGAACGGATTAATGTATTATTTCAGGTCAACCACCAAAAAGCGCGCTAACAACAGAAACCCTGCTCGGCCCTGAGGGGTTCTGGGTTCTGGCTGTTGTAGTTTCTCCTTGCAGAGAGCTCGAGGCGATGAAAGTCCTGTCAGAACCCCGACTTAACTGTGTAAACGTCTGTCTAAGCAAACTCAGCAGGAGCTTCAAAGGGAAAAAGGGATTTTTATTTATTTTTTGCTCCTTTTTTCCGTCTGTAGATCATAATCTTCCCGAGGTGAAAAGGGGGAGAGAGAGTTTGTCTTGTCCGAGGCGACGGTGATACTCTGAAAGAGGAGTTCGAGGGTTAGGGGGGAGTTAATGGCGCCCTGATTTCCCAGGAGGCAAAAGAAGAAGGGCAACAAGCGGCTCCCGAGTGTTAGCGCTGCGCTGTAATTTGAGCTAATGACTTAGCAGCGAGCTCGGGGCTGACCCTGAACCTGAACTGAACATGTTCTTCTAAAATCTCTCTCTCTCTCTCTCTCTCTCTCTCTCTTTTTCTGTTTTTTTCTCTCACTCTGTTTTTTTTTTTCTCTTTCACCTCAGACATCTGACTATCCGCTCAGGCCAGCTAGCTGCAGCTAAACCAGAATCTTAATTAGCGTCTGTGCTGTTTTCCCCTCAGAAAAGCTTGTTCTCAACAGAGGGTTTTTTTTCTCAAAACATCTCTCTCTCTCTCTCTCTTTCCAGCTAGCGCATTAGCATTCCAGCCAGGTCCTGCTGGATAGAATCTTAATTAGCGCTCATAGATTTCCTGGAATAAAGGCTTCATATCGGCTGAACATATTCTTCTAGAACTCTATCTTACCAAACCCCCACCTGTTAGGCCCCCCATCCCCGGTCTCTCTCTCTCTCTCTCTCTCTCTCTCTCTCTCTCCTCTTTCAGTCACCAGACTGGACATTAGGGCCAGCTAGTGCATTAGCATCCCAGAAACCCATGGGCTAAAACTATCTTAATTAGCAATCATTCGTTTTAGTTGCCATCATATTCTTATGATTCTGATTGATGCTAAATCCAGCTAGTCACAGCTAAAACAGTATCTTAATTAGTGGCTTTATATGTTACCTCAGAAGGTTTCCATAACCACAGATAATTTTTCCATCAGCTGAATATTCTCTCTCTCTCTCTCTCTCTCTCTCTCCTTTCAGTCACCTGACTCAATGCTAAGTCCAGCTATCAGCAGCTAAACCAGAATCTTAATTAGCAGCTGTGTTATGCTTTCTTTCAGAAAGACTCCATAACCACCACAACGTTTGCTATCAATTAAACATTTTTGTTTGTTTGTTTGTTTGTTTTGTGAAATATCAGTCCCTGACTCGACACTAAGGCCTGCTGTCAACTTCGTATTTCCTGCTGTCAACTTTTTCTAAATCGCTCATTTCAGTCACTGACTCGATGCAAAGTCCAGCTAACTGTGGCTAAACTATCATCTTGATTAGCGCCTTAGTTATGTTTTTACCTCAGAAAGGGTTTGTTTTTTTAAAAAAAAAAAAAAAAAACATCTGTGTCTTTTTTTTCTACTTTTCTCTTTCCTTTCAGTCATCTGAGTAGATGGAGTAGATGCTAGGTCCAGCTAGTTCATTAGCATTGCAGAAAAAAAAAACCTGGTTAAAACTCAGCTTAATTAGCAAAGGTTAGTTTCTCATCAGTAAGGCTTCAGTTGCTATCAACGTTTTTTATTTTTTTTTGCTAATCTCTCTCTCTCTCTCTCTCTCTCTTCAGTCACCTGAGTCGGTGCTAAGACCAGCTAGCTACGGCTAGACCAGAATCTTACTTAGCGCCCGTGTTATGTTTACTCTCAGAAAGACTTCATAATCACCACTGTTTGCTATCAGCTGAACATTTTTCCCCCTGAAATATCTCCCTCCCTCTCTTTTTCTTCCCCCTTTCTCTTTCCTTTCAGTCACCTGACTCCAGCCTCAGTCACCTAAGGCCAGCTAACACATTAGCATTCCAGTCAGGTCCCACTAAACAGAACCTTAATTAGCAGAAAGGCTACATCAGCTAATGGCTCGTGTCTGAGGTGTTTTCTCTCCGGAAGAGAGATTAGCTTCGTCCACAAAGCGTGACTGAAAAATAACAGAAGGGGAGATGAGGAAGGAAAAAAAGAGACAGGATGAGAAACAGGAAGTTGGGGCTGTAATGGAATGTGTGGACATGGAGGGTTGGGTGTATTAGCGAATCTGTTTACAGCGGTTAATGAAAACACACTCACGACTTTCCTCCTGCTGGGGGAATTATCTCTCCGTGCTGAAAGAGGGATATGAACATGTGTGACTCGAGCAGCATGAGCTCAATAACACACCAACCACAACGCACCAGCGCTGTGCGCTACAATGGGCAAATAATGATGACTTTTACTCCCTATATAGTGCACTATACATCCAGTAATGAGACACTCCCAACTTCCTTGTAGCATTTTCCACCTGCCTCCATTTCTGACAACAGAATTAGGTTAAAAGTGTGAAACTCACCGCTAATAAATAACTTCTTTCAGTCTTTATATTTACATTCTTTCTTTTGTTCTTTATATCTCCATTTCCTCTTATTTACCCCTATTCTTTCTTTCATGCTTTCTTTGTTTATGTAGTGCACTTCATGTCCAATAATTGGAATTAAATTTTCTTTAATTCAATTTATTCCTATTTAAACACACTACATGTGGAATAAAATATTGGAAACCCACCCCCACAGTGAAGCATGGTGGTGGTAGCATCATGTTGAGCGTCACCCTTTGTCTCCATAGTTTCTGTATTATATTTCACCACGGCTCCATTTTTTTCCTCACCACAAAATTAGAATAAAAGTATGAAATTCACCTTCTTTCTTTCTTTCTTTCTTTTTCTTTCTTTCTTTCTTTCTTTCTTTCTTTCTTTCTTTCTTTCTTTCTGTATATATGTAGTAAAGATTCATTTAAATCAATTTCTTTCTATTTGAACATACTACATATAGTATGAAACCTACCCCTACCGTGAAGCATGGTGGTGGTAGCAAAGTTACCCATGCCCTGCTGGTTTCTCCTCTAATACCATCCGTACCCAGTCACTGACTTTTGGTGGATTGTGCCATTTCCTTTCTTTCTTTCTTTTTTTTTTTAAACCAAACCCTGATTAGTACTTTTCCAGAAGATTTAACTAAGAAGAACTAAAAGTTCTTAACTAAACTGTTTATTACAGAAAGGCAGCAAATTAGCAACATGACTCATGCTAGTTGTTATGTTCCATACTACCGTACCATTACATAGCCCTAGAAAATATCATGGTGGTGGTAGCACAATGTTGAGCGTGACTCTGGGCCTCTTGGTTGCTTCTCCGACTAATACCTTCTTTAGCAGGGCACTGACCCTTTTTTCAGTATTTCTTTTTTTCGGAAGTCTATATCAAAACTTTATTTCTGTTCTAAAAAGTAGACATCGAGACCTTCTTTCCATTTCATTGGTTGTCTCATAAATCCAATCACAATGTTGAGAAGAATGTTTGAGTATAACTGCCACCAGGATGTTCAGGATATTAAACATTTTGGTGTAAATTGATGTATTTTCAATAATATGTTCCGATATTACAGGGACATTTGCTTGTTCGCTTGATTTTGATTGGACTGAAATGAGCTCACCGTCTCAACGTCTTCCCTTTTGTCCTGTTCATTTAAAATAACATTTTGAGAATATCCATTACATAGATTTATTAAAAATTCTTCTGGAATGAATCGCCCCCCCCCCCCCCACCACCACCACCACCACCCACCCGCCCCCCAATCGTTAATTAAAGACTTTCACTAATATTTTGTTTGCTTCTCACTATGTTTTCCTTGTCACCTGGCCATATGAAGGTTATTTATCCTCAGTGTTTGATTTCTTTCCCCAAACTGCATGTCATTAATGAACTTTCCTAAACTGGGGTAAAGGACGTCCAGTTAAAATGTTCGTCTGAAATAGTCGAGAATTTAATCAAGCTTTTTGATGAGAGTCTATTTTTTAAAAGAAAGGAGTGTATTTATAATTTATTACCACAATAACATGCTATTAACCTCATTAAACTATAAAAAGATTTTATTGTACCCTATATAGTGCACTTATACTATAAGTAGGAGACTGAACCTTTTCTTCCTCTCTTTCTTTCTTTCTTTATCCCTTCATTCATAGCATCATGTTGATTTACCCTTCCTTCTCTGACAAATGCTTTCTTTATCCGGTCACACATTTGGTGGACACTCACCAATCTTTCTTGTACCCTCACCTGTTATTACTTACTTTCTTCATCCCCCAATTCTTTTACCCTGAGAACATCCATCTTCACATGATGGTGGCAGCATCATGTTGAGCATTGACCTTGGCCTTTTTACCCGGTCAGTGACTTTTGGAGGAATCCCTCTATTCTTTATTTTACTATCATCCTTTTGTTCTTTCTTTCTTTCTATTACTTTAACCTGAGAACATCCATCCTCACTGTGAAGCATAGTGGTGGCAGCATCATATCGAGAGTTATCATTGGTCTCTCGGTTGCTTCTCCAAATAATGCCCTCTTTACTCAGGCACTGACGAATGTTTTTAGTCCCATCCATTCTTTCTTTCTTTGATCTATCCTCTTTCTTTCTTTCTTTCTTTCTTTTTGTCTTTCTTTCTTAATCCCACAATTCCTTCGCCCTGAGAACAGCCATCCTCACTCTGAACCATGGTGATGGCAGCATCATGTTGATCATTGAACTTGACCTTTTTACCTGGTAACTGACTTTTGGAGGAGTCCCTCCATTCTTTATTTTACTGCCATCCTTTTCTTTCTTTCTTTCTTTCTTTCTTTCTTTCTTTCCTTCTTTCTTTCTCTCTCTATTAGTTCATCCTGAGAACAACCATCCTCACTGTGAAGCATGGTAGTGGTAGTAACCAATCGCTAATATTTGAAAGAATCCCTCCATTCTTTATTTTATCCCACTCTTCCTTCTTTTAATTCTTTCATAGAGTAAAAATAGTGACATTTATAAACCACTGTATTTCCAGTTAATTTGCTCTCTCAGCCCCTAATAATTTTTATGTAGTAAACGTTATGCATAGGATATGAATTGTTGACTTCTCTACTCTAAGTAGTAGGCTGGAGTTCCCCTACTGAACAATGAGTGCACTACAAAAGATACAAAAAAGGCATTTTACACTTTTTATACTGCACTATATGTCCATTAGAAATATAGAGATATACCCCATATATCAATGACCACACCCACACTAGTGCATTCTATACATCATGTACACTTACAGTATATTAATAGCACTAGAGTATGAAATGCTTGTTTCTACACAGTGTGCTGATGTAGGAATTTGAGACCGGTTTGGGACGCAGCCCTCCTCTGACAGTCATGTAGACGAACTTCACCTTGATCACGACGAGAGAAGAATGTTCTTCCCCGACACGTTTACGACACGCCCGGCCCCGCGCCCACTTTCATACGTCCCCCTCACTTTGATGTGTTTTATTAAAGCCACATGTAACTCGATTTGTTGGACTGTTTGTTTTCTTTCGCTCTCTTTCCACAGTGAGGCGTTATTTACGGCCCGACACTAATGGCGGATTAAAGCTCTAAAGATAAACGACGATGAATTGAAAGAAACCATTAAGGAGCTTGGAAACACAAACGCCCTTTAATGTGCTTTAGCCTTCTTCACCTCCACACACACACACACACACACACACTTTAATTTTCTCATTGCTCAAGTTTTGTAAAATATGTAAATCACATCAACTGTGCACATCACTTCACTTCTTTTAGAGATTAAAGCTATGATGTCAGCAAATTGGTAGCCAATTAGTGGCCATTTACATTTTCACTCAGTCTTAGCTGCTGAGGACACCGATGGCAATGAAAACACTATTTTGTAAAATAAAGTTTGAATTTTATTTCTAATACAGTGATTTCAGCTCTGCTATTTCATTCCCACCACCTCGGCCTTGTCCTAATTGTCCATAATCAGGAGTGTATAATGTCTCCTAATCAGCCGTTCAGTCTGGGTTTATTTTAACCTTTCACCTTTAGGGCACAAAGGCGAGTGTCGAGTGCTTTAATGCATTCAAAGGGGGCAAAGAGCTGTTTTACAGGAACAGTAACACTCACTCTCTCTCTCTCTCTCTCTCTCTCTCTCTATCTTTTAATTAAGACCAAATGTTGACTTTTGCCAGAAGCTGGGAGCAGAGGAGTGTGTACAGGAGGAGTGTGTACAGGGGGAGTGTGTACAGGGGGAGTGTGTATAGTAGGAGTGTGTACAGTAGGAGTGTGTACAGGAGGAGTGTGTACAGGGGGAGTGTGTACAGTAGGAATGTGTACAGGGGGAGTGTGTATAGTAGGAGTGTGTACAGTAGGAGTGTGTATAGTAGGAGTGTGTACAGGGAGAGTGTGTAAAGGAGGAGTGTGTACAGGAGGAGTGTGTACAGGAGGAGTGTGTATAGTAGGAGTGTGTACAGGAGGAGTGTGTACAGTAGGAGTGTGTATAGTAGGACTGTGTACAGGAGGAGTGTGTACAGTAGGAGTGTGTATAGTAGGAATGTGTACAGGAGGAGTGTGTACAGTAGGAGTGTGTACAGTAGGAGTGTGTACAGTAGGAGTGTGTACAGTAGGAGTGTGTATAGTAGGAGTGTGTACAGGAGGAGTGTGTACAGGAGGAGTGTGTACAGGGAGAGTGTGTATAGTAGGAGTGTGTATAGTAGGAGTGTGTACAGGAGGAGTGTGTATAGTAGGAGTGTGTACAGGAGGAGTGTGTATAGTAGGAATGTGTACAGTAGGAGTGTGTACAGGAGGAGTGTGTACAGGAGGAGTGTGTACAGTAGGAGTGTGTATAGTAGGAGTGTGTACAGGAGGAGTGTGTACAGGAGGAGTGTGTACAGGGAGAGTGTGTATAGTAGGAGTGTGTACAGTAGGAGTGTGTACAGTAGGAGTGTGTATAGTAGGAGTGTGTACAGGAGGAGTGTGTACAGGAGGAGTGTGTATAGTAGGAGTGTGTACAGGAGGAGTGTGTATAGTAGGAGTGTGTACAGGAGGAGTGTGTATAGTAGGAGTGTGTATAGTAGGAGTGTGTACAGGAGGAGTGTGTATAGTAGGAGTGTGTACAGGAGGAGTGTGTATAGTAGGAGTGTGTACAGGAGGAGTGTGTATAGTAGGAGTGTGTACAGGGAGAGTGTGTATAGTAGGAGTGTGTAGAGGGGGAGTGTGTATAGTAGGAGTGTGTACAGGGAGAGTGTGTACAGTAGGAGTGTGTATAGTAGGAGTGTGTATAGTAGGAGTGTGTACAGGGAGAGTGTGTATAGTAGGAGTGTGTACAGGGAGAGTGTGTACAGTAGGAGTGTGTATAGTAGGAGTGTGTAAAGGAGGAGTGTGTACAGGAGGAGTGTGTATAGTAGGAGTGTGTACAGGAGGAGTGTGTATAGTAGGAGTGTGTACAGGGAGAGTGTGTACAGTAGGAGTGTGTATAGTAGGAGTGTGTACAGGGACAGTGTGTATAGTAGGAGTGTGTAGAGGAGGAGTGTTTACAGTAGGAGTGTGTGTGTGTGTGTGTGTGTGTGTGTGTGTGTGTGTGTGTGTGTGTGTGTGTGTGTGTGTGTGTTTTCACTGCAGCTCCACTTTCTGACGATAAAATATAAACGTGTGAAGTGTTAATACACGCCTCCTACACCTTTTATAATGTCGTACAAAGAGCAATTTGGTCAAAAATATTGGCACCCCGTGTTTTATTCTCTAATGAGCCTTCCTTCAGCAATGCAGCAGTGGCAGCTTTCCAAGAAATAAAAAGAAGGAAAAATAATGACATAAACGACAACTTTGTAACTTAATTAAATGTGATTTGTGTTGTTACATCTTACATTAGAAATTTGAATAATAATTCATTTTAATAACTACGGCAGGCTCTTTCATGTCCGGCTTACAAAACGTTTAATTGGTCTCAATTGTTGCACTTAAATTTGCATATGTTCTTGAGAACAACAACAAAGCAAAAAAAAAAAAAAAAAAAGAACATTTTTCATGTCGATCGAAAACAAAAACACACACAAAGCGCGCCGCCGAAATTAGCCAGTGCACGTTAGCACGTCTCTTTTTATTTACAATCCAAGATATAAATTAGTAAAAGTCTTCTCGTTTAACAACATTTTCGTTTTCGCCTGTTTTTCCCTTCTTTTTTTTTTTTTTTTTTAAATAAAAACCGACCGTCATCTATTTACAAAACAAACAAACAAAATGTCGGGGGTTTTTGTGTATCGTTGCAATACAACTTGCATAAATTATACAGGCAACCCGCCTTCACTTACAAAAATAAATATCAAATATTCCACTCTTCACCGGCGCCGTGTCGTCTTCCTGCGTTTCCGTGTCTCAAATGAAAAAAGGAAAAAAACAAAAGTCTTTGAACGTCCCACGTTTACCGCGTACCAACAGGGTGGCAATGAAGCGAAACTTAGACTTTGGGATCCTGAGAAACTGTGTCCTTGTTTACGGGTTAGATAATTACTTTAATCAATAAAACAAACGCACACGTCTTGTCCAGTAACACACCTTCGGTCCATTTAGGTCCTTATTTATCAGAAATTTCATAACTGTAGGTGACACCAAATATGATCCGGTGTACAGGGAAATGATTTAACGCCAGCGTGGGAGGAGGAAGAGGAAGAGGAGGAGGAGGAAGAGGAGGAGGAAGAGGAGGAGGAGGATGGCTCGCTTGATGACGCCTACCTGCAGACCAGAAAGAAAAAAAGAAAAAAAAAAGCTACAATGAATATACAGATTATAATGATGTAACAGTTCATCCTGCTAATTAGCATATTCATGATTTATGTTAATTGATATCCGTAATAATAGTTTAGCCAAAAAGAGATTTGATAAATACTATTCCTATAATTCATACTGCTTCTTTGTTAGTGTTGTACAGAATCCACATATTATAATTAGATTATATGTTAAATAATATTAATACGCCGTAATTATAATATTACTCCAGTAAAGGCACATCAACCCACACACACACACACACACACACACACACACACACACACAACTCAATTTAAATATTTAAATTCATGAACTGTATAATCTCTCTGTAGACCAGCACATCATATTAATCATGATGCTAATTACAATATATTTAATATTCATTAGTATGCTAATTAACATCCACAACAAGGCTAAAAGATGTTACATAATAACAATAATGAGGCAAATTTCTCCCGAAAGTTGTCCATTTGCCCAAAAGAATAGCTTTTAATTTAATGATAATGACAGCATGAAGACTCAATTCTAGAGAAAGGAATTCTGGGAAAATACAGATTTTTTTTTTTTTAATCGTTATTGATGACGTACTTGCTCGTCGTCTTCGTCTTTAGCTGGAGAGGTAAGACTGAGGTCCGAGTGTGCACACGTCCCCGGAGTCTGCTGGAAAATAACAAACACGAAATAATAATAATTTAGGGGGGTTGAATTTACGATTATTATTGTCACACGTGATTATTATCCTGATTATTATTTGTTATACGATGATGTCATAATTGTAGTAGAATATCGTTATGATATCGTAAACCGTAAAATGTTACTAAATATTGTGATAGAAATGCAGTATCGGTAAATTTCTAGTTGTGAAGAGTTTTGTGCATCATGATAAAGTTTAAGGTTTATAATTAGCCGATTATAATTCGTTGTATGCTAATGTGAATTTGCATATGATAAATATTTATCATGATGTTACTTATTGTGTTGATTAATATGTTAATTTGTATCTTCATATCAAGAATTCTAATATCTAGCTCATGATACAGTGGATTCAACGTGATTGAAAGTTATTTACATAGCCTAAGCTAATTAGCATAGATAAATAATATGCTAATAAGCATTATAATTATTATTATTAGTGGTTTAACATTGAGCTTCGCCGTGAAGGCTATAATTTAAATCGTGTGAAACAACTTCTTCCTCGTTCACCTTTCTTGGCCTCCGCGCTCAAGGCCCTGAAGTGCTGCTCCGTCTGGACGTGGTTAGCGTGATTAGCTTTTAGCATCGCCGTCTCAGGAGCGTGTTTATGAATCGAGCCGTAGCGCAGGATCCCTTGCCCGAAGTTCCCGTAATTGGCATAGTTGCCGTAAAAAGGGGAAGCGTAATAAATCGGCCTGGCCAAGATGGACGCTGAGGGAGCCACGCTCGATTGGCCGGAGGTCCAAATCCCGCCCCCTGAGGGGCAGTTCTGGCTCTGGAGCGGCTGTTTGGGGTCTGAAGTAGCGATTTCGGCCAACGACCAGAGCTTGGGCTTGGTGTTTTGGCTCTGGACGTCAGCGCAGGTCTTGTTTTTGTCGCGATGCGCGTCCAAGAGCGGCGCCTCCACCCCGGTCAGAGGCGACGAGGTCATGGGTTTGGGTGACAGACCCCCGTGACCCAAGGTCAGGTCGATCTCAGAGCATTTCTCTTTTGCTTCGGGAGCAGGTTTGCAGGAGAAGTCGTCTATCCTGCAGAGGACTTTCTCTCCATCCGACTCGGCCGAGTGGTCAGTCAGAGAGTCCACGTGTAGGCTGATGCCTGGGGAAAACATAAAGATAAAGCTGCGTCAGAATAATATCAAATTTTAGCTAAACAGTGTGAATAATTTCTATTGGACAAACAGTTGGTGAAGGGAATTATGGGCATTTTAACATCTGGCTTATTATATTATATTATGTTATATTAAATTATATTATAGGGCTCTCGATACGAGACGTTTGCTAACACAGTGCCAGAAAAAAACAAACCTGTGTTTTTAAAGAAAAAAAAAAGTATAATATTTGATTTTTAAGTGTATTTATTTACAAAAAAAAAAAAAAAAAAAAAAAAGGAGGTAAAATGTTGATTGGCACATAAATGTTTATAAAGCAACGATACCACCTACAATACTGTAGGAACACAATTTATCACAGTATGGCTCTCGGATCATTATATTACACAGATCTGTAATCTCATTGTGTAATTTTATAATCTGTATTACTGATATTATAATTTTAAACCGGCTATAATCCACAGTTTCTAATTCCTTCACCTCGACGTTCCTTCTAGACTTTTCGTGAACGTGTTTCATAAAAACCATTTCGACACGTTCATGAAGCCATATGATCGAAATTAAAGGTGCAGTCATTGATTTTTTAAAAATTTTTATTATTCATTACTTGTAAAAATAATCTGGAAGATATGTAGAACATGATGAAGAGAAAAAAAAAAAAGTCTAGACATCTGTTAAGTGGCTGAGAAAACCCGTACGGAAAACCGACTTCCGGGCCGGAACGCTTGTTTGGGTTCGGATGCGCATGATGTCAGTCATTTTATAGACATTTTACTCTACAGACCAGTGAAGATCCTGGGGGGGGGGGGGGGGGGGGGGGCTTCGTGAACATGGCTGGGAACAGGTTCGAGGAATAAAAAAATTTAAAAATTCAAATGTCGATCCCACACAACTGTTAGAGTCTAATGTTGGAGGGGGGAAAAGTCTAATCTTACGTAACGCATCTTTAAGTTAAAAACAGTGAGTTAAATCTCTTGTAGTAAGTTAACATAATGTATAAATTTAGAATAATTTTAGGGGGGAAAAATACGAATTAGAGCTTATTTGCTGTTTTGTATTTTCCAAAAAGCACTTTTGTGAACATTTTTGTCAACAAACAATACTAAAATAAATAAATAAATAAATAAACAGTGGAAACTTTTGTAAAACTGTCACGTGACTGTAGATAATATTTCACTGTTTTAAAAAGTGCGTTAAAGATGACATGAACATTATGTATATGTATACAAAATTTTTGCCAATATGACTTCGCTAAAATTGTTCATAACAACAACAACAACAACAACAACAACAATAATCTGTCTTTATACATTTTGTGAGTTTATTGTTGCGGTTTTAGGTGAGTAAGGAATGTAAACAGAACTTTTTTTTAAAACTGTAAGTACTACTTTTGCATAAGAAGTGTTTATAAAGCTCTTAAATACGTTTCATACGTGAAATATCGTCATAAAGTACGTCTGAGATGTATTCGAGACATCATTTGGAGCAAAGTTCAGGAGCAGCCGTCGTACCATCGTACGATCCTGACCCTCGCACCTGACCTCCCGCGTGTCCTTGAAACGTCCTTGATTTTTAACGTTCTGTAGTGATGAGAATTCGATTTTTTAAATCCGTTTATACACGGTGTTAACGTTCTCTTAGTTTCCATCATCTCAGCGTGTTCTCTGACTTCATTTACAACATTTTTAACAAATCACTTCAAAAAAAAAAAAAAAATTACATTTTTATTTCATCTTCACTGGATTTCTGGATGTGAAGCTCGTGTTTATTTGAAAACCTTATTGTGCTTCCTTTGGACGCTAGAAATTAATCAAATTAAATAGAAATACATTAAATATTAAGTTATGTTGTGTATTATTTGTAATATCTTCATTACCAGTTTTATACAACTAACAAATTAATAAAATGATTTAAACTTAAAAAAACATTTTTTAAAATAAATGATAATAATTATTTGTTATCTTTTAAAGAAAATAAATTTTATATGTATATATATAAAATGCTTTTACTTTTTCTTTTTCACTGGCTGGGTGTAAAGCTCTTGTTTATTTGTAAACTTTATTCCTCTGGACGCTAAAAATAAATCAAATTAAACAGAATGTATACATTTATACAAATAATAATATATCTAATCTATTTATTATAAGTCTAATTTCTTTACCAATTTAATTTCTAATTTCTTTTGGGGTTTTTTTTCTGTGTGTTTTTTCTTTGAACTATAAAGTCATTTATTTGTTGTTGTTGTTGTTAAAATGATGATGAATTTACCCTCATCCTCGGCGGACGCGTCTCCGTTGTCCGCGTTCTTGTCGTCTTCCTCTTCCTCCTCGTCCTTCCGCTCGGCGCGCGCTCCTTCCTCCTCGTCCTCGTCCTCGCTCTTGGCCCGCGCGCCCCACGTCACTTTGTTCTCCTTCTTGAGTCTCCGTCTGGCGTTGGCGAACCACGTGGACACCTGCGTGAGCGTCATCTTGGTGATGATGGCCAGCATGATCTTCTCGCCCTTGGTGGGGTACGGGTTCTTGCGGTGCTCGTTCAGCCAGGCCTTCAGCGTGCTCGTGGCGTCGCGCGTGGCGTTCTTCCGGTACGCGGGGTCGTTGAGCTGGTACGGGGGCGGCGGGAATCCCGCACTGCCGTATGGCGGGAAACCGAGCGGAGCCGCCATGGCCGAGGGAGGGGGGTCGTACGGGGAGGCCTGAGACACACACACACACACGCACACACACACACACACACAGTCGTTAATCAAATTCCATTTCAAATAATAATAATAATAAGAAGAAGAAGAAGAAGAGGAAGAAGAAGAAGAAGAAGAAGAAGTAAATAAATAAAATCTAACCAATGCCTTTTTAAAGCTTTTATTATTATTATTATTATTATTATTATTATTATTATTATTATTATTATTATTATTATTATGCTTGTAAATCGAAACACCTAATTAAAATGTAATAAATAAATAAATAACAGTTTGTTTTCTAAGATAAAACATTGTTTTACAAACAAAATTGTTATTGTTGTTTATTAATGAAGGTGATTCGGGATAAAGTGAAATAATTTCTTTATTGGAATTTCCATAGGACAATGTACACTTAATTATTATTATTATTATTATTATTATTATTATTATTATTCACTTAAGTGAAAATGGGTTTATAAATAAATAAATAAAAAGAGTTCTATATAATATATGTAATCTAAATTATTTTAATTACTATATAAAGTATCAGTATGGCAAATTATTACTATTAGTAGAAGTGGAATAGTACAGTAATAATAATAATAATAATAATAATAATAATAATAATAATAATAATAATAATAATAATTGATGAGGTTTTATTGAGTGAATATTAATAAAGTGATAATCGGTTCAGTAATGAACACATTAAAGTCAACATCATTCTACTTCCGTTTCCCATACTCATCGCTCCGGGTAGTGTGTGTGTGTGTGTGTGTGTGTGTGTGTGTGTGTGTGTGTGTTTTCGGGTGAAAGTGCGTGTTTTCGAGTTAAGTGAAGTGAAGTGCGTGTATGTGTATGTATGTGTGTGTGTGTGTGTGTGTGTGTGTGTGTGTGTGTGTTTGGCCCCGTCGCTGAACCGCAGCATTACATTAAATCCTATTAAGCATTATGGAGCCGGGTTTTTTTTTTTTTTTTTTTTTAATCCGTGTCATTTGCGTCCTAATTCAGCTTTTATTCTCGCTTTCAGCTCCGCAAATTGAACTCCAGTTTATTTCCAGCCTTTTTAAGCGCGCGCTGCCTTTTTCTTTCCTTCTTTTCCCTTTCCCTTTTATTCCCTGTTCCCGAGCGCGAGCGTTTCATTTCGACACCACTTGTAAAAGATGGTTTCCGATCATGTCGGGAAAATAAAATCGTCTTTAATCGTCTTCAGTCATCGTTGTTGTTGTTGTTAAACACCTTGAGTCGGGTCTGGGGTTAAAATCTTTTTTAAGAAATTCTCTTTTTTAAAGTTTAAGCCAACCATGATGCACAAATACTCTCTCTCTCTCTCTCCCTCTCTCTCTCTCTCTCTCTCTCTCCGTGTTTATGTGTTTATTAACAGCAGTAACTTTGATAAGTAAAATATTCTGCGGTTCCCCTACACCGAGTTCCGGATATAAAACGGATTATAACATAATATAATAAATAATCACCAACAATCACTTTTAACCCATAATAACTTTTACATTTGTATTCCTTTTCATCCGTAAAAACGTCTTTTAGAAATTAAACAAAAATAGTAAATCGACCCGTTTATTTAAATCAGCTTTATGCGAATTGTTTGCGACATTTGTTTAATGTTTTTTTAATCGAATAAATAATGATTATTGAGCATCACAGCAAATTCTGCTCAAAACAAATCGTTTACAATGAACAATAAACCTTCACTAAGCTGTAGTTTAATCGTTTAGTGTAAAGTTTTAGGAGAAAAATCGATTTAAAATGATTTAAAGTTGAAGTTCATTAAAAATGCTGTATGTACGGATTTGCTTTATTTTATTTTTATTTTATTTTATTTTAAGCCAGTGAGCGCGTGTGTTAATTGTGTTAACTGTGTTAAGTGACTTCTACTTGTAAGGTTTTTTTTCCCCCTCCATAAGTTTGACCACCAGTGTGACTCAGGAATTTATTTATTTATTTATTTATTTATTTATTTTTAAAAGGAAAATAACGCATTACAGTAAATGACGCACCGGAGGCTTATTCAGCGCAGCAGAATCCTGTAAAGTCATATGAGGAAGTGAAAAATAAAAGCGCTCGCGCGCGGAAAAGGGCTGGATTTGAAAATCAAATCTCAAATAAGTGTTGTGCAATAAATCAGGCGTGACATTCTCACATTCACATAAAGAAAGAAAACCATCGTCATCATCATCATTAATAATAATAATAATAATAATAATAATAATAATAATAACGCCAATAGTTCTAACATGATGCAGGATCTATGCATCTCTATCTAGGGAACATGGTGCTCGCGCACGTGATTTCAACCTGATAACTCTCACACGAACAATAAAACGATCCAGTTCAGCGCGTGCATTTCGTTACATCAGGGAGGAAATAAGCTGCAAAAATAAATAAACAAATAAATAAATAATAATAATAACGACAGAAATAAAACCGTCATGGATGCACTCCCTAGCAAAAAATAAAATAAAAAATATGTAAAACGCGGTGACGCGGTCACAACAGAATATATTATTATTATTATTAGTAGTAGTAGTAGTAGTAGTAGTAGTAGTAGTATTAAGATATATATTTCAAATATAATGTTGATCATAGGTATAAATATGTGACCGTGATCTTCTCGAGCTCTGAGGACTTCCCAAAATAACCGAGGAACATCACGATAACGATAATGCAGTGTCACGTGACGCAACAACCATCTTCTAAACGTATAAACTTACAATCATTTCATAGCCTACAGTATATAACGCATCCATGTTAGGAAGCCAAACAGGCTCGCGCTAAAGTCTAATAACGAGATGATGGCATGATGTAGCATGCATACAAAAGCAACAACAACAACAACAACAACTCAAATCCAAATACAGATATAAAGATTTATAGGTGGGAACATCTGTAATAATTAATGATGTAATAATGTTTGAGCTGAGGCACTAAAAACCACATGGTTCCGGGAACTAATATGAACATCAGTGAAGCTTAATTTAAACCATTTAAATAAGAAAAGGTCCCTAGAGAGAACCCGCATTTGTGTGTGTGTGTGTGTGTGTGTGTGTGTGTGTGTGTGTGTGTGTGTGGTAGCCTGTAAATACGATTATAAATGCATTATGGCCTGTTTATACACACTACGCACGCGCACTTTTTTTTTTTACTCAGGAAGAGCTCTTATATTATTATTATTATTATTATTATTATTATTATTATTATTATTATTATTATTATTATTATTTGTCCCGTTACAGTTTCCCGCGAATTGTAAAGGAGGTTTCTGTAAAGTGCAATGCTTTTTTTTTACATGTTGCACATAAGCAAACAAACAAATAAACAAACAAAAAAGTAATAAATATGCACAATATGATGTCATGTTGTCATAATGATTAAAAAACAATTAAGTTGTACAATCATGGCACGAGCGCATCCATCACACAGTAAAATCCCTGGTGTAGAACTAACACCCAGAGTGTTGATTTGTGTCCAGTTGGACATATATAAACACTGTAGGGTGTAAATTCAACGCTGCATGCACGGTGAGAACCGGATGTACATTGTGAAAGTGTTTACCATGTAGGAGGGGAAGCCGGTGGCCGGGTCGGTGTGGTAACTCAGCGCGCTCGCGAAGCCGCCCGCGGCGGAGGCGGTGAAGGCGGCGGACGCGGGATACGGGGTAAACGCGGAACCCGTGGACGAGGAGGATGAGGAGGAGGAAGACGACGACGAGGAGGAAGACGAGCAGCGCGCGGCCAGCTCGAGCTCTTCACTCCTGAGCGGGTAGAGAGCCAGAGAGCCCGGGCCGGGCTGGTACAGGTAACCCTGAGGATACGACATCGCGCCGGGAAACAAAAACAACTCCAATATATATATATATATATATTAAAAAAAAAAAAAAAAAAAATTAAAATAAAAGCAACACACCGCGCACGAGACCCGGCGCTAATGCATGAGTCTGAAGGGTCCAAAATACACACCGTGCTTAATGCATGTGTGGGGAAAAAATGAATAAAGGAGGAAAAACAGAAAAAGACGAGTCGCGCGACTGTTTCTGGTTTCTTCTCCTAATGCATGAAGTCCGATGTTTCTTTTCTTCAAAAAAAATAAATAAATAAATGTACACAATAATTTTAAAACAATTCACGTCTTCTGGTGATGCATCTGATGTGAGATCTTCCTTTAAAAAAATTATAAATGAAAAGAAAAAAAGAAGTGAAAATGCGAAAGTGAAGTCGCGCGCCGATTCTTCTTCTTCTAATGCATTTAACAGATCCGGTGTGTTTTCTTCCCCAAAAAAAGGACAAAAAATTATTAAAGACAGAAAAGACAAAGAGGAGAAAAAAAAAAAAAAAAAAAAAAAAAAAAAACCAGGGACGTCTTCTTTACAAATGCATCCAGTCTTTTTTCAAAAAAAGAGGGAAAAATGGAGCCCGAACCTGAAAACACAGACGAGTCGCGCGATATCTCTGTTCTTCTTCTTCGAAAATTATTTTCTTAACCAAAAAAAAAAAAATAAAGAAGAAGAAGAAAAAAAAGAAAAGCAGTAGTGCAGGAATAGAAATACCTGGCACGCGCCTCGCTACTTCTTCCGCTAAGATAGAGACTAATTAAAGCTGATAAAATGGTCGCATAAATAGAAATAAAACGCGAACACGCGCAGAAGGACAGAGAGAGAGAGCTTCAGCGCCGCGTGCGTGCGCGAGAGCTGCATGGGTGTATGCGCGCGCGCGCGCGTGTGCGTGCGTGTGTGTGTGTGTGTAAAGGGCTGTGAGGAGTGCAGCACGAGCAGCAGCAGAGTTTCTCGGCGCATTTGGAGGCTGTCACTCAGTGCGCGCGGATCTGAATACCCCATCTCCGCCCCTCGCGCTGGGAAACACACACACACACACACACACAAGCACGCAGGATGACGCTCGCTCGCGCATGGGTGTTTTTTTATGCAGCGTGCACGCGCGATAAATAAAATAGATATATTTATACATATTTCTAATAGAAACACTGCATTAATGAACTGCGACGGAATTGCGTCTCGTGCAGGGAAATGGTGTGTCCCTGTCTTCCCACAATGCACCGCGACCCTGAACTCCGCTAGACAAATGAATGAAAAAAAAAAAAGTCATAAGTGTTAAATCAACGCACAGTGATGTGCGGTAAAGTGTGTTACTGCAAAACACACACACACACACACACACACACACACACACACACACAGCTTCACTGCTTTACCTCTGCAGGTACTAACACACACCGACACACACTAATGCACAGTAACACTAACAAACACACATTAAACACACCAATAAACACTAATACACACCGACACACCTTAACACACATTCTCACACACTAACACAAACACACAATTTCACACACACTGAGATGTGTTAATTTCACACTGTACATCGTTACTAGATGTGATTGAGCTTAAAGTATTATAATACAATAATGTCACAGCAGGTGTCAAAATTCAAAATTCTAAAACTTTATTTCCAATTTTAATTTTTTTTAAAATCCCAGAAGAGATAGAAAATAAAAAATAAATAAAGTATTAAAACAACATCTACAGATTTACATGAGAATTGTGTTAATTTCAAGGTATTTTTAAGCAGAAAAACTGAACACAGCCTTGTGAGGTGTAGAGTGTGTGTGTGTCTGTGTGTGTGTGTGTGTGTGTGAGGTTATTGGAGCTAACACATCTCTTTTAGCAGTAATAAGATTAGGATAAGGCCACAACAGCAGCCCAGCCAGTTCCACTCAGCTGAATAAGGCCGTGTGTGTGTGTGTGTGTGTGTGTGTGTGTGTGTGTGTGTAGGAGCAGTGCACGGGTCAGCCAGTGGGAGGTGTGAATCGCCCTCTCAATGTCACGTGTGTGTGTAGGGGATCAGTGGAGGGGTGTGTTAATGTTTCTCAGTCTTGCTTCTTTAGCTCTTGTATTAGTGTGTGTGTGTGTGTGTGTGTATGTGTGTGTGTGTGTGTGTGTGTGTGTGTTTCCCAATCTCTCTGCCTTTATGTCTCATACTGAACATTTTAGGATTTAACACACTCTAAAACACACTAACACAAACTAACACACCCTTTCTGGAAATAAAAACATGTGTGTTAGTGTGTGAGAATGTGTGTTTTTGTGTGTGAGAATGTGTGTGTGTGTGTGTGTGTGTGTGTGTGTGTGTGTGTGTGTGTGTGTGTGTGTGAGAGAGAGAGAGAGAGAGAGAGAGAAAGAAACTCTGAAATGTGTGACTAAAGGTGAATAGGTGTACACAGTGGACTAACACACACACACACACACACACACACAACAAGGCAAACTGTATAATAATGTATAATAAAATATACAGTACAGTGTGTGTGTGTGTGTGTTAGTCTGTTGATTAATTCATAAAAAAACATTCATATTAATCACATTGATCTTCATGATGTCATCACATTGGAATATAATTTTGTTTTTCTTAAATGTTATGCATTTTACAGTCAAAGATCTGCACGATTATGCTATGACGTAAATTCTAAACAAAAAGGATGAATCATTTAAACCCAGGTGGATTTTTTTCACCTATATGCGAATATGCTAATGAGCCTCGAATATTCATAACTTCCTTAAATGAAGTGTCCTGATGTGGCACGAAAATTTAGGATGAAATTGAAGACATCAGTATCAGGATGAAATCCAAATCAGAAGCGAGTGAATTAGTCCGTTATCACGGCTCACGTTAATACGGCATTTTATATCATTATTTTTTAGATATAAACAGATGTTAAAAACATTAAAATATTTATTTTAAAAAAAACAGATATAAATATTTAAATGAGTATTTAAATGATTTCCTGAATGATGCTTTAACAATAAATACGTCTGTATGAACAAGCAGAAAATATATTATTAGTATTATTGTTGAGGAATTCATTTGTGTGTGTGTGTGTGTGTGTGTGTGTGTGTGTGTGTGTGTGTGTGTGTGTGTGATGATGATGATGATGATGATGATTCAGACCTCCGTGGGGAGAAATTTGTAAAGTGGATTGATTTGTCAGTGGCTTATTTACCGAAAAGAACAGAAGTGTGTGAGTTAAACAGCAGGGGGCAGTAGGAGCCAAGAGGGGGGGCAGGTTTCACACACACACACACACACACACACACACACACACACACACACACACCTTCAGACTTACAGTAAAAAAAAAAGTAGTAGCTGAGTATAAAGGAGTTTAACTTTAAGTGTAATAAGTATGAAAGTACAGAATATGTTAGTACCCTTAAAGGTTCTATGCAGAACCCTATAATAGAGAGTTTCCTATCAGAAAGGATTCCAAGTAGAACCCTTAATTAACCAATAAACCCTTGAAGAACCCTTTCTCGTAGAGGGAACGAAGCCGGACATGTTCTAGGTGTCAAGAAAAAAACAAACAAACAATGAAGGCAAATAATTCAAGGGGTTTTTAAAGGGTTCTTTGGTTTCTATGCAGAACCCTACAGTGCAGTGTATCCCTATCAGAACGGGGTCCTATGAGAACCCTTTCACGAGGCTAAGAACCTTTAAATATCCAAAGAGCACCGTACTTCCTAAGAGCTACGTGTTAAACTCCTGACAGGTTCTAGATATTAAGAAAGAAATAACGAGCAATAATTTGGAGTTCTGCACGTTTACCCAGTTAATCCACACACCCTCTTAGAACAAAAGGGTTCTTCAAGGGTTCTTCGGATTCTGCTTAAAGCTTAAAGCTTAAAGATCCCCCAAAGAGCTCAATTTTATACGAGCGTACCAAGAACCAAAAGATAGATGTTCAATCTGTGGAATTTTAAAAACGCGAAACGTTATTAACCGACTCCGTTTCCAAAAACCTAAACGGTTCTTCAGTTCTCCCTAACGTGGAACCCTTAAAGGTACTATAGAGAACCCTAAAACAAAGACCCTTGCGTGTGTGTGTGTGTGTGTGTGTGTGTGTGTGTGTGTGTGTATTAAGTGGGTAAGTATGCATTATTTTATCTTTAATATTTAGAACCTGTTTAACATTTCTAACGCTTTTTAGAAATAAAAAGGGTTCTTTAAGCGTTCTCCGGATAATTGAGGGCTCTTAGCCTCCTAAAATGGTTCCACTTGGAAGCCTTGGCAAGAGGAAAAATATTTCTAGGGTTCTAAATTTGTTATGTTTGTAAATGTGGAAATAATAATGAATTAAATATAAATGATGCATCAGTGTAAGTTGAAGCGTTTTATATATCGTTTTTAAGGACGTCACGTTTCTACGTTTATTACTAAAATAAAACATATTTACTGTTTATATAAAATACACACACTTCATATGGCATGTTCGTTAATGAAAGCAAATATGTGCACATATATTAACACAATAAACACACACACACACACACACACACACACACACACACACACACACACACACACACCTAGGTGGTGTTGATAAGATTGAACAACTGTGAAAATATTATAATAACAATCAAATTTGCAAATATGTTCATTTACACATACAGAATTATTATTATTATTATTATTATTATTATTATTATTATTATTATTTCTGTGTCGTACTTTTTATCCGTTTGTAGTTACATCGAATGTTTCCGAACACGTTAGTTCCTTTTATCACTCACGTTACAGCAGCTATAAACCGTCTCTCCTTCAGCACCCTTTCTTTTTTTTCACCAGAACATTTTTTTTATTTTGTTTGTTTGTTTACGGGTCGCCTGGGTGGTGAGCCGTTACTATAGAAACGGCAACGTATCAGAATGTGGGCGCTAATATAAACCTGTGATTTGCAGCTGCGCTACTGTCAATCACGGCCTCCCGACACGCCGCCGCTACAGTAGATTTGGTGTTCGTGTCCAAACTTAAGTGAAAAGTTCTCTCCGTCTCGCTCGATAAACACCCGCCGGAACGCAATGCTGCGGGGGTTTGTTTGTTTTTTTTCTCAAAAGATCATAAAAAGGCGGTCCAATCACGCGCGTTTCCCAACAGTGTGTTCGCTCATTAGCCTTTTAGACCATTGATCAAAGTTTACTGACAAATTCTGTGATTATATGAGTCCTTATGCTCAATAAAGCTGATTAAATTGGGGCCAAGAGCTCTCACACACACGAACACACACACACACACACACACACACACACGGCTCCTTACAGAGTCAGATTTATGACGCACGCCATCGAGTCTGAAAGAAGGCAAGAAACAACTATTGATTTTTCATATTTTTCCCCCAAACTTGTTTACTCTAGATCCTCTGGTGGCCCTGTGTGTGTGTGTGTGTGTGTGTGTGTGTGTGTGTGTGTGTGTGTGTGTGTGTAAGGGGAAAGGGATTATTACCCCTCAGTTCTGATGAGACAAATTGCTTGGCGTGACTCCGGTGGCCGACGGCTACGCTTTGATGTCACGTCGCTTCATTTGCCCTTCCGACTAAATGATTATTGATTTTAGATTTTTGAAGCTCTCGAAAATGTGAAAATCGGGACCGAGGCCCTCCGGAGGGCGGGGATTTGTTTTATTAACTTATTTCTCGCAGGCCTAATTCTCTTTGGCGAGACTGCATGATGCCTGTGTTTGTTTTTTTTGTGTGTGTGTGTGTGTGTGTGTGTGTGTGTGTGTGTGTGTGTGTGTGTGTGTGTCTGTGGGTGTGTGTGTGTGTGTGTGTGTGTGTGTGTGTGTGTGTGTGTGTGTGTGTGTGTGTGTGTGCGTGTGTGTGTGTGTTGAAGTGAAAGGGGGTTCACAACCACCACTAAACACTGTTTATTTTCCTAAAAATTAAGACAGACAAATAAATAAATAAATAAATAAAACATTTATACAATCGTAGAAGAGTCCTAAAATTGATGAGGGCTGTGTCCCAAACGCAAATGTTTCCTAGTTTTTAAAAAAAAAAAATATATAAATAAAAATTTGTTCTACAAAAGATACTGTAACATAATGTCATAATTGTCTCAAGGAACAAAAGAAAAGGCGCTAGTAAAAAAAAAAAAAAAAAAAAGACAATTCATAACTTCACACTATTACGGGTTACTCACTAGCTAGCTGCAAGCCTGTATGCTAAGCGATTACATGCTAATTAGCAGTAAAAAGATACACGATATACTCTATATCCCCTGCTAATCAGCAGCCTAAAGTTAGCTGCACAATCTCTAACACGTTACAGATAACGTCGTAGATGACATGCTAGCAAAAGAATTCGTAGATCACCATGAATTTCAAACCTTCGAAACACAATGAGGTCTTTTAAAACAAGTTCAAACAGTTCTGTTAGCGCCGCATGTTTGTCACGTTTTCCTCAAAAAAAAAAAAAAAAACGATTCCCTAGAAAACAAAAACGGCGTAAATTTGTGCTACTGAAGCCTATTCGGTAGCTTGATAATAGCCTTTGTGCTAATCAGCTAAGTAGCAGATTGTACAGTTATGTGAGAGGACACACGGACGCTAAAAACAAACGACCTCTAGACGTTATATCATTCAATTAAACCGCTGACACGTTAAAGCCTAAAAAGATATTAGCAAATATTAGCTGTACATTTCTTCTTCTGCAGCCTATTTAGAATCCAGCTAGCTTCTTGATGATCGGCTAAGCAGCAAAGACACTCGCTAGCAAATTAGCAGGTGACCATTTCAATTTGGAGATGAAACCTCACGAAAATGAGCTAGATGAATGACTATGACTCTCTACATGAAATCAAGGTGACGCTTCGAGTCAAGCGAAAACGTTTTCTATCTGTGAGAATGTTATGTTAAAAAAAAACAACAACTAGCAAAGACATGCTAGCAAAACTAGCAGAGATCAATGTCTTTCTGAAAACAAATGAAAAAGAGTCACTATTTAATAGCTAGCAAAGAAACTAGCAGATGTTAGACTTGGACATCCTGAAAATGGGTAAATTAAATAATTATATATTAATAATTATAATTATGTATTTCACTAAAGCCTCACTTTTGTGTGTGTGGGGGGAAAAAAGCTAGCAAAGATGCACTAGCATAACTAGCAACGGCTATTATTTGAAAGTCATGCTAAATCTTACAACTTCAGCAACAACAAAAAATACTAGCAAAACTAGCAGTGGTCAGACTTTGTATGTCATAATGAATTTTACACCTTCAAAACATAATGACTTCCTGAAAAGGAGTACATTTTTATCGGAGTTTTAAACGCTAACCCTTTATGTGGTGCAAAAACTAGCAAAGATGTACTAGCGTAACTAGCAAAAGGCTAATATTTGTCCTTTCAAACTTTCATATTTCTCTCTGTGAGACACGTTTCAGAGAAAGACTAGCAAAAACATGCTAGCAGAACTAGCGGAGGTCAGACGCTGTAGGTCGTTGTGAATTGAAATGCAGTGACACTCCTAAAAAAAAACAAAAAAAAAAAAACGAGTGGATTGAATCGAGGCGGCATTACAAATTCCAGACACTTCGGCGTCCAACCTGTGTTCTGTCTCTTTTTATCGGCTCGGCTCGGCACGCGAGGGCCTTCGGGAGAGAATATAAGGTTGCGAAAATGCCCTGTATTAGTTTACATGTTCTTTGAACACGGCAAACATTTGCTTTGAACTTTAGCTTTGAATCCCAAAATGTAGCACGGAATGCCATAGAGGATACACTCGTGTGTGTGTGTGTGTGTGTGTGTGTGTGTGTGTCTGTAGGCATCTCATCTTAGCAGTTTTCACTTCTATCCCTTCAGCAAAAAAAAAAAAAGAGTGAGAGAACAAAACCCACCCCAAATCATTAAATCGTTCGTTCAAGACATTTCGTAAAGTTTCCATGTTTGGAAATGGAGCTACGATGGTAACGTAGCTAACAAACCGTCGTCTCCTGTCTCACACACAAAATCGTTTGCGTCAAATTCCGACTCGGATCGACATGTCGGATCGTGATGTCATTTAGGACAAAACACTGGAACGTTATGGAGGCAGCCATCTTTTTTATTTTTATTTCTTTTTAAATCACTTTTTAAACACAGTTCGGTATGACTCCGCCCCCTGGTGCCACCTCTTAAAATTTAAAGGTGGATTAGTGATGTGAAATAAGTAATTAAAGGTTTTCTTTATCTTTCTTTCTTATTTATTTATTTATTTATTTATTTTTTGAAATTCCTTTCAGTTGTTTTGAAATGTTTAAAAGTTTTAATTTGATACATTTTGTGTGTGTGGGGGGGGGGGGGGGGAACGACTACTTTTAAAGAATCAAACTGAAAGCACAAATTAATCGATTTTTTTTTCCATTTACACAATGAAGATTCAAATTGAATCAAATGAAAGTGAATTTAAATGTGAATCAGGCAAATGTGAATATGTAGGTACAGATGAATCAAATGAATCAAATGATTTTTTCCCCCATCTACACAATAAAAGAATCAAATGAATCAAATGAAAGTGAATTTAATATAAACAAACATGAGTCTAAAGGTGAATCGAATGTGAATCTAAATGTGAACCAAGTGAATGTGAATCTACATATGAATCAAATGAGCTTGAGTGTAAATGTGAATCAAACAAATGTGAATCTAAATGTGTATCAAATGAACATGAATCGAAATTCATGTTCAAACAAATGTGAATCAAGTGAATGTGAATGAATGTGAATCTAAATATGAATAAACAAACATGAATGTAAATGAGATTTCAACCAATGTGAATCTAAAAATGAACCAAAGAAATGTGACTCTAAATGTGAATCAAACGAAGGTGAATCTAAACCAATATGAATGTAAAATGTGAACCAAACAAATTTGAACGTCAGTGTGAACAAATATGAATCTGCATGCAAATCATCTTAATATGAATCTAAATGTGAATCATAAGTATGTGAATATAAATATGAATCAAAATAATGTGAATCTCAATGTGAATCAAATAAACGTGACTCTAAATGTCAGCGAAACAAATGTGAATCTAAATGTGAATCAAATAAAACAATGTGAATCAAACCAACGTGACTCTAAAGGTGAATCAAACAAACGTGAATCTATGTCAGTGAAACCAACGTGAATCTAAATGTGAATCAAATTAATATCAAATCAAACAATGAATCAAACGTGTAATGTGAATCAAACAAATCACCCCTCACCCAGATCGACTCATTGAAACCCGTAGTTCAAACGGGTCGCATGACAAAAGTGTGTCGTATCACTATTTCGCTTGCGATCGGTTTGGAACTGCAGATAAACACAACGCACTTTTCCAATTTTGTCAGCGTGCTAATTTGCAGATTTTCCGAGATCCCGGTGCAGTGCAGAGATACCGCCGCGTGGTTCGAGGCGATCTGATGCGTTTTCGGAGGGAAAGAAAATGTCTTTTGGTTCTTTCGGTTCTCAGTAACGAGCCCTGCGGAAAAAAAGGAGTGCCAGTGTGTGTAATCAGCAGGCGTCCATGCGCTTGGCAGCCGAGGGGGTTTCCAATCGGTCCCTCTGGGCGAGTGTGTGTGTGTGTGTGTGTGTGTGTGTGTGTGTGTGTGTGTGAGAGAGAGAGAGAGAGAAACGAGGAAAGGAACTGAAAGGCTGTGTTTTTGCACCGAACCAGCACACAGTTCCAATTTCGCTAAACACACCACAGATAGCTACACATGATTCAGTGCAATGTATTTCAGGAAAAATTAGGTTTTGAAAAAATGCTTTTTTCTTTTCCAGATATTCTGCAGCTGCTTGTTTCCTCATTAGCACGAATTATTACCAAAAGAAATGTCAAATTTACGTTATTTGTATATCTTTAGACGGCCACGGTTTGCACAGTGTCACAAATGTGTGTAATGCAGTTTAATCGACTTTTTCCACCATCCTCTTCTATATATATATATTTAGCAAGCCGAGCTCCCGCGCTAATCATTTCCACCTGCACTTTACCTTAGCAGACGCTAAAATGTTTGGATTGGACGTCTCATCCGCGCTGCCCACGAAGGAAAGGATTAAAAAAAAAAAAAAAAAAAAGGCGTGTGACGACGGAGAATAATTATTGTCAAATATTTGTCAGGATTCACAGCTACGCTAGGTTTGCTGACATACTGCGTTTTAATGATTTAAAATGATCCGCTAGCGTCGGCCTCAGCGTGCTTAATCAATTAAAAACACGAGCGCGATTTGACACTGAGGTAAAAATGAGGTCTATTAAAACCATATGACCTGCCTGCTAAGTAGCACGGTTCAAACAAGGACTAGCAAACGCTAGCGCTAGTGTGTAGCAGAAAGCCAAAGCTGTGAATCGTTCCCACGTATTGGCTGGACGACGGAGTCGACTTAAATAGGCGAAAACAGCTGTCAGTTATCACTGATCAGACACTAGCTCAGCGCTAATCAACCCCCTTACATGCTAAACCTGGGGCTTACGCTAAACCTCGCTAATCCAAGCAGCTGGGTTTTTTGCTCTGACACACCTGAGCTCATTCATTAAACGCCTCACTTAGGACTTGATGGACTAAACCAGGTGTTCCTGAGACGACAGTGCTTACTGTTAGCAATCCGGTCTTAGGAGGAGATAAACAAAACGCGCATTAAGACAAAGTCTTAATAAGCTAGCGAACAGACGCTAAGCTCAGAAAGATTTTTCCTCGAGTACACCACTGCTGACATTCAAGCCCAATTTCATGTCCTTTCTTCAAGGCTTTGTTGATGTTAGCGTCACATCCTATAGCTCGGGATACGACTAGCACAAATGAATCAAATGATCTTTCTCCATCTACACACTAAACGAATCAAACCGCAAGCATAAATGATTCAGATGAATTTTTTACCCCCACTCAACACACTATAAGAATCAAATCACAAGCATAAACGAACCAAATGATTTTTCTCAATGTACAAAGCAAGTGAATAAGACCGCAAATCAATCGAATGATTTAAGAGAATCAATTTACAAGCACAAAAGAATCAAATCAAAAATCAGGAATCAAAAGTTTTTTTCCCCTGATTACACACCTAAAAGAGTCAAACTGCAACACGGATGAATCAAATTATTATTTTTTGTTCATCTACACACTAAAAGAATCAAACCGCAAGCAAAATGAATCAAATTGGGTTTTTTTTTTCACTCAACACACTAAAAGAATCAAATTGCTAGCACAAATGAATCAAATGACTTTTAAAATTTACATATTAAAATGATAAAAAAAATAAGCATCATAATTTTTTTTAACTACACAGTAAAAGAATCAAATTACCAAGAAAAATAGAATTTTTTTTTTCATCTATACAGAATCAAAAGAATCACACTGAAAGCACAACTGAATGACTTTAAAGATTCAAATCATAATCACAAATAAATCAGTTTTGCTCATCTATACATGAAAAGAATCAAATCGCAGGGGGAAAAAAATCAAACGATTTAAGAGAATCAGTTCACAAACACAAATAAATTAAACGATTCTTTTTCATCAACACACTTAAACAAACAAACCACAAGCACGACTGAGTCAAATGATTTCTTTTTGTTTACACAACAAATGAATCACATCACAAATCGCAAGCACAGATCAGTCAAATGATTCCCCCCCCCATACGCTAAAAGAATCACTTCACAAGCATAACTGAGTCAAATGATTTTGCCCCGTTTCCACATTAAAAGAATCAAATCGCAAGCACGAGTGATTCAGATCCGTGTCACGTAAGCTGCTTTTGTTATTCATCTTCCTCTTGGAGGTGCGACTACAAAGGCCAAAGTACACAAGGACAAAAGAATCCACAAATTATAGGAATCATGTACGTGCTGGACGGATCTCCTCGGTGCAGACGGTCATGAGTGACGAGCCAAATGAGTCACCTGAAATCAAAGGAGTCACAATGAGAGCCAATTTGAAATCGCTACCCCGTCCTTTCAGCCCGGCCCATAACCGAGGGGTCAAGGGCGGATCGAGTTCCCCTGGAAAGAGCCCGTCGACAGCTAGTGTCAGTCGACTTTGTAGGCATTGTGCGGGAGCTGATAGGGTTACTAGCGGCTAATCCACGTTGACCTCGAACGAGGATGCTTTTGTACAATCCGGACATGCGGAAAAAAAAAAGAAAGAAAAACCTACAGCGATCCCGACACATCGACGTGTTCCAGCCGAGTTATCAGGTTGCGTGTCTGGGACTGGAAATAAACAGGGTTTGAGCGCGAGCAAGGTGACATTTAAAGTGGCTCGGGAAAAGGTGCGTTTGTAGCGTGGGGGTTCAAAAGGTCAGCCGGCGAAGTGGGGAGCGTTTCGCCGACTTGAAAGAAAATCCTGTTGTGATGAAATGTTAGGGCGGCAGACGCGAAAATGCCACGAGTGTCGCAACGCGGTTTTGTCACATTCGAAACAAACTTTGAAGCTGAGGACGCTGTGGCATATCGACGAAGACGCAGAGAGACGGCAGAGAACCAATCAAAGCCTCACGTTTTACTGAATCAAAATGGAAATGCGTAGCTTCGGGTTTCTGGTCCTGATAAACGGTTTTGCCATCAACTGATGAAATGTGTCGTTTTCCTCAGTCACATCCTCAAAGGAGACAACTGAAGCTTTATTTCTGCCGATTCACCTCACAGCCGCGCTGACATTTCCTTCATCACAACCTCCATCCTCTCGGCTTATGTAAATTTTTACGATGAATATTAAAAAAAAAAAAAAACAGATGAACATGAACGTAAAACATCATCACATTTGAAGAGATGCCTGGGAATAAACACAGAGTCTCCTGTTTTCTGAGGTTTGGAGAAAGATAAGATGTGATAAAGCATTGTTTGACACTCATACATGTTAACGTGTATCTGAAAGTGTGTTTGGATAAATCACATTCTAAAACATGGAAGGTAGTCGCACGTGTGGTGACCCCATGACTGTAAACATCGTACCGGTCCTGGAAACATCAAGCCCTAGCTTGGGAACACAGAGCCTCTGGAATATATGGAGTCTGGGAATATACGGTCCTATGAGCTTAGCACCCTGGGAATGTGAGACCCTTGAAATATAGAGCCCTGGTATAGCGCTTCGGGTCTCAGGAATATCCCTGAAAATATAGGCCCTGTAGGAATGTAGGGCTCATGGACAGTAGCGTCGTAGGAATGTATGCACTCTTATAGGCATCGCTTATGCGAATCAAGATCTCCGGGTACATAGGGTTCTGGGAATTATTTGGGTCCGGGAAGTGATGGGCTCTGGAATATACGGCCCCAAGGAATACAGGACACCAGGAATGTAGGAATCATGGAACAAAGGGGCCTGGAAAATAGTGTTCTATGAGTTTAGGACCCTGGGATCTTGGAACTCTTGAAGCCCCTACGAACATAAGATCTCGGGAATATTTCTGGAACTATATACGCCCTCGGGATGTAATACCAAAGGAATGTATGCCCCTTATAGAACCCTAGGAATGTCAGGCTCTGGGAATATAGGATCCCTAGGAATAAAGGGCTTTGGGAATAGAGGGCATTGGAAATACAGGTCTGTGAGAAATATAGGACCCTAGGTACATACATCTGAGGAACTATAGGACCCTGGTAACACAGAACTCTTGGAATAAAGGACCCTAGGAATATAGGGTCCTACAAGTTTAGTGGCCCTTTGAAATACAGGGCCATGTTAACAAATGGTCCCAGGTATATCTCTGGAAATATAGGTCTTAGAGGAATGTAGAGCACTCAGAATAAATAGGGCCCTTGGAATGTAGGACACTTTGAGATATAAGGCTCTCTTCAGATATGATCCCTTAGAGCATAGGACACTGGGAATATTAATATTGTTTATTGGGAGGAAACGTTAAAAAGAATGTCAGTACTATGTTCAGGCAATTATATTTGTATTAATTCCTGAATGTCAACATGTATTCTTCTTATTCTTATTCACCTTGAAACAACTAAACCCTTTCAATGACTGCAAAAGCTTTGATACGTTTTAAATTCGACCTTTTTGGTGTCAATCCAGCCGACGGATAAAGACTAAAGATGGCAGTCAAGTGGCAGTCGAATCCTCGGCCACTACAAAGTGCCCTTTGAATGGAGAGTGGGATTGTGGCGGCCGGGCCTCGCTGGCAGGACTTTACACACATTCCGCTTCTTGCTCTCGGGCACAAATTGGCAGGAAGCTCAAGGTCTTTGGCAGGATCTTTTGTCGTTGATATGTGCTGCAGGAGCCAAAATCCAAGCACACCGAGTATTTTATTATTCCCCCCCCCCCACACACACACACATTGTACACATCTTCCGGTCACTCGCAGAGAACCGTAACAGCATTATTCAGGGCGTGTAAGCTGTAATTATACGGCGTACCCTTTTCCTCCTCGGTTATCCCCGTGCACGGTGAGGTTAGCCACTCGTAGCGCTCAATATTACACTGTTAATTCAGTGTTTGTCCTCGTAGACGACAAGCCTCGCCGATGCTAAATGTCAAGAGCAAGCGCTCATTGATCCGCGATCCAGGTCTGGATAGAGGCCATTTACACACTCTGAGGCATTTACGGGTCACGCCGCGAGGCACGAGGAGTGATAAATTCCACTCAGTGGCAGTACATTGAGGTATCGACTCTCAGTGTGGATATAAACGGCACTTGTGTTTGTTAGAAACAGTTGTACATTTGTAATTGTGCGTTAAAAATAAACAGTGTATCCCAAACGGCTAAAAATGTGTTGTTTCAGCTGTAATTAAAAAATAAAAAATGTACGTAAATAAACAATGAAATAACACCAACTCGTACACAGTGATACGACAGCGCCGCTGAAATCTGGATCCTGATTGGTCGGGAAAAGTGTTGATTAATCTTCTGACAGTAGCGCGGGTTTGTATTAATGCGCTCGTTTTAATACGTCATCGTTTCTATAGTAACAGCTCATTCACAGGGACCTAAAAAAATTTTTTTTCAAAAAAAGGAAGTCTGTATTTGGTGACGTTTTCAAGAAGGAGATGTTTATTTAACGTTTATGGAAGGAGTCTCCAGTGTCAGAGGGTTAGGGTTAGCGCTTTTTGTGTTGAATGCACTTTTTTCTTCTTATTAACGTTGAGAGAGAGAGAAGGAAGAGAGGCTGGTGAGGGAACGACTCTTTGAGAACTTGAAATGTAACTGTAAACGGATAAAAAGCATGACGCGTCTTTCTTTAATTAATAAAACTTCACAACGGTTGGCAAAGTGGAATAAAACACTTAATGACGTGCTGTTATTGGGTAACAGGAACGCTTCGTCACACCACACTACCGATAATTGTAGCCTAGCTAACACTAGCTATAAAATGTTAGCTAACGAGCTGAAATTTAGGAAATACGGCATTAATACGAGTCATATTTGATTTCTTATTTGACTTTTTTTTCCCATTTAAAAAAATTTCTTTATTTCGTTTGGACCACACCGAGTGTGTGTAAATATCTGCCAGGTTTATTGCGTTTATTCTTAAGGTGGGTGTGAATAATTTATCCGTCAGCAGTGTTAATTTTGGAAAGTGGGATATATGTGTGTGTGTGTGTGTGTGTGTGTGTGTGTGTGTGTGTGTGTGTGTGTGTGTGGTAACAGGGTGTTGGCTGCTGTCCATGAGCAGTGTGAGGAACACATGTCGCTCACACATGTCGCTCTTTTTTTTTGCAGTAATAAAACGGTTCATGGTGTACATTAGCCGTTACGATCAGTCTCGAGAAAATGTTTCCAAAGTTGTGTGTTTGTGTTTCTCTAATACACACTCCAGATTTAACAAACGACTGCAAAGAGATACACAACTCACATTCAATCAAGTAATATTACTTTAAGATCTGGTCTATAAGCGTGTGTGTGTGTGTGTGTGTGTGTGTGTGTGTGTGTGTGTGTGTGTGTGTGCGCGCAGCAATAATACAGTTAACACAGCTACTTTACAATATGTTGTGTGTGTGTGTGTGTGTGTGTGTGTGTGCGTACACATACGAGTCAGAGGTCGACAGAGTTTTCAGAAGCGCATCATTTGATACCGTGACCTCACGGGAAAGCGGGTGGGGCAAGAGCCTCATCTCACTGATCACATGACCTTGTCTGTTGCCATGGCAGCACGCTTTGACCTCAGGGGACGATATGATCAGGTGATGACAGTACAGCGGGTTTGTGATCTGCTCCGGGATTATCGTGTCCTGATGCGAGTGTTTACACTCTGTGCCCAAAAGAGAAAGAAAAAGAAAGAAAATGTTTTAAATAATGATGAATATATAACACTGAGCAGCGATCGGTAGGGGCCCAAGCACTAGTTGGATAGTATTTTTAGCTTCACAAATGGAATGCAAGGAAATGCCAAAAAAAAAAAAAAAAAAAAAAGGGAACAAATATTATTTGAAGCTGAAAGAGGAGAATGGATAATCTTAATATTCAAGACTTCAGACTTTCTAAACGCATCAGCAAACATGCATGCACCTGTAACAGATCAATGCATAAATAAATAAATTAATAATAATAACAATAATAATATTTTTTTCTTTAATACCGATAAATACATTTTACAGTTTTATATAATTTGATATGAGCTTCTTGAATGAAAAAAATTAACGTTCTCATCCTATTAGTGCTTTGTAAAGAATAATAATGAATACATGCCAGAAAGCAGCAATCACTGGGGGTCCAAGCACTATTGTTCGAAAACAAGTTAATCAAAATTTTCTTCTTATATATATATATATATATATATATATATATATATATATATATATATAATATTCAAAAGCAAGAACAAAACTGACAGGTAAAAATGAGCACGGACGAATGTATTTGTTTATTTAAGGACCGCTATGCTTGAAAAAACAAAAAAAGAACAAAGATGGTGACTTTGGACTTGCTAACACACTGCAAATCATGAATGTGGCTTTGTTGCAGATGCAGGTGTCGTGATTTGAGCGCTTACACACTGCAAAAATGTGACTTTGGCTTGCTCTGAAAGCATGTCTCTGTGTGTGTGTGTGTGTGTGTGTGTTGTCGTGTCTGGGCCCAAACAGATGCCAACATGGCGGCCGGAGCCCAGCTGGCAGCTTCATTTAGGAAAAAGCCCCTGGATCTCTGCTGAACAATCCTCTTAACGAACCCAGAGGCCTGTTTTATTTTACTTTTTTTTATCAGCTGCAGCAGAAGTGAAATAATTCGGCTTTCCTTCTCGTCGTTCAGGCGAGTCGATTCATTTCGGACCGCGTTCCGGCTTTTGAAAAAGTAAGATGGCGCCTCACGGCTATCATCCGCGAGTTTTGTTTTTGTGCTCGTGAATTATGCAAAACCGCGCTAGTCACTCGCTAGTGTCTAGAGACACGGCAGGGCTAGTCGTGTGCTCGCAAATCGTAAAACGAATAAACAGCTCCACGTATTCGTATGTTTACATGTTTTCATTTGTTCTTTTTAAGGCGGGGGGATTTTATAAATGCACGATTTTAAAAATTAGCTCTTGGAGTAAAGGGTGAACTGACTTACGAGGAAAATACCGGAGTGTATTTTAACGCTAACATTACCGAATTAAGCTATTGCTAGCCTGAAGTTGATTATTTTCCTTTAACAACATGTCCTGTAAAGTGTTTTATTTGTTCTTATTAGGCGGGAGTTTAATAAACATACAAATTAGCTCTTGTAGTAAAGAGTGAACTGACTTACGAAGAAAATACCGATGTGTGTTTTAACGCTAATATTGCAGAATGTTGACTCTATTACCCCCCTGAAGTTGATTATTTTCTTATAACAACATGTCTTAAAATGTTTTATTCCTCTAACAGCACAGACATTTGCCCACGATTACCATTTTCTATTTATTAAAAGACGAGATGTTGTTTTTATCCGTTTATAGTTACATTTAGGGACGCTACTTCCCATACAAGTGGTCCGATAAAAAAATAAACAAATAAATAAATAAACATTTTGTGGAAAGTAGTGTCCCTAAATGTAACCGTAAACGGATAAAGTGTAGAACGTGTCGTTCTTTAATAAACGCAAATGTGTAATTGTTGTCAGATTGCTGTTGTGTAAGAGGAACAAACACTTCAGGATGTGCTGTTATAGGAAAATGTTCCGTTTCGGGGTTGTAACGGTAAGTCGGTAGTTGATTATTTTCCTCTAAAAGCACCACGCACACATGCACAGGATACGTATCACATAACTGACTCTGACACCTATTTCCTTCAGCCAGCAGATAATCACGTCTCTTTCTCCTCAGGAAACTCAGCGCTGGGACATTTTCTCTCGTCCTGGAGTCATAAACAGGAGCCGTGCCTCGCCCCGAGCTCTTTATTTAAGCCTGATGTATGCCTCGTTCGGAGGCGATCGATAAGAAAACGCAGGCTCTCGCTGTGATATTCGTCTGTCACTGATGACGTGCCATCGCTCGTGGGAGATTTAGGCCAAAACACAGCTATTGATCCAGTCAGTGCTGATGGATTCGCCATTACTGAGGGGGAAAGTGAGCGAGGGAGGGGGGGGGGGGGTTTGGGTGGGTGGGGGGGGTTTTGGGGTAGTTAAGTCTGGTTCTCTGCTTTCTTTCTGGGGCTTATTTATCTGTTATTGTTTATTTCTTCTTCTTTATTTCCCCCTCCATAGCTCGTTTTCTGAATGAACCCAATGTACAGTTTGCTATTACAGTTTAATAAACATCAATAGCATGGAAATCGATCAAAACAGTATGGACACAGGGAAGGGAAAATCAATATAAATATAATATCTTTTAGAAATCTAATACAACAATAACTACAAATGTATTTATTTATTTATCACCAGCCTATTTTTTTTTAGTTTTTATTATTATTATTATTATTACCACTATTTTAAAAATCTTTTTAACATTAACTCACTTTTATTTTTTAAGTTATCTCCTTCCGCGTAAATGTTCCATCTGTTTTCTTATACTTATGTTTTCCAAAGATATGAAAACCCAAAACATTTAAATTTAAACAATTGAGAAAAAAATACTAACAATTTAGCTGATAAAACCTATTTTATTAAAAAATATATATATCTTCTTATTTGAATCAACTTAATACAGCATTTCGTTCTGTTCCATTTTCTTTCCTATATTTATTATAATTTGTTTTAATGTGATTAAAAAAAAAGTGCTACATAAATATCGTAAAAACTTCTTTAATCTAGACTATTGATATTATTTTTTTAAAAATATTTGTCATGATGTGTATTAATTGTAACACTCTTTGTATAAGTTAATTATTCAGAATTTGAAAAAAAAACTGGTTTTTCAAATATAAAATATTTTCATAAATTTGCATATTTAGTCAAAGGACCAAAAAGATAAAAATGTGCTATAGAAATCAACATCATTAGTATTATTGTTATTTTTTTCATTAAGATTGTAGATTGTATCATTATATTATTATATCAGTGTAGTGCTTTGTACACTATATCATTTTTTTCATTGTTTTTATCTTCTTGGGGATTGAACCAAGTGCCCTACATGGAGTGTGTATTTGGGACGTCACCCTCCCGGATTGACAGAAACAGGCGTCTAATCTCCCCCCCCCCAAAAAAAAAAAAACCCAAACAAAAATAAAACAATTTGAAGCTATTAGTGTGCAATATAATGTTTCACATATTTCTACACTCAGTTTATTACACATTTAACTGAGCGCCGTTAAAGAAAAAAAAAAAAAAAACCGTAACCACTCTGGCCTGCTGAGAAAAGAAACAACAACAAGAAGATTGCACATTGCGGATGTTGAAGCCTCCTACGCGGAGCGCACACTGGAGTTCTTCGGCAGCATTTATTTGGGTTATAAGGCAGTTTGGATTGACAGACACAGGCGTCCAAACCACGGCGGCGGCGTTTAAAGGCCCGTCGAGGGGGAAATATGGCCGCCGTCGTCTTTAACAGTCTCGGGAGACGAGTTTGGTTTTAACACGAGAGCGTGACGAATCAAGTTCACGACGGAGGAAGGAACATCACGCAGCTGCTGATACCTTTACGAGGAAGTAAAGGATGAACATTAGCTAGCAGGTCTTAATGCGAACTGTTAATAATGACTAGCTGCCGACTAGCACAAGGCCACGCCGTTCTCTTCTACTGTCCCTGAAATAGGACGGAACCCTGATAAGAACTCTTCTATCAAACACTTACATTTGGGGGGGGGGGGGGGGGCGGGGGGGGGGAGCCAACAGAGAGGAAAAGGAAGATAAAAAGGGGACGTGTGATTAACGAGGAGAGAAAACAGGAGCGGCGCAACCAATCAATGCCATCGATTTGTGTTCAAACAGTTGGCAGCAAAACAATAAAGTCGCTTTTTTTTTGTGCTCTTTCATGAAATGGCCTCTTTGGCAAGAAATAAATCATTTATTTATTTATTTATTATTTGTTTGGTTTATAGTTCTCATTTATTATATTTTTAAGTATTTAACTTAAAAAAATTATTTATGTTTTTTTTTATATTGTAGTTGTATGTTTTTTAAACACATTTTTTAAAAATAATTTCTTGTTTTGTTCTTCATACTAGTCAGTTATTTTATTTTTAGTATTGATTTTTAAAAAGTTTAATTAGTTTTATTTTCTACAATCGAGTTTTCGTTTTTATTCACAACATCTTTTTTAATTAGGATCTATAAATACATTATTTCCAAATTTGCTTTTTAAAAATAAATAAAGTGTTCTTTTTTTTTATGTGGTTTTTTTTATTTGTTTTTTTTTCCATTTTATTAAGTCTAACAATCTGAAAAAAACATTTTGACAAAGGTGTGTTCAGCCAAAATTTCTCAAATGAACATTTTTTAAAAAAAAGGAAAAAAAAAAAAAACGAAGATTGAAATTCTAATAAAAAGGAATTTCATGATGACGTCATAAATAAGGAATACAGCACTGCATGTTGAGCTGTAACAGGAAAATCATCAGTGACAGAGGGTCTGAGTTCCTGTTACCACCCCGAGGCTTTTCCTTTTCTACCACAGCAATTTGCCAAAAAATTTATTTTTTTTTAATTAATTAAAGAATGACACATCTTTTTTTTTTTTTTATCCATTTATAGTTGCGGAATGTCCGCACAAGTCAGCCGTTCCCTGACCAGCCTTCTGGTATGAAGAACTTCGACACTTATTTTGACGAGCGCTATCCAAATCAGACCGCATTTCAGAAAATAAAATAAACATCGGACAGGAAAATGGCGGAAGGTGAAAATCTCCATCAAATTCCCAAACTTTCATTTTTTCCGAGCGACACGGATTTGACATTTGTTCTCTGAAATGTCACACACCGAGCACTACTCGAGCCTGAACGCCGCTTCTCAAAAACAGTTTGAAGTGTGTAGGAAAAGTGTGAAGAGGGAAAAAAAAAAAAAAAAAAAAGCTGAGCTAAGCTCTGAGGCATTTCGCCTTAATTACGCGAAAGTAGGCTGGGTAACTTTTCTACTTTTTCTTTTTCGCGCTACGATGTGTGACGTCCCAATTGCGGCGTGAAACGCATTCCTTTTTTCCTCCATTTCTTCCTCTTTTTGAGTTACACAATGCCATAATCTGTCAGAGAGCTTAAGCATTCAAAGTTGCGAGATTAAAAATTCCGGTTGCTGGAAAGCTTTCCTCGGCCTACTTGCCTCCTTCCAGGATGTCTCGCAATCTCTGCGCATTCACCATCGCCGACTTTCACTGCACAGACTCTAACTCGCGTGGTCAGGGTTGTGAGAAGCCAAAATATAACGAGATCATATCCCATTTTTTTTCCCTCCTCGTGCCTGTCAAAGTTTGTACAAACAGTCTGAGTTGCTGCATCCAGGAAGTTCGAGCAGGAAAAGAAACCTGCGGGATGTGGCTACGCAGCCGCGTGTTCGGCGTGTACGTGCCTGTGAGAAGACTCCACACGAGCGGCTCGCTCTTGTCGAGTTTATGACTTCGGAGGTTGAAGCGACGAGTGAGCCGTGACACAGCGCTTCTCGGCGGAAGTTTGGTTAGACTATATTCTTAGAAATATTTTCGCTCTGTAACATTATTTTTAGAGCGTTTTTAAGAAATGTTGATATTCCAGAAGGTTCTGTGTTCTTTCCACTGTTACTGTGCCTTTACCATGTCTCTACAAGAGATATAACGGCTATGTTCTAGCTAGCTAGCTAAACCTCAGTTTTAATCGGACGAAGTCTTCACTTTGTAATTCGCAAAAACACGTCTGAGGAAAACGTCGGCATTCCAGAAGGATCCGTCTCATTTCTAACGTGACTGGCTTTGCATTTTCTGTAACGTGCTAGCTAGCTAAATCGTAAATTTAATCGTTAAGAAGCCTTTACTTAGTAATTCGCCAACACACCTGATGAAAATATTAAGATTCCAGAAAGATCTGTGTCTTTTCCACTGTTACTTTAACTTTGTCTTGTCTCTGTAAAAGACATGACAAGCAAGCATGTGCTACCTAGCTAGCTAAATCGTAAATTTAATCGTAAAGTCTTTAATTAGCAATTCACCAACACACCCGAGGAAAATGTTACGATTCCATAAGGATCCGTGTCCTTTCCACTATTACTGTACCTTGTCTCTGTAAAAGACATAACAAACAGCTATGCGCTACCTAGCTAGCTAAATCGTAATTACAGTCGTAAGAAGTCTTTATTTAGTAACTCACCAACACGCCTGAGGAAAATGTTGATATACCATAAGGATCTTTCCACTATTACTGTGCCTTTACCTTGTCTCTATGTGCTAAGTAGCTAAATCATCATTTTAAAAGTACAGAATCTTTATTTAGTAATTTACTAAGGAAAAAGTTGATATTCCAGAAGAATCTGTCTCAGTTTTCTAATGTAACTGTGTCTTTACATTTTCTGTAATCTGCTAGCTAGCTGAATTGTAATTTTAATCGTACAAAGTCCTTACTTCATAATTCACCAAGACATCTGAGGAAAATATTAACATTCCAGAAGGATCTTTTCTGATCCTGATACTAATGTCACTGATCCCTTACACTGTAGCTATGAAATACATAATGCTAACGTGCTAGCTAGATAAAATCGTACAAAGTCCTTACTTCGTAATTCACCAACACTGCTGACGTTCCTTACAGTTTTGTCATGTTTCCAATGTCATTCCACCTGAACATATTCTTAATAAAAAGACATAATGGATACATTCTAGCTAGATACGTAGCTCGCTAGCTAGCTAGCTAGCTTAGATCCCAGTAGCCTAGCAATGGTGGTCTTGTTACAGTAAATTGTACCACTTGAACATTTGTATGTTTGCCATCCGATGTCCAGTTCACGCTACACTTCAACGCATCGGGGTTCCACAAAATGCTACGTTAAAAATACTATGCTAACTAATACTATGCTAACTAGGGTCATTTATAGCAACTTCTTATTTTTTAAAGACGAGACTGTTTGATGTGAAGTTGCAAAAATTAAAGTGGGTCATAATGATATGTTTTCCTGTGTGACAGTGGAATAAATAATCAATAATGAATTTTTAATTAATTTAAAAAAAATGATTAAATAAAATGGCAGAAAAAATATCTAAGTTTAGCAGAAATTTTTTTTAAAAATGGAGCTGCTAATATTAAGGTAATTTTAAATATTACAATATTATTAATGTGACCTATAAACATGACATTTACAATAAAAATAATCAGAAAATTAAAGTAACTAACCTAGCATCGTATCTTGCTAACAATGAAATTTACTGTGGAAAATAGGCGCTAATTCTCTGTAGCGTTAGCAACTTTTACATTTAAGATATAAATGGTATGGAAGTCTCTTAGTCTACAATGAAAAAATTTCAGGACTGCGTTAGCGTTAGCACCTTAGCGTTTGTTGCAACAAAAAATGCTAATCTGCAAAAGAAATCTTTATCACTCTTCCTTCATCCATCTACGATTAGCATAAAATTCTAGAAAGAATTTTCTAGAGTCGATTTCTGCACCGTGGTAATGAATTATTGATTGTAGAGTCACTAGCCCACCGTGGCATTTGCCTAGCGCTGAAATCACAGAGAAATGACGCTAATGTATAAACAACCACATAACAAGTGACGAACGCACGATTGGAATGTAGCCAAGGAGGGAATTCGGCCCGAGTTTAAAAAAAAAAAAAAACGCACGAGGAATGCTGCATGTTTTCTCGCTCAGGGTTTTTTTTTTTCTCTTGACGTTAAGGGAAAAGTCGGTTCGAATCGCATGAGAGCGTGCTAGCGGATCAGATGGAAGAGAGAAAGAAAGCACAGCTTGCAGTTTGAGCCTGCAAGGCAATTCTTCCTCTCGTCCCAGGTGAGGGAGCTTCAAAAAAAGAGGGATGAACCTTGGGAACCAATTTGCTGAGTTTTGTTCGGAGACAGAAAGCCTGGAGTCTTTCACAAGGAGGGGGAAAGAAAGAAAGAAAGAAAGCCCAGAGTTAGCAAAGTTACCGGAGGAGGAATAGCGCTAAGGTCACGTAAAACCGAGCCATGACTCAGACGAGAAACCTGCACGAACTCTCCGTCAGCTTTGAAATCAGAACAGAAGTCTCTTACTAGCATTAGCATTAGTGGCTTAGCAGAGTTAGCGGTTATAAAAGTTTCAAACTAGAGGAATGTTTATGCTGTGTAAAACCTTGTCCGGATCATCGAGGAACAGGAGTATTAGCGCTAAAACCCTTACTCAAATGTCGTTTTTTAAAGGAACGACCACATTTATCATCATAACGTTTACCACGAAACTTGCCAACATGCTAAAACGCACTGATCTGTGTCTAGCATTAGCATCAATTCATCTCCATTTAAGAAACACATACAAGCTAGATTTTAAAGCATCATATTAGCGTCATCCTTTTTTAAACCACAAAACTTAAAGAAAAGAAACATTATATCATACTTTTACCAGTGGAAATAAGAAATAATCATTGGAAACATCAACATTTACCTCAGATGTATGGGTAAAACGCTAAAAATACCAATAAAGGACTTGATACCAATAAAGGACAATTAAGGATTTGAGTAATAAATATTACTCAAATTTTGATTTAGTATGCTAGCACGTAGCAGTTTAATCGCTTAAACAGGCAGTGTAAAAGCACGGTGAGCGTGGAAATGAGACAGAACCGTCCAAACCATCAACAGTTACCTCAGATGTGTTGGTAAATAACTAAGAAAATGCGCATAAAGGACCCTATACGACAAATTACAACTTTGAGCAAGAACAAGACAGAACAAACAGGAACATCAAAATTTTACCTCAGATATGTTGGAAAGTTACCAAGAGAAGAAGTTGCGACTAAACTTCAATGGTTTAGCCTGCTAGCATGAAGCCATCACATCTCTCAGAGAGTGTAAAGACACAGCGATGGTGAAAACGACAACATTTACCTCAGATGTGATGGTTACATTAAAAAAAACAAACAAACAAACAAACAAAAAAGGTGATAGTAGTAAAATTATGATTTAGCGAGCTAGGATATAGCCGTTAAATCTCTTATACAGACAGTGTGAAGGCGCAGTAACCGCGGAAACAAGACAGAACCATCAGGAACATCAACATTTACCTCAGAAGTGTTGGTTCTATGCTAAATAAATTCTAAGAAAACAACCGTATAATATTATTTAATAACTTTTTACCACAGAATTGCTAACATGCTAAGCTGTTCTGTCCTTTTATAGCGTTAGCATTAGTTCATTTTGTTCTAAAGGTGAAAGGATTATGAATGGGGTTTCTCTCAGCATTTGGTAAGGACATTTTAAGGGCTTTTTTGAGCTATTGCTCATCAAAATAAGTGGCTCCTGTGAGTGCGTGCACACACACACACACACAGGCACACACACACACACACACTAAACGGTTGCTCAAATGCTAATCGACAGCCATTCAATTATTCCCGAGCTCATAACCATAATATAGGGGAATGACAGGCTATATATTCAGAGCAATATTTATTTGTGGTAATGCCAGGCGTTTAGAGTGAAAGAGGCTAACTGAAGGCCGTGTGATTTATTAGCGCTCGGCTTCATATCATTCATGTGGCCGCCGTCCAAATCCCGGGGTGGTTTTTCTTCTTTTAGGGTGCAAAATATATTCACTGTCCTTTTTAAATGCAAAAATCGGCCTCCTTTTAAGGTTCATTCAGTCGAAACGCAGCTTTAAACGGCCGCTAGCGTGGCGGAATAACGTTCGCTCGAGCGCTGTGATGAAGCTCTCGCGCTACGAAGGAGACGCATTTTCACGACTGACTGCGGGGGGGAAAAAAAAAACGAGGAAGAAAATCAGGCAAAGCGGCCGCTTCTGAGAATTGCGACGCGGTATTCAGATGTACAGTAACAGATGGCTAACAGTGCAGAAATCAAAAATATTAAGTTTCAGTTTTCCTTTGATTCGGCAGCAGAAGCGATAAACGCGCGGCCCTGAAACCTACAGGATGGAAACTAGCGAGCCGACGCTCTCTCCCGCTTCGTTTTCATTCCTTCCATCTCAGAGACGGCGAGGCGATATATGTTTGGGGAAAAATTCTTTTAAAAAAACAGATTCAGGGACGTATTCACTTTTTTCAGAGCATCCCGTCACACTTCTAAAGAGTTAGCGTAAACTTTTCCTTCTTTTTCTTTTAGGCTAATTCGCTAATTTAGCTAAACGGGCCAAATCTCATACGAAATCAAGTATTGTTAAAGCCTTTTAATCATATCGTGCTCCTAGCAACGATTCATCATGTGCATGAGGCGTTTGCACATGTGGCTAAGCTAGTTCATTTACTTTCAGCTTCTTAACTCATGGTATGATTAATAGCATCCACAGATTTTGCTATTTGCATCAACTGCTTGTAGAGAAAAGATTCAAATTCTAAAATATGTCAACAACCACAAAGTAGTAGCATTTATACTAGCATAACAGTGCCACTTAGCTAGTCACTAGCTGCGATACATTTTCTCAGAGCATATTAAATGAACAAAATCTTTAGGTTTTGCCTGTTTCTTTGCTCGCCATTTGTATCAATAGCAAATTTGCTAATTAGCATCAACTGTGAAAAAAAAAATGTAACAAAGGGGTTAAAATTTAAATTCTATATTACATCAATAACAACTACAACTACGAAGCTAACTAAGCTAAACCGTAACGAAAATTTGTGGTATGTCATTTATATTAGCATAACACTTAGCCACTTAGCTATTCACTCAAGCTAATATTTAAAGATCACTATACATTTCCTCAGAGTAATTTTAGCGTGTAGTGACCTAACGTAACAAAATCATTAGCTTTTGGTGCTAGTGTGACGACTTTAGTTGTTGACTGTGATTTATTCTAGATGACGCTAACATTCCAGCCATCACTAGCATTCATCCAAAATAGCATTATGGCATATTACGCTAATATTTTCTATACTTTAGTTGCTTCTTTACGCAGCTAAATTTCTAGATACTCTAATATCTGAAGCTTATACAATTTACCTTGATGTAGTAGGCTAACTTTACAAATTTCTTTTGCTAGCCATCCAAGTCAAAAGCCAAGTTGTGCTAGCACGAATTGTTTTTTGTCGCAGATCAACTGTATTTTATCAAATTTACTTTATGGAATTAAACTGAATAGCGAACTAAACACGGCTAAAAATAAAGCCTGCATTACTACCGTTTCAACACTCCAGCTATGGCTAATTTGTGTGTTATTTAATATTTTTAAAAAGTTTTGTACGTTTTTTAGCGTTTTACGTAGTTCGGAGACGTCATTATTTGCTTGTTTAAGCCTCTGTCTTTAACAACGGAGCAGGAAGTGTCCCACACACTTTCTTCCTCTGTCTCTCTTCTGACCCCCGGCTGACCTCATCAGACGAAATGAACTTGTTCAGTGAGCTGAGGAAGACAAAGCGCCGCTCACGGGACCGTCTCGGAAATAAAAGGAATCGTTTCTGACGTGTCATACGCTGCAATATTTGCTTTTTTGTTGTTGTTTTTTTGTTTGTTTGTTGTTGTTTTTTTTTTTTTTTAAATAAACCCGACAGCAATTAGCGATTTGTCTTATTAGCTACCAAACGCAATAGATTTGTGTTTCAAAGGAACATGGTGGCCTGGTAAATGTCAGCATGTAGCATCTGTGTCCTTAACACTAGCACCAACGTGTAGTTAGTAGTAGTCTTAGTAGAGCGTGTAGCACTACAGCGTGTAAAAGACATCTGCATCAGGCAAGAAACGTCGGGAGGTTCAGAAACGACACATTTTAGTAGCATCTATCATTCTTCTTATTTTCTTTTTTTCCCGTGTGCTATATTTTTGAATAAACTGTAACGTTAGCTTGTGATTTAACTGGTACGCTGAGCAATATTTTGCCGATTAGCTAGCAGGCTACTGGAAACTAGCCACACAGATCAATCAACCCGTGAGTGTGATATTTAATGTTCTAAGCTATGGGTATAGGTTTTCTTGATTTAAAAAAACATTTCAAACAAGTGTAGAAAAAGGCTAGAAGCTAATTAAGAAATATAGATATTTAATAAGCTAGCGAAGAATCGGCTAGCTACACCACGATACGCTAGGACAAGGCTAATCTGCCGCCTTTCCGTAATGAACATTTCAGCTAAACCTTTTGTGAAAATGTATTTTATATATATGTGGGCTGTGGAGAAATGAATCACCAACACAACAAACACATCCCGGTGTTCAAACGGCGCTCGGCACAAAGAGCTGAAGTTTCACAGATAAACAGAAATGACGGATGCTTTATTGTCTAAAGGTGTGTGTGTGTGTTTGCCGTGAGCTAAACCGGAGGCGGACTCGGGGAGTATGAAACACCTCACACCTGGAAGAAGTCCTTATTGGCTTGAAAAACACACACACACACACACTTTCGTTAAGCGTTCATCCGACAGCGGTGTGTAAACAGTGCTGGTGGCGCCACGGCTAAAAATAAAGGAAGTGTAATACGTCTCTCTTTCTGACAACACGCACTTAAAGATTCGCTACGCTCTATAAAAGCCGCAAAACAAAAATAAAAGCAGAAGGGGAAAGTCATATTAAAAGTGAAAAGCTCATACGTCAACCACGAGGCGTAGCTTTTTAAGATAAAGCGTTTAGCAACGCCTGGGATGAAAGCTGTTTCCCTAATGCTAGGATTTGCGACCAGCTAGTGTTAGTAGAACATCAGCCATTAAAAAACAACAACAACAACAACAAAAAACAGTCTTAAATGTCCAATTTGGTTGCCAAGGGGCCGTGTATTTCCCATATTACCCACAATACACAATCAGAGTGTTTAAAACTGAGAGGACACTGTTGCTTGGTGACTGAAAATATACACACTGAGCATAAGATAAGCTGATGTCTAACGCTGACGTCTAAATAACGTCTCGCTCGCTGACACGCTGCCATTCTGGGTCTTTCATACAAAACAACTGTGAGAGTGGAAACGACAGAAGCATCAGGAACGTCAACGTCTACCTCAAATATTTGAAAACTTTATCGATAACATTAGCACTAGCTGGTTATGTGTCATGACACTGGTGTCGCACCGTAAACGTTCTGTTTAACGTTTAAACTTGGTCGCCGTGGTATAGTACGGGATTGTGTATCGAGTTTTGCGTGATGGCTGTAAAACTGGGCCCGTATTTGGGATTCTGGGGGTTACTGAACCCTATTTATGAGTTGGCACACACACACACACACACACACACACACACACACACACACACACACACACACACACACACACACACACATATCCTGAGGCTGGGATGAGGAAGGAGACGAGACGCACCTGCTGTTCTTAAAGCCAGATGAGTGGAAGTCCTATTTCCCTAAAGAAAAGGCAATACACCTGACGGGCTCATACACACACTTACACACACACACACACGTTTCTCTGAGTGAACATTCCATTATTCCATAATGACAAAGACTGAAAGTTTCTTGATGCTGTGTCAGTGGATATCGGAGGAAAAGTTTGCAATTGGATTTGGAAAATTTATTTATTTATTTTTTGGAAAGAGACGACTGTAATTTTTGTTCGGATGAGCTTCTTATATTTACACTTTACATTTTATTTCGTTATACAGGTGCATCTCAATAAATTAGAATGTCGTGGAAAAGTTCGTTTATTTCAGTAATTCAACTCAAATTGTGAAACTCGTGTATTAAATAAATTCAATGCCACAGACTGAAGTAGTTTAAGTCTTTGGTTCTTTTAATTGTGATGATTTTGGCTCACGTTTAACAAAAACCCACCAATTCACTATCTCAACAAATTAGAATATGGTGACATGCCAATCAGCTAATCAACTCAAAACACCTACAAAGGTTTCCTGAGCCTTCAAAATGGTCTCTCAGTTTGGTTCACTAGGTAAGCCACAAACATTCATTGCCAAAGAAGCTGGCTGTTCACAGAGTGCTGTATCCAAGCATGTTAACAGAAAGTTGAGTGGAAGGAAAAATTGTGGAAGAAAAAGATGCACAACCAACCGAGAGAACCGCAGCCTTATGAGGATTGTGAAGCAAAATCAACTCAAGAATTTGAGTGAACTTCACAAGGAATGGACTGAGGCTGGGGTCAAGGCATCAAGAGAAACCACACACAGACGTGTCAAGGAATTTGGCTACAGTTGTCGTATTCCTCTTGTTAAGCCACTCCTGAACCACAGACAACGTCAGAGGCGTCTTACCTGGGCTAAGGAGAAGAAGAACTGGACTGTTGACCAGTGGTCCAATATCCTCTTTTCAGATGGGAGCAAGTTTTGTATTTCATTTGGAAACCAAGGTCCTAGAGTCTGGAGGAAGGGTGGAGAAGCTCATAGCCCAAGTTGCTTGAAGTCCAGTGTATTTGGGGTGCAATGTCATCTCCTGGTGTTGGTCCATTGTGTTTTTTGAAAACCAAAGTCACTGCACCCGTTTACCAAGAAATTTTGGAGCACTTCATGCTTCCTTCTGCTGACCAGCTTTTTGAAGATGCTAATTTCATTTTCCAGCAGGATTTGGCACCTGCCCACACTGCCAAAAGCACCAAAAGTTGGTTAAATGACCATGGTGTTGGTGTGCTTGACTGGCCAGCAAACTCACCACACCTGAACCCCATAGAGAATCTATGGGGTATTGTCAAGAGGAAAATGAGAAACAAGAGACCAAAAAATACAGATGAGCTGAAGGCCACTGTCAAAGAAACCTGGGCTTCCATACCACCTCAGCAGTGCCACAAACTGATCACCTCCATGCCACGCCGAATTGAGGCAGTAATTAAAGCAAAAGGAGCCCCTACCAAGTATTGAGTACATGTACAGTAAATGAACATACTTTCCAGAAGGCCAACAATTCACTAAAAATGTTTTTTTTATTGGTCTTATGAAGTATTCTAATTTGTTGAGATAGTGAATTGGTGGGTTTTTGTTAAATGTGAGCCAAAATCATCACAATTAAAAGAACCAAAGACTTAAACTACTTCAGTCTGTGTGAATTGAATTTATTTAATACACGAGTTTCACAATTTGAGTTGAATTACTGAAATAAATGAACTTTTCCACGACATTCTAATTTATTGAGATGCACCTGTATAATAAGTGGTGTTTTTTTTTCTGTGTGTGTGTGTGAAAGAAAATCCACGGTTTGTTTTTAGCCGTGTAGCTAGTTTCGCTGTATAACGTGATTCAGTTAAAAAGCAGATTAGCGCTCGAGAAAAAAAAAAAAAAAAAGAACCAAATACGGAAATTTTTATGCTAAGTAGTATCTTTCAATCCTCTGTTTTTCATTACCAAAACAAAGCCACGTAATGTGTTATTAAGAGACGCACTGCATTCATGGGTCCTTTGTAATTCGCCGTTTGACGGTTACACTTACAGCAATTACAATGTTTAATTTACGGATTTAGCGCTGTATGTGGCGCAAAGCGAGGGTGGCTAAAGTTTAGTCGAGCGTGAACGTCTCTGTGTGTGTGTGTGTGAGAGAGAGAGAGAGAGAGAGAGAGAGAGAGTGTTGATGTGACTCCTCTTGAAGTCTCTGGGGGACCGAGGATGTGGAGTGTTGATCGTTGCGTCTCGCTGATAAGCTAAAATGTTTCCAGAGCGTAAAGAATCGCGCGGTGCGCAAGAGGGATAAGGCGTAATCTAGTGCCGCACGCCGAACCGCTCGCTAATATTTGCATTGGAAATCAGGTGGAAGTTATGCTAAGCTCGCCATTATAGCCTCCTCTGTGTCTGTGTGTGTGAAAAGGTTCCTTCATTTAAATATGGCCTCTTCTCCGTGCAGGAAAGACGAATAATAGCTAGTTGAAAAGCTTTTTTTTTCCACAATATATCACAATATATCGAAGTGTCTATTGCTGATATCAAACAATGAACGTACGCTCACGTCGTTTAGAAGAAACGTAATGAAAGATTTCAAAAAAAAAAAAAAACGCTACCAAAAAGAAGTTAACTGTTATCGCTGAAATGAAAGTACCAGGGCTAAAGGGCTTCGTATAGGATTATATTAATAATAATGATGTCATAACGAGATCAAAAGACGTCCAGAATCGTCTCAGACACACTGGCGCATATTTTACTCGGGAATCTGAGGCTGGGCGATCGGTTCGTGCTACGCTGTGCTAGTTTTGCCATCCCGAATATTAAACATCGCCATGAATTATTTCCATATGATACGCGTACGATATTTGGAATAACGTGAAAACTTTCAAACTTTAAAGTTGCACCTCTGACACCGGAGACTCCTTCCGTAAATGTCACGTCGTGAACGTCTCCTCAAAGGAATCTCGCCGGTTATTTTGAAAACCCGCTTATGCGAACGAGCTGTTACTATTAGAAACGATAACGCATTAGGACCTGTACACTACTGCCAGAGCATGCCGTTACGGAAAATCGATCGACGCCTTCTGACCAATCGGCATCCAGAACTCAACAGCGCTGTGGTGTAATACTCATTATAATCCTCACCAGGGAATTCAACCAAAGGGAAATCTGTGACAGTCCTGGAATGCAGGAATACTGTACGGGATATTGCGCTAATGCAGAAAACAGGACGTAGTTTTGGCGCTCAGCCCTGCTGCATGCTCTCTTGCGCTCTCTCTCTCTCTCTCTCTCTCTCTCTCTCTTTATTTAAGGACGTGGAACTGGAAAGTGACTGAAGTCTGCTTTCTACAGAGGAATTTCTTGAAACCGCGTGAAATCGTGCGGCTAATCGGCTAAATCTCTCAACACAAAGAGATAATTGCTCCCCCAAATTAGCGTACCTGAGACCCGTTGCGTTCGGTCATGCCTAGTTTCGTGTGTAGTGATAATGGAGATATTAGGGCTTAATTAAGATCGGGCCAGAGTTGCTGAAGGTCGGCCATTAGCACCAGGATCATTGAAATGCTAATTATGAGCAGATTAGAAAGTTACGCTTCTTTACAGGGGGTTATTAGATAATTACTCACGGTGTAATAATGATTATAGGCCACACAGACTGTGTGGTGTGTGTGTGTGTGTGTGTGTGTGTGTGTGCAATACAGAGAGCTAGAGGAAGTCTTCAGCTAGAGGTAGTAAAACTAAACAGTCTTTACAGTGTTTGATATGCCAGTATTTCCTCATGTTGCCTCCAATGTTCCCTTAACTTGAAAATAATATTCTTAAAATTATAAATCATTACTAAAATTGTATTAGTTAAATTTGTTAAATCACTGATTGAAATACAGTATGTATCAGTATGAAAAGGAAAATGCATAATAGTTACCGGTGTTTTGAAGTGTGGGCCCTGGTAAGCCCATGAATCCTTTCAAAACGTCCTTTTATGTATCATACTAAGAGAACATTGAACGTAAGGATCACTTAGGCCTTGGGAATATCGGAGTCTAGGAACATATGGCCCGGGGAATATGGGGTATGGGGTAAGAATGCATGGCCCCAAGACTGGGCGCGTCGGGCTTTGGGAATATCAGGCCATGCAAATATCATCATGAGGGTCATCGATCCTCTTCCTTGAGATCTACCTTCCTGCAGGTTTCATCTCCAACCAAAATCTAACACACCTGTTTTAGTTGATCAAGAACTTCTTAAGGCAATGATTAGATGGTCAGGTGGCCACATTATGGTTGGAGCTAAAATCTTCAGGAAGGTAGATCTCCAGGAACAGGGTGACCACTGAATGAAATGTAGGGGCCTTGGACTGGGAATATAGGGTCTTGGAAATGTGTAGCCCTTGGGAAGTTAGAGGCCTGGGAATGTGTAGCCATTGAGAAGATAAAGGTCTGGGAATGTGTAGTCATTGGAAACATAGGGATCTGGGAATATAAGGTCCTGGGAATGTGTAGCCATTGAGAAGATAACGGTCTGGGAATGTGTAGTCATTGGAAACATAGGGATCTGGGAATATATGGTCCTGGGAATGTGTAGCCATTGAGAACATAGAGATCTGGGAATATAGAGTCAGAGGAATGTGTACTGCTTAGGAAACATACAGGTCTGGGAATATAGCAAATTGGTCATGTGTAACCTTGGGAAGATAGAGATCTGGCGCGTGCAGCCCCTGGGACTGTAATGCACTTGAGAAAATGTAGATCTGAAAATGTGTACCCATTGGGAACATAGAGGACTTGGATTATAGGATTCTGGGTACATGTATCCCTTGGGAAAATAGAGACCTGGGAATGCACAGGCCTGGAAACATAGAAGAATAGGAATACAGGGTCCTAGGTATGTGTCTCCCTTGGGAAAATACAGACTTGGGAATGTACAGGCCCTGGGAACATAGAGGACTGAGAATATAGGGTCCAGGGAATGTGTAGCCTTGGGAAGATAGAGATCTGTGTATGTGTAGCCTTTGGAACATATAGACCTAGGAATATAAGGTCTTGTAATCATACTGGAAATTTATGGCCCTGTAAATGTAGTGCCCCAGGAACATAGAGCCTTGGAATCATAGGGCTTGGGGAAAACAGGGCTCTGGACGGATGTCCTTGGAAATATATGGCCTTGGAAATATGGGGTTCTGGGGTCATATGGCCCCAGGAGTATAGGGTCCTGGGATTATTGGGTCTCTGGGAATGTGTAGCCCAGGGAATACAGAGCCTTAAGATTGAGATCATTCTGATTCCTATGGACGTAGGACATTGGGAACATTAGCTCCTGGGAATACAAGGTCCAGGAAACATAAGGCTTTTGCTAACTTTACCAAAATGTTCAAGAAACATAATTACAGCCAAATAAACTAGACACAGCGAGATTATGCAGCCAGCAAACAGCTCACGTTACCTGCTGTAGGTGAAAATAGCAGAAAACACTATGTCATATTGTTCCAATCGTTAATCTGTTCATTCAAAATTCTATGAAGAGGACAAATACGTGGAGCAGATTGTGCTAAATTTGGAATTATCCCCGTCGTTAGGCTCTCAAAAGGAGCAGGGGGATCCATGCATCAGCGTTCTTTAATCATCTTCAATCGCCTGCTCTCCTCCTCCGAGCTTTCCAGCTGAGAGAGAGACAGCGTGACCCCCCAGTTCCCACCGGAGAGCTCCAGCCACTGCGCCACTGCAAACATTATTGCACCGTCATTAGCATAATGATTTCCCCCGTCTCGTCTTCCCTCCCTCCTCATCCCTCTCACTCTTTCCTCTCTCTCATGCTGCGGGTTGTTACCCCGAAAAGCTCCCTGAGGTCCTCGAGTGTTTTAAGCTTGTTAATAATCATTATGGATGTGCAGCCGAGTGGGTGAAGAGAATAATTAACTCACCTGAGGCGCTCGTGACGATTCTGTTAGGACGTTTTCACTTCGTCCATCAGGGACTCATTAGAGACGGTTAATAAACGCCAGGACAAAAACGTCCCGGTTCCGTGTAAACCTCTGCTGCGGGGTCCAAAAACTCACCAGTTAGCAAACTAGTCAAGACAGTAATCAATGTTAGCCATGATGTAACTAAATAAGTGTATATAAGCGTGCTAGTGCTGGTTTAGCATTGCTGATCATCGATACATTGTTGATTAGCAGGTCATTTAGTTCTTCTTCTTCCTTCCTTCCGTTGCTAAGGAAGTTGTGGTGCTAATGGCTAATCCGTGTGTCATGCTAGCCATCATTTCAGCCACCACTGATAGCCAGCATGCATCCCAAACGAAATATATTATCGAGTACTGTAACGAGCATCATTTTTATATTGTTCAAACAGATTAGCAAACGAGTTAGCATAAAAACAAATACGTTATCGTTACCATGTAATGCTAATCTGTGAGTCATGCTAGTGGTAGAACTGATAAATTGCATTTATCTTCAGAAACAACTGATTCGTCTAGCTTAATATTCTTAAAGTTCTGCTTGAATGTAATTTCTGGGCTGGAAAACTGCAGACGGACACTTTAAAGGAAGAAAACAGCTTGATCTATTATTGTGTGCCAATATTGCAGCTCACAATATTTTAAGGGTTTTTTTGGGTTTTTTTTTAACTATGCACTTATTACAGGTCTAGAAACACTTTTTAAAATGACGAACGGCACCTTTAATAAACGGACCACATTCCTGGCTTAGGAGTTGTTATTGTATAAATAAGGGAAATACCGTTTACTGTTAGCGGCACCTCAGCAACGCTAACTGTGATAGATATGACGGCTATGTCTTTAGGTATGATTAAAATAAAATCTTGCGACATTTTTGGCTCGCCGCATTTAAGAGTTGAAATGTGGAACAAACCCAGTTCTGAGAAAGAACAAAGTGCTCCAGCTTGCACAGCCATCTTTTCCCATCGAGGATTTGTTCACATCATACACACGCTAATGCCGAGATGAAACGCGCGCGTTCCTTGATGGACGTCCAGGTTTAATCTCCAGCTCGACTCGGAGCTGCACACGGGCTTTACGTCTCCGGCAAACAGTCATTAAAACGTCCTGCGGTGTATTTAAGGCTAAAGGTGGGATTAGCGTCTCGATGTGATCCTGAGAAGTACACTCATGTCACTGCAGGAACAGACAAAGTGGAAAACGTGGGAGGTACGCCGGCCGCGTTTCATCTCTGCTCACGCCTCAAGCTGGTAATTATTAATCTAAACAAAGCTCTCTCTTTTTTTAAAATAACATGGACAGAGATACGGCTAATACGGCTACGGCTAACCTGTCATGTTAGCGGTATTTAGAATCATGGCGTTGACACAAAAATCTCCTTTTTTAATTAATAATTAAAAAAAAAAAAAAAAAAAAAAAAAAAAAAAACATTGCACAACTGAGCAGCTGTGTTCTAGTTGGGATGACCCTATTTTCTGGGCCAGAAAAATGCAGACAGATGCTTTAAATGGAGAAACTAGCTAGATGTTTCAGAAAATCTCACACCATATTGGATCATGTGAAATTTTATCTAATAGTTACTAAATGTTATTTCTTAATATAAAAAAAGTAGCAGAACTGAGCAGCTGTGTGTTTTGTTCGAATGTCATTTCCAGGCCAGAAAACTACATACAGATGCTTTAAATTAATAAAGCACATACTATATATATAAATTTATTGCATTACAATACTGCAAATCACTGTTTTTTTAATGTATCTTTGAAACTTTGTCATTATTACAGGTCTAGAAACACTTTTAAAAATAGCAGACTGCACCTTTAAATTAATATCTGCATCTTTAAGTTTAGTTAATTCACTGACAATCCCTCAGTTTAACTCTAGCCAGCTAGCTATACCGTTTTTGTTGTTGTTGTTATTGTTTAGTTGACATACTTTTGCTACACTAAACTGTTTTATAGATTTAAAATTCATTTAACAATTAGGCCTATAACTTTTCACTCTGGTATACAGCTGCGTCACAGCTGTAAGGACTAACTATGACTCTGATGCTAATAGCTAACCTGTGTGTCGTGCTAGCCGTAATTTTCATCCCACATTTACTTCAGAATGAACTAAAATGAGGGTTGGAACTTCAGAGATCAACGAGTCAGCATCTTCCTGTGAGAAACGATAATGATCCTGCGCTAGTTAAGATACAGCTAATTTCCCAGTCGTGCTAGCGGTAATTTCAGCCAAAGTTAGCGTTTAGATTTTTATTGAATTATTTCTTTTGGACTCGCTGGAACAGGTAATGATCCTGAGTGGTTTGATTAGCACGTAATGTTCCCGAGTAAACATGCTAGTTTGAAATGCTAGCTGTAATTAGTTTAGAATGAAATAAATGACTGGGGGCTAGTGCTTTGGCATTTGTTTTTTCTTTCCCCGTCTAAGCTATAAGTTAGCATGGCAAAGCTTTCAGAAAATAAACAAATAGCATAACGTTGATTAGCATGCAATACTGCAGGCGTTTTGTCTTTTTTTTTTTTTTTTCTTTTCGTTTTCTTTTGCTAGTTCTGCTGCTACGGCTAATCTCTGTTGCCCAGCATTCATTCAGAAGTAAGTGAATTAGTGAGCATTAGCGCTCGAGCATCGCTTTCTTTTGCTGCTTTAAACAGGCGGTGATTTAGCATATGGGGACGTAGCTGTCAGGAAATAAACAAATAGAATTTGTTGATTAGCATGTAGCGCTCCGGGGCGATGTCGTCTCCCTCTCTCTCTCTCAATCTCACTCTCTCTCTCTCTCTTTCTTGACTTCATCTTTCACCCTGCCAGAATGTCTTATTGCTTATTTTTTTTGCACTTAATTGCAAACAGGGAGGTCAATTAATTTCGCTCTCCCTCTCTATCTTTTTCCCCACACAGCCAAATAAAAACGTCGTTTGTCGTTCCCTCTTTGTCTTTTTTTTTTTTTTTGTATTCAAATTCCGTGTCACTTCAAACGGATTAATTGAGCGCCTTTGTTGTTAATCTCGGCAGCGCAGAGAGGAGCGAGAACGAGACTCGTCTCTCTCTCTCTCTCTCTCTCTCTCTCTCTCTCTCTCTCTCTCTCTCTCTCCAGCGACACAAGACAAGCCTCCGAAATTGCTCATTAGCAGGAGAAGACGCTTTCCGTAGCCTTTGTGTAGCAGCCAATAGATCTCGTTCTCCAAATAAAGTGGCTTTAACACATCTCAAAGTCCATAACTACTCAGATAAGGCATATATTTTTACCATGAATTTTTTATTTTTTTAAAATCCTGTTTATTTCAGGGGACCAGCTGAACAAACAGGACAAATTCACGCACAATAAAATCGCAAATGAATCTTCCTTAGAACAGAGAAAAATAACAAAAATCGTGATGAAAAAAAGAAACAGCAGAAACGTCTTGGCTTGTCATCGTTTGGCCCGCTGGAGGAGATGATATTTCTTGGACATCTGTTCCTGTAAGCGAATGCCCGTCAGTGCCAATGTCCCAGTGGACGAAAAGTGAAAGATTTGCATTGAGCCGGTTAATGGAAATTACGCGAGGGGTCTCACGGGGGCCGCTATTGAGAAACCTGGCCCGAGACTGAGCTTCTTGTGATAAATAAATGACCAGAGCATACATTTACAGATGGCAGAAACTTGGTCTGTTATTAAAGGTGCAGTTTGTAATTTTAAAAAGTGTTCCAAAACCTGTGACAATTATATATTTTTGTAAGATACAATTAAATATGATTTGCAATATTTCCATGTGTTGGATTTTGGTAGTTTCTTCATTTAAAGTGTCTGTCTGCAATTTTCTGGTCCAGAAAACTTCAAGTTCAACCAGAACACAGATGCAGATTTTAGGCACACAGAGGACACACCTTGTTGACTGGGACTGACAAAGGCCACGCCTCCTTCACAGGAACTGAAAGTCATAAGCCATGCCTTCTTAACTGGGATGAAAAAAGGCAAAGAGGCCACACCCACTCCGGTAAGACTGGTGGGCACAAGCCACACCTTCACTGGGACTGATGGACACAGGACACGCTTCCTTCACTGGGACTGATACACACAGGCCACGCCTCCTTCACTGGGGCTGATGGACACAGGCGATGCCTCCTTCACTAGGAGTGATACACACAGGCCATGCCTCCTTCACTTGGATTGATAGACACAGGCCACACCTTCTTCACTTGGACTGATGGACACAAGCCACACCTCCTTCACTTGGTCTGATGGACACAAGCCACACCTCCTTCACTTGGACTGATGGACACAAGCCACACCTCCTTCACTGGGACTGATTGACACAAGCCACACTTCCTTCACTTGAACTGAACGGCAAAGAGACCACACCTACTTCAGTTAGACTGGCGAGCACAAGCCACACCTCCTTCACTGGAACTGAGAGACACAAGCCACACCTCCTTCACTGGGATTGATGGACACAAGCCACTCCTTCTTAGCTGAGGTACAAAGGCCATGCATCCTTCATGTGGACAACAGGCATAGAAGCCACACTTACTTCAGTAGGACTGGCTAGCAAATAGGCCACTCCTCCTTGGGGCTAAACTACAGAAGCCACGCCTCTTTCAGTAGGATTGACAGAAGCCACACCCCACAAGCATCCTGAGTAAACACAGACCATCAGAAGCAGTTTTGTGATTGTACTCACAGTTAGCTTACAGTACCTTCGCCAGCTGACTAGCATCAACAGTGAAGATAATCAACTGTTGTACGACTTAAAATCGTCAGGTAACATCACCTCATGTTTGCTAGCTGACTAGCACTAGTTATGTACAGTTATACAAATTAAAATCCTCTCAGAAATCCTGTCAGGTTAGTTCACGTTTGCTAGCTAGCATTAGCAGTGAAGATTCATTGAACAGTCGTATCCTCTCATATCCTGTCAGGTTGCCTATATTCGCCAACTTGCTAACAAAATCTGTGAGATTACAAGCAATACTGGATTGAAATGTATTGAAAATGTTGAATATTTTGATACTTAAAATATCTTTTGCTGTAGAAAAAGGTTTTTTTTGGAAAGCCTGGCTGTAAGGTAGGTGTCTTCAGGCGGCTAGCGCGAGCTTCTCAAGTCTGCGTGAACCTCACGCCAGGATCGGGTTACCGCTTTAAACAATTACAGATGGCAGAGGTGCAACTGACGGCAATATCGAGGCGTCTGGAGGAATCTTGACAGGCTTCACAGAGCAATGATTAATTACCGCCGGGCTTCTCTGGGCATTTCAATTTCCTTCGGCTTTCAGTGCCGGGCTGCAGGTGATAGCAATACAGTAGCTCCTGTTACACCACGCTGAAGAGAACGAGCCCCCACCGCTCTCTATCTCTCTCTCTTTCTCTCCTTTTTCTCTCTATCCTGTGGCTAATCAGAACAGAAGAGGTCAGCCAAACGTGGCCTAGCATGATACGTCTACGTAGCACCTCCACCTGCCGCCAACGCTAACACTAACCAGTGCTCGGACTCAGATTATCTCATCCGGGGGGGGGGGGGGGGGGGGGGGTGGAGGAATTACCATCCTCTTCTTCATTCTTCTTCTTCTTCTTCTCGGATGCTACGTTCACAATTTATTATTTGAAAGACTTTTTATCGGGAAGTTTGCTATCCGAGCTATCCCGATTTCATTAATCACGCCGGGCTTCCAGATAGTAGCCGCTCCCTGGCGCTGATGCAAATATGGAGTCTGTTTATCATCAGTCAAAGGGGATAATAAAGGTTTTTTTTTTTTTTTCTTCTTCTTTTCTTTTTTTACATTTACAGCTAGGAAGATAACTTCACCTCGTTTCGGAGTGCTAAGAAAATGTTTATCAGCGCGACTGCTTTTTATTAAAAAAAAAAAAAAAAAGTAGAAGAAGGACTAGCTGGCACTTGACGTGCGGTTGACGTGAGGATCTGGGACGCAGCGGAACGTGTCGACTTGTCTGTGGAGACGCGTTAAATGAAGGTTTATAATAATGAGATAAATGTAATTATATAAACCAAACACAGAAATATTTAATTTGATATTTTTAAAAAAATGCATATTGAATTATAATTTGTATTATAGTGACTTATAGTAACGTTTATGCATTTTATATGCGTTCAAATTATGGCGGAAACGATGGCAATATGGCAGAACCGATGGAGTTTAGGTTAGCGTTCGATGCTAAATGTAATTACTGTGCCATTTCGGTCAGTCAGAGTATTTTCTTAGCAACACATCTGAGGTAAATGTTGATATTCTACAACACAGCTACGAGGCAGCTAGTTATACTGTTATTCTCAGTCTTCAGCTAGCTCGTGCTTGGAGTCCATGTTTCCCAGTTGCCTAGCAACAGTGTTCTCCTGACTTTACCCACGTGAGCACTCAGAAATATTTTTCAATTAAATTATTAGCAAAAAGAAAATAGAAAAGGAAAAAAAACAGAACCAAATCCAGAGAACAGAACAGATGATGTCATAAATTTGGTAATCAACAAAATAGCTAGCTAACAGCCTGCTAACTAATCAGCTTGTTAGCAATTACTATCGGAGATAGCCAATGGGACAGAAAACGTCATCACTTCAGTAAAATAGCTAGCTAACAGCCTTGTAGCTAATCATCTTATTAGCAGTTTCTATCTGAGGTAGTTGCTAGAATAGAAAATGTCATACTTTAGATGAAACAGCTAGCTAACAGTCTGCTTGCTAATCGGTTTATTAGCAATTACCATCTGATTTAAGTCGCTAGGACAGAAAATGTCATCATTTCAGTAAAAACAAACGGGCAAAAATTTGTCTCACACCGTGCTAGCTAACCATTACCATTTTATATAGTCGCTGGAACAGAAAGTCATTAAATGTCAAAAAATATTTAGCTAACATCCTGCTAGGTAATCATCTTACTAGTGATTAGCATCTGCCAAAGAGCGCTACATGAATCAGCAACATCCTAAATCCTGACAGACCTGTTACCTAGATTACTGACAACTTGGCTAATGTTGCGGTCCATTTTATAACACGATAAAGCACACTATTATACGCAAAAGAACGTAGCGTGTGGTGTAGTATTTTCTTTGTGAACTTTGTTGGCCTGATTCTATACACTCTTACCGTATTCATTTCATCCTTAGCGCTCCAGCAGAATTGAATCATATGCTTTATTGCTCCAGTCTGGGTAATTGGCGGTTGGACGAACCCCACACAGTGGAGATGAGCAGCAGATGACGGAGGGTGTGAATATCCGCTGACCCGTGAGGAATTGGCAGCCATATTGAAGATCATCTTAAGGAGATAATCCGGTTTTGGTGCTCCCTCGCTGGGCCGCCGCATACGGCCTCATCCAATTAACGCCTCCCGCCAAAACTGCGAGAACTGCCCACATTTCACCAGTTATTAAACAATAACATCGTACAGAAGTATGATCTTCTAATTTAACGAGCGTCCATTGTTCTCCGGCACTTCAACAATGATTTCAGCCGAGTATCAGTCGCTCCTGGTGTCTAATCTAAAACTTATCAGATAAGATCAAACAGTTGGTTCTGTTTGGAAATAATCACTTATTAATTGTGACAACAATCCGACAAAAGTTTGACACAGTTTCCAGTAAAATTACTCTTTATTTTTTTCACGTGAATTGTCTTATACGATTCCTTGATTCACTGATTCTTTTATTCTCATGCAATTTTTTCCCCCATGATTCATTTTACACACAAATCTTTTATTCTCATTTGTGATTCCCCTCCCATGATTCATGATTATTTTCACACCTGATTCCTTTACTCTCTTATGTGATTCCCCCCATGATTCATTTCATGTGATTCTTTTATTCGCACATGTGATTTCCCCCCATGATTCATTTTTCCCCGTGATTCATTTTTCACAAGATTCTTTTATTCTCGCATGTGATTCCCCCCTTCCATGATTCGTTTTACGCATGATTCTTTTTTTTTCACGATTCTTTTATTCTCGCATGTGATTCCCCCCTTTCATGATTCGTTTTACATGATTCTTTTATTCTCATTTGATTTTCTCCCCATGATTCTGATTCTTTGATTCTCATATATGCATTTTCCCATTATTCATTTCATACATGATTCATTTTAGACGATTCATTTTTCCCATGGTTCATTTTATATGTGATTATTTTATTCTCGTGATTTTTTTTTCACCCATGATTCATTTTACACTTGATTCTTTGATTCTCATATGTGTTTTCCCATGATTCATTTTACACGATTCATTTTTCCCACGGTTCATTTTACATATGATTATTTTATTCTCACATGCAACTTTTTTTCCCCGCATAATTAATTTTACACACGATTCTTTGATTCTCACGTGCGTTTTCCCATGATTCATTTTACACGACTCATATTACACGATTCTTTTATTCTCACGTGTGATTTCCTATGATTCATTTTACACGATTCATATTACACGTGATTCTTTTATTCTCACGTGTGATTCCCCCCCCGCATGATTCATTTTACACGTGATTCATTTTTCCCATGATTAATTTTACATGATCCTTTTATTTTTACGTGAATTTCCTTTTGATTCATTTTTCATGATTCATTCGTTGTCATGTGATTTGTTTTCAGGATTAATTTACATTTACTCGATTTCTTGCATTACTTGTTTATTTTCACGTGATTTTTTTTTACGATTCTTTTGTCTGCACGTGTTTTTTCCACATTCACTTGTTTCTACATGGGAATTCTACATGATTCAATTTTCAGTGTGTTTTTAATGATTTATTTTCACGTGATTTTCTCATATGATTTATTTTCCACATTTGATTTTGTTCACAATTTGTTTTCCACATGATTCATTTTGTCTCACTTTTTTTTTTTACCCATGATGCATTTTCACGTTATTTGTTTATTGTCACCTGTGATTTTTATAATTCTTTTATTTATGCATGTGCATTTCTTTCACGATTCACTTGTTTTGACACGTTTTTTTCATATGAAAAAACCCCTAAACGTTCATATTTTAATGTCGATTATTAACGTTAATTGATTTGCACGTGTTTTTGCCATGATGGAATAAATATCGCAAATCAGTGGTCTGAGAAAGAACCAACGAGGCCCTTTGAAAATGTATCGGAATAAGTACGTAGCTGTGATCGCAAATCATCGCAATTATTGGAAATCACGTCAAACTTGAGGGAAACTCTACGCTCTTGTCTGCGATGTCTTTGTTCTGAGTGTTATTTATTTATTTGTTTATTAATTATTAGCACATTCGGTATTAGCTAAATATTTTTAAAAAAAAATACATTAAAGGCATAATAAGAATAACAAACTTAGCTAATTTTTATTATTATTATTATTATTTTTATGTACGCTCAAACTTTAGGCCACGCTCCCCCTACCCTAGTCGGTTCATATCTTATTTATACCACGACGCTTTTGGATTCTGTATTCTGATTGGTCACTGCTCGTTCTAATACCCTGGCTGAAAAAAAAAAAACCGATAGAAACCATCACAGAGATTCTAATGGTTTCCACTACAAATACCATTACAAACCATCACCTAACCATTAAAACCATTGCAATTATTGGTCCTTAATGGTATCCTTTAGATATAACATGCCAACAAATTACCAGTAGAGACCCACAGGGACCATTACAGTACATTATTGTTGCTATAGGATTAAAGTTCTTCAGGACGTGCTGTAATAGGAAAATAATCAACGTTGGCATGGTAACGCGACGTCATCACGGCATTCCTATCATAAGTTTCTACGTTTCATATCGCAGCACAACGTGGCGTGTTTTATTCCTCACTTAATGGTGGTAAATGGTGAAAACTTTGAGTTTGCTTCAGGACGTCCTTTTGTCCGTGTTTATAGGGTGGACGGGGTAGCGTGCTCCACGCTAAACTGGAGGCTATAAGCTTCCGTAACCCGTTAGCTACATTAGCGTCAGAGCTCCAGTGAAGAAGCTGAAGGACTGCACTGGTGCGTCGGCAGGTTCCGAGAACAGTATGTGTGAACGGTCTGGTTTTTTGTTTTTGTCGATCCATCCCTCAGAGAAGGCGAGATGCAGGTGATCCAAACGATCGGAGAGAATTATTCAAATAAACCACGCGACAGAGAGAGAGAGAGAGAGAGAGAGAGAGAGAGGGCCAATGTGAAAAAGGCGATATATATTTCAGGCGCCGTAATGCGACATGACAGGTTTATAAAACTTGCCACTTGCGGTTGAAGGGCTGGAAATTGACTCGGGCGGCGGTAAGCGATAACATATTCGACTTTAAACAATGCCCATAATGACGGGATTATTGCGTTACTGAGATGGAAATAAAACTTTAATTCCCCGGGCGCAGGACGATCTGCATGCTTCAGTGTGCACACGCTCCGATGGGGATTTCGTCTCGCTTTCCCATGGCCTCCTTACCATTAACAAACCCTCTCTCTCTCTCTCTCTCTCTCTCTTACATTCCGCAGAAGGTAATGAGAAGCTAATGAAGCTTGACTTGAATTTTTTCGCCGAGCCGCTCCGCTCACGTTCCCAGAGGGACAGAGGGAGACGTTTTGGTCTCTATAGAGGCCGTGCTGACGGATGGATGGATTCAGACTCCTTTTCACCACATGTGGAGGGAATAAGGACACCGGGGAAAGGAAAGAAGGCCAATAAAACAGTCTGCTCCTGATTATTTTCAGGCCGGTGGCTGCTTTACGGATCCACTCCGTATTTTGAAGTACAGAAACAGACCACGGACGAAACTTGCCTTACAGAAAACGAGCTAACTAGGATTGTAGCAACCCACCAACCAGCACTGTAGTAAACACAATGTCTCATTTAAAGGCTAACCTTAACCTTGTCAGCTTACTAGCATGACAGAAAATTAGCTAGCACCAAAACTAGCATTACTACTAAACAGCCTAAACCACAAACTAGCATTATAGCAAACACGATATCTCATAAACAGGCTAATCCTCCAACTAGTATTATAGAAACTGGTTAACACAATAACTAGCACTACTAGTAAACAGCCTGACCCACTAACTAGCAGTATAGTAAACATCTCAAAAAAGGCTAACGCACAAACTAGCATTACAATAAACAGAATATTTCATAAAAAGGCTAACCCTTCAACTGGCATTATAGCAAATTATCTAACAACAAAAACTAGCATTACTAGTACCAAGCCCAACCAACAACCTAGCATAACCGTATCTCATAAACAGGCTAACCCTCCAGCTAGCATTAGAGTAAACTAGCTAACACCGTAACTAGCACTGCTAGTAAACAGGCCAACGCACAAACTAGCATTATAGTAAACACAATATCTCGTAAACAAGATAACGCTCCAAATGTCAGTTCAGTAAATTAGCTTACGCCAAAACTAGCACTGCTAGTAACAAACCCAACCCACAAACTAGCAGTGTAGAAAACACAATATCCTGAAAAGAGGCTAATCCTCCGATAGCATTATAGTAAACTACCCAAAAGTGTATAAAGCATTATATTAAATATTAAATCCGAGAACTAGCGTTATAGTAAACACAACACGCTAACCCGTTAATTAGCACTATAGCAAACAGGTTAACATGCTAAGACTAAAAAAAAACACCTCACACCTTTTTTTTTTCCTCCTCCTGTAGCTAAAATCTGAGTGACTTCTTCAGGGCAGGTGACAAGGCGGAGCTTTAATGAAGTCACGCTAGCTTGTTAATAAGCTTGACTTCCGAGACTACAGCCGAGGATGTGTGGGTTTGTTTTTTTTTTGGTAGCGGTTAGACACGGACGTTAACGTTGGGTCGGATCATTAGCGTAATTTAAGCCGGGAAAAGCTTTTTCCTTGCCAGACGAGGGACCTCTGGCTTTCTGGAAAGTGTTTTCTTTGCTGAGCACGTCCAGAACCGATCGTCTTTGTGTGTGTGTGTGTGTGTGTGTGTGTGTGCTAAACTGAAATTAATTTGCTCATAAACCCGTTTTTCTTCCAAGATCAATTTTGAAATGTGGTCATAATTACGCGGCGGAATGAACCCCAGACGGGGCACTGAAGTGACATTTTAATCCTCCAGGTTCATTTTTTTCCTGATCCTCCCCTGAGGTAAAAACAAAACAAAACTACATGCTAGTACCTCTGAGTGATGTTAGCAAACACTGTTAGCTTTACTCACGGTTGAAGGTAATGCTAATATTGCAGATTCAGCTTAGCAGTGTGGCTAGCTGCTAGGTTCCTGTAATTTTGTTAGCTTTAATCAATAAACCTTAGCCATCTATATTTATCTATATTATGGTTGGTGTTAGCATTTTAGTAAACAGTAAATAATTCGAGAACTAGCATTAGACTACCGACTAATTGTGACTAAAAGCTGTTAATTTAACTATTAGCATCTACCTGCTAAAAACAAGCATGGCTAGCGACGAAGACATGCTAGTGATTAACAGTTCTTACAACAGCCGCCCTTGAAAAACCGCCGTAAGGTTTTTTTCCCCTCACATTTTCCCGCCAGTGATTAGCGTTTGAACAAAACTAGTCTTGTTAGCGTTAGCTAGGTGTCCGGACAATCCGCCAATTAGCTAGCAAAATAGGGAAAAGGTGAGTTCTTGAAATCGAAAGGAGAAATTTTAAATTCTAGTTTAGTCTATAAATTTGATCCGTCTTCGTTTTTTACCGAGGCTTGAATTTGTGTGACGTCACGATGAATAACTACTTACTAACCTCATCCATTTTGATTTTGGCTGCTTGAACCAATTTGTTACTCTAACTGTTAGCAAGCAAACCTAGCTTTTTACATTTAGCCACTGATTTTTAGCGATCTGCTTAACATCTGCTGTGTAAAAACAAACAAACAAACAAAAAAAACACTCGACATGGATTAGCATTCGAACCTCTGAGTGTCGAGGCTAGCTCTTGGTTTAACGTGTTTCATGTTACATTAGCATTTCTAGTGAAGAACTTAGAGCTGATTTAAAAACAATAACAACAAACACAAGAGCCGTTCAGTCTCAGATCTCTGTTGGTCCTCAAAAGGAACGTCAACGTCTCGGAAGATCTGCGTTTATTTTTAGCGAACTCGTGCGCCGCGATGTTGCCATTAGGAATCTCGTGTACACTTTTTGTTGCTGGTAATTTCGATGATACATTATTCACTTTGTGCGCGTTTTGTTCCGCCGGTTCTCCCTGTCTGACTGCCATGAATAATCACATCTGAATATGCAAATGCTGTAAATAATTAATGAGTCAATGTTTGTTTGTTTTTTTTATTTTTGTCCCGCGCCGAGTGCCTGGAATGATTTGTTTGAATTTTGTACCAGTTTTGTTTTCGGGTGTTTATCTGCACTGGGTTTTTTTCCTCCTTAAAATCTGAAAATAGAATCTAACTCTGTGTTATCTTGTCAGTCGAGACACTGTGGTGTGTTACCCATAGTGCACTGCAACGTTGTTGACGATACATTATTTACAAATGTAGCATCTCTAACTTTAAGTTTACCGTCTCCGTGTTAAAACTGTTTACTAAAACACCAATTAATATTTCGGTAATAATTTATAATTACTTACCCATGAATATTGAGAAAAGTAGCTATTTGGACAATTGTTATGTTACTTTCAGACACGTTGCTAGCTAGTTTAGCTGCCTGGTTAACAAGTAATCAACTCCCTTGCTAGCTAGTGAAGTCCTTTGATTCATTAGCAAATAAACAACAAACTATTTAGCTAGTTAACCTTACTGCTTATTAGCAAAGAAGCACCTCTTCAAGTTGCTAATTTAGCTAAATGATTATTAGCATATGAACACCTCTAAGCTTGCTAGTTAAGCTAACCGATTGCTAGCAAACGAACAGTTCTCACGCTACGAGGTTATTCGCTCATTATTAGCTAATCAAGATATTTTGATATGTCAAAATAATTACATAATCTGTAACAATGATCAATTTGATCTCATATGCTAATTGCTAATTAGCCAGTTAGCTGTAAACTGTAATACCCTATTTAGCCTGTTAGCCGAGTTTAGGACTGTGACATCACAGCGACCACAAACAGTGGCATTATAAAGAGAGCTAACTAGCGAGCTGTGTCTAGCGAAGTGTTTTCATGCAGCTACGGTTACTTTTCGAATGTGTGGTAATCGTAGTCGTGGAATTTTATTTTCATTGCAATGAGGTGAAAACGTGTAGTTAATACGAATAAAGTTTGATTTTCTTTTTGTTTTTCGAGTAAATTTATGACGTTGCTTATTGAAACGCTAGCAGTTGGGGCACACCTCTTTATCTTGTCTCAGACAACAGGGGTCAGGGGTCACCTTGTCACATTTCTGACCCACCCAGGAAATGCGGATGTTTCGAAAACCAAGGTCAACTCATGGATTATCGGTTGCAAAGGAAAAAAAAAAAAAAAGTCTGCCCAATGATTGGCACACGCCAGGGCAGGCATTAGCCGCTAACACGAGGAACGATGTTCCTGTCTGAACCATAAAAAGTGAAAGCAACAGACGGGGGGGGGGGGGGGGGGTGGGGGCAAACGGGAGAGAGAGAGAGAGAGAGAGAGAGAGAGAAGGAAAAAAGGAAAAGAGCAACGTGCTTAATCTTTCCTCTTATCTCGCCACCGGTGCGACTTCTTCCAGGCAATTCTCCATTCAGCCTATTGATTTTTATCACCTCGGCTAAACCCTCGGTGACAGATTATTTTTCAAACAGCCAGGCTACACTTTTCCCCGCCACGCCGACCCACATTTTCTTCCAAATGAATGATAAATAGCGAAATCAAGTTAGTGCCTATTATTACCGAGCTTTGGATTCAGTCTTCGCGTGTGGAGAGGAACAGCTCGCTCTGTTTAGCCAACATTTCAACAGAATCTACGGTGTGTAACGTGGCATGGCTGTAAAGAAAAAATAAGACATCAAAAACCTGAAGAATGTTACAGCGCTAAGACGCATTTATTGTTTTAGCTTGTTATTTAGAAAAGGTTCATCTATTCATTAAGAGTTATATAGCTAAGGCTGTATACATATATGTGTAATTAGCCCAAATCCGGCTTAGATCCGGCTCAGATCCGGCAAAATCTTCCTGGCCCTTTAATTGCTCGTTGACCACCTAGTAAAATTTTTCATAAACAGATTTCATACAGATTAAAGTCTTTTCACAGAGGTGGTGACAATCACTCGTTTTCAGAGAGAGTTGGCCAGCAATTCTTTGCTAGCAAACTTCTTTAGCACAGCGGAAGAAAATTAGCGTGTAATGTGTTTTTCTCAGATAGTAATTAAATTAATGTTTACAATAATAATAAAAATGTCATTTTTATATTTGTAATACTTTTATACATCTGTATATTTAAAAAGCTGTATTTACTCAGTGCAACTTATAACATCCAAGTGAAAAAATATAACACCAACATATCAGATAAAAAAAAAAAAAACAGAATCACTGAGTTGGAAAAAGTCAGCTGAGTTGGAAAAAGCCCCTCCTAAAAATGACTTGTAAACTCAATAAGGTGTAGCTAATCACCTTCGCAATAGCATACAAAGCTAGTTGGCTTGAACTGTGATCAGCTGTGGTCATTTTGATTAGCTCAGCATGAAAACAGCTTTCCTGGAGCATTGTGTAGTGCAACTGAAGCAAACAATCAACTATGGGTGGCAAGGCACTGTCAAAAGATCTCCGGGATAAAGTTGTGGACAGGCACAAGTCAGGAGATGGATACAAAAAAATTTCAAAGGCATTATCAATACGTAGAAGCACAGTGAAGTCTATTATTAAGAAGTGGAAGGTATTTGGTACAACACAGACCCTCCCTGGATCAGGACGTCGCTCCAAACTGGGTGAAAGAGCCAGGAGGAAACTGGCCAGAGAGGCTACCGAGAGGCCTACAGCAACTCTGAAGCAGTTGCAGGAATTTATGACAAAGAGTGGTCATTGCGTGCATGTGACAACAATATCACAAATTCTCCACAAATGAGGCTTGTATGGGAGGGTTCCAAAAAAAAAGCCACCCAGGACTGAGCTTTGCCAAAACGCACCTTGAAGATTCTGAGGCCACATGGAAAAAGGTGTTATGGTCAGATGAATTATTTGGCCTCAACACCAAACGATATGTCTGGCGGAAATCCAATACAGCTGACCATCCAAATAACACCATTCCTACAGTAAAGCATGGAGGTGGTAATATCCTGTTATGGGGTGTTTCTCTGCGGCAGGGACTGGAGCACTTGTCAGGATAGAAGGAAAATGGATGGGGCAAAATACCCATAATTGGGGCAAAATAAATTACCATTCTTGAGGAAAATCTGCTGCCCTCTGCCAGAAAGTTGTCAATGGGAAGAAGGTTTACCTTCCAACATGACAATGACCCAAAGCACACAGCAAAACTGACCACACAGTGGTTGAAGGAGAAAAAGGTGACTGTCCTTGCATGGCCTAGTCAGAGCCCAGACTTAAACCCCATTGAAAATCTGTGGAATGACTTGAAGACTGCAGTCCACAAACGGTCACCATCAAATTTAACTGAACTTGAGCAGTTCTGCACAGAAGAGTGGGCAAATATTGCAAAGACTAGATGTGTAAAGGTAGTAGCTGTAATTAAAAAATTAAGGCAAATTAAAGCAAGGGGGCGATCCTTTTTCCAACTCAGTGATTCTGTTTTTATTTTTTTAAATTTTTTTTTTAAATTTCTGACATGTTGGTGTTAGATCTTTCACTTGGATGTTATAAGTTGCACTGAGTAAATACAGCTGGATAAAACAAAAACTGTGTCCATCTGAAAAGCAACAAAATGTGATTATTTTAAAGGGGGTGATTCTTTTCTATGCCCACTGTGTATCCACCCATCTACCATTCCTACAATCTGTCTATCATGTGTTTGTTCATTCATTCATCCATCCATCCATCCATCCTTTTTACCATCTGTTCATCATGGGTTGCTCCATCCATCCATTTTTTTAATCATCTATCCATCATGTTGCTTCATTCATTCATTCGTAATTAATTATTTAATTGTTTACAATAAAAAAATAATAGTCATTTTTATATTTGTAATATTTTGTATACAGTTTCTGTATATTTAAAAATCTTTATATATATATATATATATATATATATATATATATATATATATATATATATATATATATATATATATATATATATATATATAAGTTTATATTTATCAACTAATATAATGCAAACTGAGTGAACAAAAGAAAAATCTACATCAAATCAATATTTGGTGTGACCTCCCTTCAAAACGGCATCAATTCTTCTAGGTACACTTGCACAAAGTCAGGGATTTTGTAGACATATAGTCAGGTGTATGATTAAACAATTATACCAAACAGGTGCTAATGATCATCAATTCAATATGTAAATTGAAACACAATCATTAACTGAAACAGAAACAGCTGTGTAGGAGGAATAAAACTGGGTGAGGAACAGCCAAACTCAGCTAACAAGGTGAGGTTGCTGAAGACAGTTTACTGTCAAAAGTCATACACCATGGCAAGACTGAGCACAGCAACAAGGCAGAAGGTAGTTATACTGCATCAGCAAGGTCTCTCCCAGGCAGAAATTTCAAGGCAGACAGGGGTGTCCAGATGTGCTGTCCAAGCTCTTTTAAAGAAGCACAAATAAATGGGCAACGTTGAGGACCGTAGACGCAGCGGTCGGCCAAGTATACATACTACAGCAGATGAAAGACACATCAGGCTTACTTCCCTTCACAATTGGAAGATGTCCAGCAGTGCCATCAGCTCAGACCTGGCAGAAACCAGTGGGACCCTGGTACACCCATCTACTGTCCGGAGATGTCTGGTCAGAAGTGGCCTTCAGTGAAGACTTGCGGCCAAAATGCCACACCTCCTACATGGAAACAAGGCCAAGCGACTCAACTATGCAAGAAAACACAGAGCCCTGATCTCTCTCTATATATAAAACCTAACCTAGAAGTATTTTTGTTAAATATAGAATTATTAAATTAAATACTACCATATTTTTTTTCTTTAAGAGTAGTGTTAACGTCACGCAGATATTTTAAGCGTTGTTCCTGTGGTCATGTGACCGGTGTGATTTCTCTCCGACGCCGCTGCCAGGTTGAAATGATGGCTGTGTGGAAATAGTGTGATTGTATGGATGATCTTTATTAGCCTCACACACACACACACACACACACACACACACACACACACACACACAGCTTTATGAGCCGTCCTCAGCGCATTGAAATAGAAATGCAATTATTAATAAAAGCCCTTAACGCTCAGTCACGCAGATCTTATGGCCTGAGTATTATGTGTGTGTGTGTGCAATGATGATGATGATGATGATGATGATGATGTAATATTGCAATACTGCATTGTAGAACAACGTACATTACAGCCTCCACTGCATGAGCGCACACGCTAAAGCACTTCTGCGCGTGTTTTATTTTTAATAAAATCTCCATCCCGAGTTCGGAACACCATCCCGCTCCGCCATATGAGATTATCCACTACGACGCCATAATCATAAATCGCCGCTCCGTCCCGTCACATCCCCGGTCTCCAGCACGCGCTAGTCAGAACTGCTCTTACCCCATCAGCTAGCGAGAGCTAATCCAATTTCGCTCGGCTAACGCTTGCTGTTCAGCGAGGCTGTACGTTATTTACAGTCCACTGCTGCGCGGATCTCGATATCGTTTGTTTGTTTTTTAAAAAAATATATACTTTAGCATTCACACGTGCCGTACTCCCTTAATTTCATGTAGCATGACACGGCAGTTAGCGTTTACATCTGAAGTATTCCCTTTGAAGTATTTCGCCGATCATTAGCGAATTTAGCATGTGCACGTGGCGTTTTCTCTTTATTTCATTTATTATAAGCAACATTAGCATTCGTGTTTCATTCCTCGTTAGCAAAATTTGTGCTTACGCCTGTTGTAGTCTCTTAATTTCATTCATTACTAGCTAAATTAGTCGCTACCTGTGGCATATCCTCTTCGTTTCAATTATTATTAGCAAAGTTAGCATTTTACAAGTGGATCTCTTCATTTCATTCAACATTAGCCAAATATTGCGTTCACACATGGCATATTTCATTCAGTATTAGCAAAACTAATGATTACATGCTGCAGACTCCCTTCAATCTCATTCATTATTAGCAAGGTTAGCATTTAAACATAACACATTTCTTAATTTCCTTCATTATTCAAAATCAGGTGTTACCTGTGGTGTTACGCAGTTACGTGCAACGTGTTCCCTTAAATTTCATTCATTATTAGCGTTGTTAGTGTTTACACATGGTGCATTCTCTTAATTTCATTCATTATTAGCGTAGTTAGCATTTCCACGTGGTGTATTCTCTTAATTTTGTTCATTATTAGCATAGTTAGCAATTAAATGTGGCATATTCTATTCATTTAATTCATTATTAGCGTAGTTAGCATTTACCTGTGGCCTATTTTCTTAATTTTAGTCATTATTAGCGTAGTTATCATTTACATGTGGTGTATTCCCTTAAATTTCATTCATTATTAGCGTTGTTAGTGTTTACACGTGGCGTATTCTCTTAGCTTCATTCATTATTAGCGTAGTTAGCATTTCCACATGGTGTATTCTCTTAATTTTGTTCATTATTAGCGTAGTTAGCATTTACCTGTGGCCTATTCTCTTAATTTTAGTCATTATTAGCGTAGTTAGCATTTGCACATGGTGTATTCCCTTAATTTCACTCATTATTAGCGTAGTTAGTGTTTACGATTGACATTCTTGCTATTTGAATAAAATATTAGCATTTCTGTGTGATTGCTGTTTGGCAAACTTGTATGAAACTCTGAAACATGTCTGCTGATTAGCAAGATTAGCAAAGAGCAAAGAAAAAAGATGATTTTTGAGCCGTAAATGAGGTCGAAATGTTTAATGGTTTAGCCGGAGTATATTTTCAGACGCTAAACTGAATTATTTTAGCGTGTATGTTCTGTACACAGTTCCTGGTTGTTTGTTCTCTGGACAGGATGTTATCGGAGAGATGTGGTACACCGGCCGCGCCGTGTTCCGCCGCGGCCCGCAGCATAAGCGGTGGTGTTCCGGAGAATTCTCCTTAAACGGATTTGAGGAAAGGAGCGCCGCTCGGGGCCAAAAGAGGGATTTAGACTATCTATCAATTTGCAAGAAGCCACCTCTACACGAGCCAGCGGGAAAAAAAAACATGATCTGCTTACACTTCACACTCAGGATCTAATTTCAATCTCTCTGTGAGCTCTTTCTTCCAGCACATCATTCTCTCCATCGGTGAGAGAGTCCAACAGTGACGGGGGGAAAAATATAAAACTGCCCACTCGTCCTCCTGGGTAGAATTTTATAAAAGCCTCTCCCTCGTCTTTATCGTTCAGATTTCAGGTTTTTTTTTTTTTTTTTAAAGAGCTAAATGTTGAAAGCACTGCAGGATGGTCACGGTTTAAACCTACTAGAAGAAGAAGAAGAAGAAGAAGAAGGAGGAGGAGGAGGAGGAGGAGGAGGGGAAAAAATGAAAAAGAAGGGGGAAAAAAGTTAAGCTTCCACGTTGGCTAGCTGAGATACCGGCCATAAGCTGACAAGTAATTAAAGCGGCATATCTATAACAACTGTCATCTCTTATTTCTGCTCAGACTGGACTCCGAGCAAAGGCGAGAAAAAAAAAAAAAACAAGGTGGAGAAGAAAATACAGGAAAAAGAGAGGAAGAGAGAAAATTCACTTCCCTGAGTGTCTCCAGATTGTCTGGTTTTTTGAAAAAAGGGGTAAAAAAAATCCTCCTGCAATTCACATGAACAAAAAAAAATGTGAAATGAGGTGTACGGTAATAAATGCATAAATAAATAAACAAATAATACATTTAATGGAAAAAAAGCACTTTTCATTTAAAAAAAATCCAAATATTTAAAGTATTTTATAATAAAAGACTTTAAATAATTAGATAAATAAATAAACGCAATAAACGGAAAACTAAAAGAAGTCAAAGATAAAAAATTAAAATGTTAATATAAAAATTAAAAGCAAAACAAAGCAATAAACAATGCGTAGAAAAAAGAAAGGAAAAATAGATAAAAGGTTTTTATATATATATATATATATATATATATATATATATATATATATATATATATATATATATATATACATACACACACACACACACACATATATGGATGAAAGAAAAAAGATAAAAATGTTTTTTTTAAAATATGAAATACAGAGAAAACCCCCCCAGAAGGATAGAACAAAAATAAATCAAAGATATAAGTAAAAATAAATAAATAAATAAAATTTAAAGACCAGGATAAAGCAATAAACAATACGAAGGATAGAAACAAAGATTAAAAATATAGAAAATGAAACACAAAATAAGGATTAATCAATAAACAATATGTATAAAAATAAAAAATAGATAAAAGATTAAAAATAAATGTATATATATATATATATATATATATATATATATATATATATACATTTATTTTTAATCTTTTATCTATTTTTTATTTTTATACATCATAAATAAAGATAAAAAATCATTTTTATCTTTTTTCTTTCATCCATATATGTGTGTATATATATATATATATATATATATATATATATATATATATATATATATATATATATATATAGAGAGAGAGAGAGAGAGAGAGAGAGAGAGAGAGAGAATTTATAAGGATGTAAGAAAAAAAAAATAAAATTAAATGAAGTCAAGGAATACAGAAATAAACAAAACATAAGAATAGATGAAAAATAAAATCAAATATATAAGCTCAAAGACTTGAAAACATATAAATTAAAAGCAAAACAAAGACCAGGAATAAACCAATAAACAATACAAAGGACAGAAATAGAAAAAAAAACCCAGATAAATAATATAAAAAATTAAAAGCAAAATTAAGAATTAAGCAATAAACAATACATAAAAGATTAAAAATAAAAATATAAAAATGAAAAAGAGACAAGGAATACAGAAATAAACCATACGTATAAGGATGGAAGAAAAAGAGATTAAAAATTTTTAAAAAATCAAAGAAAATAAGAAATAAAGCAATAAACAATAAGGGTAGAAAAAAAATAAATTATAAATTATGTAAAAAATAATATATGTATGTAAAAATTAAAAGCAAAACATCACAGTGAAGTTAAATATTAAAAGGAGAAAAATGCTTTGTGCATAACGAATGATGTTTCTTTAAACTTATTTATTTATTTATTTATTTATTTATTACTTGTGTCTAATACATTTTCCCTGCTAATGTTCTGGAAACTTCTTCGTTCTTCCCATGAAAGTTTTCTTTACAGAAATATATCGATACGGAAATCGTTTTCCGTTGCATGTTATGTTTTTAGAGAACGTGTGTAAGTAATTTAATCGATAATCGATTTACACAACACATGCTGACACGGGTGCTAACAAACGAAACCTAGCATACCTCATGAGAACCGATAACCCGACGTGAAGCTTGTACTTGACTGTCGATTTTCAGTAGGTGTTAGCTACCAAAGTTAGCTAATCAATGAATAGCCGACAAATTGACGTAAACATTAAAAAGTACAGTGCTAACATCGTAAATTCTACTAACAAATGTAAGCTGAGGTGTGAGAAGTAAATAAGTCATACTCCGTTGATTTCAATACCATTTACGTGTTAAGTGTTTCTTTAAGTTTACTTCTTATTAGCAACATTAGCATTTTTTATGTGACATATTCCATTTATTTGAACATTTTTGCACAATATATTACCTTATTAGTAGCAAAGTTAGCAAGCTTATGCACCATATTCCCTTTATTTGAATGTTTTTGTGTGGTACTTTCATTTATTAATAGCAAACTTAGCGTGTTTATGCGCCATATTCCCTTTATTTTAATGTTTTTGTGTGGTACTTTTATTTATTTCTTAGCAATGTTAGTATTATATTTGCTAGATCCTATTGTTTATTAGCAAAGTTAGCATGTATAGGTTTATTAGCATGTATAATGTTTTCATGACTTTTCTTTGACAGAGTTAGCATTTCTAGGTCGACATTTCATGTCTAAAAAATATTCCGTTGATTTTATTGATTAATAGCAAATACTGAATTTCTGTGAGGAAAACATTTCCTCAGTTTCATTCACTATTTCATTCATTTCTATACTGATGAGCAAAGTTTAATATTTTATATTTCTGTGTGACATATTGCTCCGTTCACTACCTCACATTCCCTACTAACGTCCCCTAAAAGACTTCCCTTGAAGGAAGACTTGAGGAGAAGAGGAAGAACGCGAGTGGATAAAGCCGTAAGTGACACCACCGCGCAGAGCCGACTTCAGAGAGCGCGGACGGAGATCTGCGATGCTGTACGTAACAGACAGTTCATTAGAAAAGAGACGACGCCGAGGGGGCGGGAGAGCCGCGGCATGAATAACAACCAGGCCTTGAGGGCTTTCACCTGCTCACCCGCAGGCCAAACACACACACACACACACACACACACACACACACACACACACTCACACCAAACACAAACGTGTACACAACAGCTTACAGGATTATAAAGGTTTCTTATGAAGAAAGAGAGAGAGAGAGTAAATGACTCCACCACCAATAAATGTTCCTTTTTTTAATGCTTTTTTTAAAGCATTTTATTATAATTTATCTGAAATCTAGTTGTAGTTGTTATTTTTAGATTTATTACAGTATTTACGGTAGGCGTGTTACTCCAGGAGTTACGGTAAATTTATGGTATGTTACACTATCGTTTGGCACTGTATATAAGTTTCACTTTCGTCTGACTGTCACGTGCACGTCTGTTAGCGTATTTACGGTGAATTGCACTTTCGTCTGACTGTCACGTGCACGTCTGTTAGCGTATTTACGGTGAATTGCACTTTCGTCTGACTGTCACGTGCACGTCTGTTAGTGTATTTATGGTGAATGTCATTTTCATCTGACTGTAATCAACATATTTGTTATTTACAGTTAGAGTATTGTACCGTTAGCTTGGCCTTATCTATAATTTAGCTTTAGTCTAATTGCAATTTGCACATTTTTTAGGGTATTTATGGTAGGTGTGCTATTCCAGAAGTTTCGTTAACTTTATGGTAAGGTACACTACTGTTAGCTAGGCATTTACATGAATATTAAAATTCCCAGAGGCACCCTAGCGAAAATTAAAAACTCTCTAAAATTCCTTGGACGAATGGAGACATGTCTTTGGTATTATTACGTTAATCTTGTGACCTTGACCCGATTCAAAATGACCTGAGCGAGAACAGTAAAACATCTCGAGCAGTAACCAGACCGACACCGAACCAGCAGAGCCGTCAGTAATCAGAATCTGCGTTTCCGTTTCCGAGACGAGGCCGAAGCTGTCAGTTCCCTCCACAATTAATAAACGCTGCGCTAAGAAAAGTGTCTGCTCGCTCCAAACATTTTCAGTGGGACAAGGAATTATCGTTTCTAATAATTCATGGGAGCCATCCCGGCTCATTTAGGCGCTCCGAGGGGCCGAGGGAAGGAGACAAAGAGCTCATTATTCAAGCTTTAAAACAATTTGCAATTCAAAGACGGCGATGACCTCGTGACCCATTTCTGGGGTCAGGACCCCGACCAAGACTGTCGAGACCCAATTAAGAGAAATTTGAAAACAATCCAACAGCTTCTACAGTGCGGGCCTAAGACATCACACCACAGGGGTCTGTGTGTGTGTGTGTGTGTGTGTGCGTGAAAATATAGGTGTGCTCACATCCGAACCTTTGCAAATTGAAAACAAAAATTCATCAAATTAAATGCTTTCAGTTAATTAGCACTCTGTTTAACGAGATGAGATCCGTGCTACTCCAAGAGTTACGGTAAAATTACACTAAAGTACACCACTGTTAGCTTTAGACTACAACTATAAATTTAACGTTAATATAATTGTCATTTCTAGCTAGCAATTACTTTCTGTGGTAGATTTAACTAGCTACAGCTTTCCATGGTGATCTTAGCTAGATTGACGTAACCTGCTGTGGTAACTTTAGCTAGCAATAATGTTTCTGTGGTAACTTTAGCTAGCTAGCAATAATGTTTCTGTGTTAACTTTAACCAGATAGCATTAACTTTCTGTAATAACTTATAATTTTTCTGTGGCGACTTTAGCTAGATAGCAGTAACTTTCTGTAGTATCTTTAGCTAGCTAGAAATAACATTACTGTTGTAGGTTTAACTACATAGCATTAGCTTTCTGAGCTGACTTGAACTAGCTAGCTAAAACATTTCTGTGGTAACTTTAACTAGATAGCATTAACTTTCTATAATTACTTTAGCTAGCTAGCAATAACTTTTTGCGGTAACTTTAACCAGATAGCGTTAACTTTCTGTAATAACTTTAGCTAACTTGAAATAACATTACTGTTGTAGGTTTAACTAGATAACATTAGCTTTCTGAGGTAACTTGAACTGGCTAGCTATAACATTTCTGTGGTAACTTTAACTAGATAATATTAACTATGTAGTAAATTTAGCCACCTGGCAAATACTTAAAAGTTAGCCAGCTAGCATAACTTTTCTGTGGTAATTTTAGCTAGATAGCATTAACTTTCTGTAGTATCTTTAGCTAGCTAGAAATAACATTCATTTGGTAACATCCACTAGATAGTATTAATTCTGCAGTAAATTTAGCTAGCTAGCAAATACTTTCTGTCATAGATTTAACTAGCTACAGCTTTCCATGGTGATCTTAGCTAGATCTTAACCTGCTGTGATAACTTTAACAAGCTAGCAATAACTTTCTGTGGTAAATGTAACTTTTCTGTGGTAACTTCAGCTAGATAGCATTACCTTTCTGTAATATCTTTCGCTACCTAGAAATAACATTATTTTCGTAACTGTAACGAGATTAACTTTTTGTTTCAACTTCAGCTAGCTACAAATAACAAATAAATAATAAGCTTAGCTAATAATCATGTTAAGCCTATTTAGGCGAAAAAGATTTTTTTTCCCCCCTTATAAAAAAAGGCTTTTGATACACTTTTTAAAATTTCACTCCAGCTGTATCCCAAACGCTAACGTTTAATAAAAGTTTCATTTCAACAAGTAACGGTTGTTAGCTAGTTAATCAGCTACTCGTGTTACAGATAATGTAGCTAACTTTGGCTAGCGTTTGTAAATCATTTGCACTTGTTAGCTTAGCTTCTGTGTGTTCTAGAGTGTTCTAAAAGTTGCTGCTGTTCCACGAACTACCCGTGAACTTCCAGTGCGAGGTATTTAAACATTTCCCAGCGTCACCGTGGAAACCTTGAGCCTCCGTGGCCGCGCCCGATTCAAAACATCTGTGAAAAATCGCTAATTGCTGGTTGTTGTCGTGGCCGTGCTCACTTCGTCCTCTTCAATCTGCAGCATGTGGCATTCGGCGGAGTCGTGAGGCGGCCTGCGGAGTCCCGGCGTTTTATTTATAAAATCAAACGCCGCGTGTGAATTCTCCACGGTGGAAAGGTTAGGCTTTTGATCTCGGCAAACAGACGGGGGCGGGGGGCGGGGGGGGGGAATACCGAATGTGTGTTTCGCGTTATTTTATTTCAGTCACACACTCGGGCTTTGAATTCGTGTTTGCTTTGGTTTAAAAATAAAAAATAAAAAATGCTACAGTCTAATCTAAGAAATGTGTACAGATACGCTAAACTGATTAGCAACAAATAAATACAAACGGTAGCAGAAAATTAGGTGATGAATTAAACAAGGAAGATTAACACCAGTTGTCTTCCACATACGTTAGATTTAATTCGATTTCTACGTAAATATAAAATGTTTTTTATATTCTACATTCCGTATCATAAGGAATTAAATTAAACAAAAATGAATTTCTTGAATTACTTTTTTTTTTTTTTTTGGGGGGGGGGGACAACAAACAAACAAACAAACAAAGAAAACTCTAAACTATTGTGTACTTTTGTATCCAATTCAGTAGCTAGCTGTTAGCCTTTCAGCTCCCTGATACGATTAGCGGTTAGCATGCAAGATTAGCGTCTGACCTCCGGCCTTGTGTTACAGTGTTACAGATAAATGCTAAACGCTACGTGCTAGAGGAACTAAGAAGAAGTCCTGCTCGGTCTGAAGGGAAGCGGGGAAAAAAGAGGAAAGAGTTTATATTTCTACAGGTGGAGAAGGAGTGTAGATGATCTCTCCGTCTTTCGGTGTGTGTGTGTGTGTGTGTGTGTGTGTGTGTGTATGTGTGAGAGAGAGAGAGAGAGAGACGGCCCAGTGATAAATGAGGCGGCTCTGTTTGCTTAAACCTCTCGTTTCTGACATCGTCCTGCTCCGATTCGTCCCGGGATTCGCTGTTAAAACATGTCCGCTATTAAAACATAACCCGAACTGACAACTCTCTCTCTCTCTCTTTCTCTCTCTCTCTCTCTCTCTCGCTCTCTCTCGGGAAACAGATCCGGCTTTCCAGTACATTAGGCCTCTATGAAGGAGCCAAAGGCAGCACACATGTTAAAGCACTTGTTCTCTACCTGCAGAAGAACCTCAGCTTTTATTTATCCGAAGAGGCTCGGAATAAATAATAAGAAATAACAACTTCCTGGAAACTCCGTGTTCCTGTGCTAGAAAATAATCAACAACACAGTGGAGTGACTCTATAACACCAAGTCCCGAAGTGTGTCTTATTCCTTTTATGTCACAGCAATTAGCCAAGGGTTACGACGTTTGTCGTACTTTTTATCCATTTATAGTTACATTTAACGTTGTGGAACATCAGTTATCACTTAGTAGCTGTTAGCAGTCGTTCCGTCACCAGCATGAATTATTATTATTGTTATTATTTTTACGCCAGCTGTTAAATTGATGAAATGTGTCCAGTAGGGTGTGGCTTTTAATGAATGAATTTATTTATTCATTATAATACAACAGTCGGATTATAGATTTTTCCAAGATTGAACCCTTCTGTTGTTTTTTTTTTAATGAATTAAAAAAAAAACCACCTCAGTGCCACTCATGTTCTCTCGTGTTGCTCTCAGTCGTGGTCTTTGTTTACTCCTGGGTGTCACGGTGCGTCTGGAGGAGCGCGTTATCAAAAGCTAATCCCAAAGTTTACTCAGTAGACACTTATTATTTCAGCGTACGTTGTTTTCAGCTCGTAAAACATCTCCGAGATCCTGAGGAAGCGATGGAAGTGAGGAAGGAGGATGAGATGTGTGTGTGTGGGGGGGTTCAGTAGATTTGGATACAGCAGTTGTTCTGCACAGTTGAAAGCTTTGATTCGGAAAGCGGAACGGAGAGAAAAATCCCGCGCCGGCGGGACGTCTGCGTAACCCGAGGAGCTTCTCAGGCCGTTTTATGTTTTTACACGTGTTCAGAGGGATGATGGCATCAGAGATAAAGCGCATGTGGAGGAGGAGGACACATGAGGGAAATTCTCCTGGACCACGATTCTTTGACCATGAGTCAGTGCTCTGTAACAGTCTTTTCGTTCGTGACAAAGATTTCGGACATCTTCAGGACTGAGGAGTTTACGCTTCGGGGTTTCTCTGTAACAACACCCCCCCCCCCACCCCCGAAAGAGGGGCTGGTGAGGGAACGACTGTTTATAGTTTCTATAGCACAAGTTTGAACAGAAAATGACTTGTTTTGTGGACTTTCCACAACATTAAATGTAGCTATAAACGGATAAAAAGTCAATCTTTTATACTGGAAAACGGCTGGGGTGTAAGAGGAATAAAACACTTGGGCACTTGGACGTGTGCTGTTAAAGGACAGAAAAAGAAGAAATGAGGAACGGAAAATAGAGAAGAGTGTGAAAAGAAGAAAGGAGAGATGGTGAGAAGAAAAGAGAAGACAAGAGGAGGACAGAAGAATGATGATTTACAAAAAACAATAAAAATTTTTTTTTTTAAAAACAGACAAAAATAAAATGTTACAACCCCAAACAGAGTCGAAGACGAAACGAACGAAGATGAAGGAAAAGAATAAAAAGAGAAGAAAGAAAGGAAAGAAATGGAGGCGAAGAAAAGGAGAAGAGAGAGAGCTGGCCCGGGCAGATGGAGCTGTCACTTTGACTCCTCACACATCTGGCGCCTGTGACACTCTCATGTATTATCGATGGGGCTAAAACATCTGTAAACATGGCAGATCTTACCGTCAGGACAGGAAATGATGTCACCTGACAGCCAGGGAGGGAGGAGGAGGGATTACTCTTTCATGAGCGACTTGAGGGCTCGAGATGTGATCGCTAAGGGGGGGGGGGGCACGGGGGGGTAGCTGGGGGTCGACAGAGAGAGAGAGAGAGACTGAGTTAAAGGGAAGAGGAGACAGGAAGGCAGACACACAGACTGAGAAACAGACAAATGTGGAGAAAATGAGACATAAAAAGATGGAGAGAGAAGGAGAGTGATAAATGAAGAGACAACCAGTTCGAGACGGAGAAAGTGGGGACAGTGAGAGAAAGAGACTGTGAGAGGTAAACAGAAGGTTGTAGATAGACAGAGTGATAGAAGGATGAAGGTGTGGTGATGACCCCATTTCTGTCTCCTCCACCTTTTCCCATTTTTTGGAAGGACTTGTAAGCTTGAGGATGCTTTGACTTGAAGACATGTTGGTTTAAGGAGACTTTGGATTGAGGACAGCTTGGCCTGAGAATGAAATGGTTTAAGGAGGTTTTAATTTTGAGGACACTTTGGTTGAGGATGTTCTGGTTTGAGGACACTTTGGTTTGAGGACACTTTGGTTGAGGATGCTTTGGTTTAAGGACACTGGTTTGAGGATGTGCTGGTTTGAGGACACTTTGGTTTGCAGATGTGCTGGTTTGAAGATGCTCTGATTGAGGAGGTGCTATTTTGAGGACACTTTGGTTGAGAATGCTCTGGTTTGAGGACACTTTGGATTGAGGATGTGCTGGTTTGAGGACACTGGTTTGAGGATGTACTGGTTTGAGGACACTTTGGATTGAGGATGTGTTGGTTTGAGGACACGGGTTTGAGGATGTGTTGGTTTGAGGACACTTTGGTTTGAGGATGTGCTGGATTGAGGACACTGTGGTTTGAGGATGTGCTGGTTTGAAGATGCTCTGATTGAGGAGGTGCTATTTTGAGGACACTTTGGTTGAGAATGCTCTGGTTTGAGGACACTTTGGATTGAGGATGTGCTGGTTTGAGGACACTGGTTTGAGGATGTACTGGTTTGAGGACACTTTAGATTGAGGATGTGCTGGTTTGAGGACACTTTGGTTTGAGGATGTGCTGGTTTGAGGACACTTTGGTTTGAGGATGTGCTGGTTTGAGGACACTGTGGTTTGAGGATGTGCTGGTTTGAGGACACTGTGGTTTGAGGATGTGCTGGTTTGAGGACACTTTGGTTTGAGGATGTGCTGGTTTGAGGACACTGTGGTTTGAGGATGTGCTGGTTTGAGGACACTTTGGTTTGAGGATGTGCTGGTTTGAGGACACTGTGGTTTGAGGATGTGCTGGTTTGAGGACACTGTGGTTTGAGGATGTGCTGGTTTGAGGACACTGTGGTTTGAGGATGCTCTAGTTTGAGGACACTTTGGTTTGAGGATGCTCTGGTTTAAGGACACCGGTTTGAGGATGTGCTTGTTTGAGGGGACTTTGATTTGAATGCATTGAGGTTTGCTCTGACTTGAGGACATCCTGGGTTAAGGTTGGATGCTCTAAATTGGGGACACTCTTGTTTGATGCCTTTCTGGTTCGAGGATGTGCTGGTTTGTAAGTTTAAGTTAATTGCAAAATGTTAATTGTAAAGCTTAAATTTTAGAGATGCTGCCGTTAGCTTGTTAGCTTGTTAACACAGCAGTTGGTTATGGAGATGGACAGACGGCTAAATAAAGATGACGGTAATGGAGCAGTCGATGGGTGCATTAAGGGCTGGAGACGTATCGATCAGGTGTGTCAATAATTCAAGACCGGACACAGTCTTCAGCTCGTGTCTGGTATGTGTGTGTGTGTGTGTGTGTGTGTGTGTGTGTGTGTGTGTGTGTGTGTTTTTGTGTGTGTATGTCTCATTTGATTTAAATCCCAGAACACACCCTGATACCCAAATAGTAAAACACTGTCCCCTCGTCATGTCCATTTCCCAGAATCCTCTGTCATTTCTCATTAGTGTGTTTATTTCCATACGCTCCTGATAAACGACTCTGGGTATATTTTTAACGTGAAGCGACAGCTGCTGTGTCAGAGAAGTTATTTCCGGCGTAAAAGGGAATGTGGAGCATCCCGAATGTGGACAAGCAGCCTGAGACCTCAAACTGAGAAAGACGGAGAGAGAAAGAGAGAGGAAAAGGAAGGAAGAAGGGATTGGCCTAATAAAGTGCCCCCTCCCTCGGCTGTGTAGTGTGTAGGGAGCATCATTCATTATTCATGCTCATTAAAGCGGAGGCCTCCTGCCAAAGGCAGCTCTGTTTGGGACGTGCCCACTCGAGACCGAGAGGATTTCAATCCCCCAAAATCCAGGCCGCTGCATGTGAATAACGAACCCAAACACACACACACACACACAAGTCAAAAAATTCTCTACATACACACACACATACTGTATATCGCCTCCGCGTTCTGATGAAAAAAACAAAAAAACAAAAACGAAACATCCACAATGCCCCCTTTCCCCTGAAACGCATTTGATCAGCCAGGACATGTTCGCTGTCTGAATTCTTTAGTTTTGCTCAAACAGACTCGCTGATGTGGTTTCTGACACTGTGACACGCTGTTGTCTAAAAAAGGATAAAAGTTGCAGAGCTAAAAACAGGTAGGGGGCGTGGCCTGAAGTGGTACCATACGTTTTAAGTGGTACCATACGTTAGGCGTGACTCGTACGGAAGCCCGATTCCGTGAGGCAGAAAAGAAAAAAATTGCATACACTTCGAAAACAGATATCTTAGCATGTACATAAAAAATAAAGACTTGAATAAAGGCGCATTTATTAAACAATTAAATTAAAATTAAATTAAACCAGTTTCAGGTGCTTTTAAACAGTTCAAACTTTAAACGTTCTTATTCTTCCATTCTATCATTAGCAGGTGATTTTCTTCTAAATTTAGACAAATTAAATGCCTGAAATCCTCAGTGATGAAATGAGCAAAAAAAATAAATAAAAGTGTAATAAATAGGTTTAATGAACATAATCATATTTAGATACTTGTATGACTTTATTCAGATATTTTCACTTGCTAAGATGTCACTTGTTACATCGGAGCATTTTTTGTTTATTTCTGGCAGTGTCAATACGTCAACATTCTGATTTATTAACTAAAAAAACGACTTATTAACTCATATTTCTCACTTCTTATCTCACAATTCTGACTTATCTCAATTCTCATTTTTATCTCACAATTCTGACTTATTATCTCACAATTCTCACTTATCTCACAATTATCATTTATTTCTCAATTATCACATAATCTCACAATTCTCTCATATCTCACAATTCTGAGCTATTATTTCAAAATTCTCACTTATCTCACAATTCTGACTTCTCACAATTCTCATTTTTATCTCACAATTCTGAGCTATTATCTCACAATTCTCACGTTTATCTCCTAATTCTGACTTCTCACAATTCTGAGCTATTATCTCACAATTCTCACTTTTATCTCATAATTCTGACCTCACAATTCTGAGCTATTATCTCACAATTCTCACTTTTATCTCACAATTCTCATTTTTATCTCACAATTCTGAGCTATTATCTCACAATTCTCACCCCTCACAATTTTCACTTATCTCGACTTTTCTCAAAACCTTGACTTCTCAAAATTCCGACTTATCTCAAAGCTTTGACTTATCTCAACATTCTAACTTTATCTCAAACATTATCTCAAAGCCTTATTAACTAAAATTCTTTACTCATCTCAATTTTTTTTTTTTGACTCGTCTCAAAACGATGACTTGTGTAGAAATAACGTCCTGCTTTAACTGACGGACTGCCTCAAAGTTACCACTTATTCACTCAAATGCTTTTATCTAAAATTTCTGACGTCAAACATTTGACTTATTATCTCAAAATTCTTATATATAATACATAAATGTGTGTATGTATATATATATATATTATATCTGAATGAATATAATACACTACACAACACATTTTAAATTCATATTTGATTTGTAAGTTGTATATACTCTAATACAAAACTGTTTATTTAGATACAATTATAATTCATGTAGCTTGTATAATGATCCATCTAATCTCATCTGTAATATAAAACTGAAAGATGCAAGGGTTCATAGTGATTATTTAAACATGAACTATATAGATAACATAATAACCATTTTTATTAGAATTGTAAAAAAATATATATATTTAGATCGTTACGTAATCAAATTTAATGATATTACACACAATACCCGTAAATAAATGAATGCTAAAATATTTGTTTCTTTATTTGCAATACTATATGTATGTATTTTAATCAAATGAAATAATATATAAGGTTATCACTTTAGATGTACGATCAGTATGTGTAAGTTTAATATTTTATACATGTGTATAAATGCTTTTGGGGACAAAAGTAAACAGTAGCTACACATGACTCAGATAAATATTTTAAATATTACACTAACAGCCTTATTCTGTGTTTATTTAAGTAAACCTGTTATACTTTATGTGTGAAGTGTATCACTGATCAAATATCATCTATAATATAAATACAATCATTTAAATATTTGATAAGATAATATATATATATATATATATATATCAATCTACAACCATTTTATTACGCATGTATTACAGCGGGTTTAAATAATTATGAACATCATATATATTATAGTTATAATGATATCGAAACGGCTGGACGGTACCTTCTTGTGACATGAATAATACGTATTAAATATTTTAAAAAGTGTATAATCCCGGCCTGATCTGAGCCATACTGAAAATTCAAAATAAGCTAATTAATTAATGAATTAATATCACAGGTGGAATTAGGAAGAGAAGGAATAACAGAGGAGGGGGGGGGGGGGGGGGAAGCCAACCTGTGAAGGGGGGGGGGGGGGGAGGAATAACGGCCCGCAGCGGTGTGTTTAACCTCTCCACCAGATCAATGTCAGTGCCGCGGCTGCGCTATGAAACATGCACACGCTAATGGGATGAGATGCAAAAGAACGAAAGAAAGAAAATATTATGCTGACAGTAAATCATATTACATTCCTAATAAGCATTAACTGGATAACTGGGTCAAAGCAAAGCGGGATCGCCTTAATTGATTTTTTTCCCTTTCTCTCTCTCTCTCTCTCTCTCTCTCTCTCTCTCTCTGAGAGGAAAATGTCAATGCTTGAATATTTCTTCATGCATCATTAAAACAAGATTGGCTCTTAACAAAAAGCGACAGGATCCCTGTGCCGAATCGATTCTCGCTCCGGGCCGCCTGCGACTAAAGTGTATTACATCCAGATGTATACGGGATATTAAAACCACGCCGCTTGCTCAGACAGCTACAATTAAAAGCTGACACTCTGCCTTCTTCTTCTTCTTCTTCTTCTTCTTCTTCTGTGTGGCCCTGATCACCAATTGAACGAATCGGTCTAACTGAAGCCTTCCACCTTCCACAGTGATGCTATATAATTTCCTACTATGCAATGTTCAAGCCTACACATTTTCTAGGATTTTTTTTTTTTTAAATATATCTTTCCCACACAAACACTCGCACAATGTACTTAAAAGGAAACACCACCCAAATAATGGGGTGGAGGGGGGGCCAATACTTGTGTATACTGTGCATAACAATGAGTCAGTGAGCATATACATGATCTAGTAAATACAACAATGTACACGCTTGTTAATATTCTAATTTAGTCTCATTTTACCACTGGTCACAAATTTATGGTTATTTAAACGATGGCGCTTTACACTTTTTATCCGTTTATTGTTACATTTAATGTCATGGACCAACTTCCTGATGACGTTCCCTCACCAGCCTCTCTTTTTTTTTTCCCCTTTCTCGAAGTTTTGTCGGAAAACTTAAAGATACAGCTTCACCTCTGACCCTTGTTACCAAGCACTCGTACTGGAGACTCCTTCATTTGAAACAGAAAAGTTCTCCATATCAACGATTACACGCACGTTTTTTTAATCTGTTTATGTGGAGCGTCCCGTCGTACAAGTCTTTGTGAACGAGCTGTTAATGTAGAAACGATGATGTATTAGAACCTTAAAGAAGATGAATCAACACCTTCTGACCAATCAGAATCGAGAATTCAGCAGGGCTGTGGTATAAAAGTAGAATGTTAGTAGAAATTAGCAAACCCAGTGTGACGGCTGAACAAAGTGCCCCATCCCAAGGGCAGGAGGATCACTGGTGCCTTCATAATGGGGCAAATTTTAAACCCTTTTTACGCCTTTAAATCCTGTGACAGCCTTTTTGTTTTATTCCTAATTGTCTTGTCTGAATGTGAAGAGTCAGGCGAGACGGCGTGAAGCTCTCCTCTCGCTCTCTCACTCACTCTCCCTCTGCCTCGTTCGCCCGGTGACATTTGATGCTGACGGCGCTGTCTTTACAGGAAAGGGAAAAAAAAAAAACGTGGCAGGTTTCTTCTGCTCGACACGAAGACAGGTGGCGAGGTGAACACGCAGAGTTTCGCTCGGCCTCGTGCGTTTTTCTCGGCTGGAAATTGTCAGGTTCCGTGGTGGAGGGGGAAAAAAAAAAAAAACACTCATCCGTCCATCCAGGAGGAGTGGGAAAAACGAAACCTCAAACGTCTGGTTTGAATTGAGGCTTTTTTTTTTGCTCGTCCAGAGTGGTTGCACACGTCACCAGTTAGCTACGCGGTGAAATACCGATATATGCGGAATACCGTAATAATGAAATCGGGAAAAGCGTTAAAGTTATGACATCACAAGAACGTTTCCTGGTGTGGCACGACACTTGAAATATGCCGTCGTTTTAAATAGCGGTGTAATAAGATATCGTTATAATGATTTATCGCTGAACAGTTATTCATGATGAGCAGGAACAGATTTAATTAGATAGCTTAGCGACATTGATTCGCATTGAGGTACATGTGTAAGTGTTTAGGGTGTAGGGTTTAGGTCTTAGGGGACTTGCCATGAGCTATTACATTGTTAAATAATGCTCCACAGTGCTGAAGAAAGGGTTTAAGGTGTAGGATGTAGGGTTAAGGAAACTCATCGTGAGCTGTAACGCCTGTAGTACGTTTTAGGGTGTAGGCTGTAGGGTTTAAGGGGCTCTTAAATTGTTTGAATTGTAAATGCTGTAAAAGTGTTCAACGCTTAGGGTTTAGGGTGTAGGGTGTAGGGGACTCACTAGGAGGTACAGGATTGGAAAACAGTGGTACATGTTTCTGTAGAAAGGTTTTAAGGTATAGATTTTAGAGGACTCACCTTGAGCTATGAGAATTTTAGAATGGTACCACTCCTGAAGAACGGTTCAGGGCAGGTTTAGTCTTCTGTCTCATCCACACTTGATAGCTGATGGGAGACTAAGGTGAAATGATTAAACAAGTGAAATCAGGTGTGGCTCCTGCTTGGTTGGAATGAAAGCCTGCCACCACACCGACCCTTTGTGGATAAGACTGAAGACCGCTGGTTTAGTGTATAAGGTTTAGGGGCCTGACCATGAGCTATGAGAAATTCAGAATGGTACCACACCTGTTCAGGGGTTTAGGGTGTAGGGTTTAGGGGATTCCCTAGGAGCTGCAGGATTGTAAATTTGTGGCATATGTTTCTGTAGAAGGGTTTATGGTATATGTTTTAGGGGACTCGCTTTGAGCTACGAGAATTTCAGAATGGTACCACACCCATTCAAGGGTTTAGGGTGTATGGTTTAGAGGATTCCCTAGGAGCTACAGGATTGGAAATTGGTGGCATACGTTTCTGTAGAAGGGTTTAGGTTTAGGTGGATGTTAGATTGGTACCACTACTATAGAAGGGTTTAGGGCTTAGGGTATCATGCTATATAAGATTGGTAACAGTTGTACATGCTCCGGTAGAAGTGTTTAGGGTGTAGAGTGTTGGGTATAGGGGACTCACCTCCATCTACAGGACTGGTAAACAATGATCATCGCTTCTTTTGAGGTGTTTAGGATGTAGGGATTTGGGAAATGACCATGAGCTATAGGACAAACTTACAGAAGGATGTAGGAGCTAGTGAACTTCCTACAAGTTAAATTGTAAAATGATGGCCCCAATTCTTGTAGAAGTGTTTAGGGGACTTACAACGAGCTACTAGAAGGGTGTGGACTTTAGGGCGCTCACCAAGAGCTACAAGATTGTTAGAATGGTATACAGTCCTGTAGAAGGGTTTAGGGGACCCACAAGAAGGTACAAGATTGGTTAACAATGGTATACAGTCCTGTAGAAGGGTTTAGGGTACAGGGTTTAGGGGACCCACAAGAAGGTACAAGATTGGTTAACAATGGTATACAGTCCTGTATAAGGGTTTAGGGGACAGGGTTTAGGGGACCCACAAGAAGGTACAAGACTGGTTAACAATGGTATACAGTCCTGTAGAAGGGTTTAGGGTACAGGGTTTAGGGGACCCACTAGAAGGTACAAGATTGGTAAACAATGGTATACAGTCCTCTAGAAGGGTTTAGGGTACAGGGTTTAGGGGACCCACTAGAAGGTACAGGATTGGTAAACAATGGTATACAGTCCTGTAGAAGGGTTAAGGGAGTAGGGTATATGGTTTAGGGGACTCACCATGAGCTGTGAGAATGATACTGCTCCTGTGGAAGGGTGTAGGGTGTACAGGGCTCAGGAAGTATGACAGAATTGGTAAACAATGGTATACACTCTATAGTGGTATACACTCAGTAGACGGGTTTAGGGTGTAGGGAACTCGCCATGATATGAACACGGGTGTATTTAACATGTATAATCATGCTATCATTAGTGGTTTGTCATGCTAATTTAACACAAGTTAGCGTGTAATCATTCAGACGTCAGATTTTTCCCAGTGTATCTGTGTGTGTGTGTGTGTGTGTGTGTGTGTCAGTGTGTCTCATGTCACCTAATCTTTCCACCTCCCCGATCTCGACGTTATCTCCAGCGCCGTGTTGTATCCTGAGCTTCCTCTGCACCTGGAGGGAAAGATGGCCGTCCCGAAGAGATAACCGTGCCTGCGTCTCGCCTTTCAGGAAGGTCAAAGGTCAAGCTGTGGGGAACCCGAGCCTGCTGAGATGTTGAGTAACATATTGAGTGAGATGATGGCTCATCTGGGAGCTTTAAACTTCAGCTTTATCGTCCGTGTGGTACCGTCAGGATCTTTTTTTTTTTTTTTTTTTTTTTTACGATTGTTGTTACGAATATGATAAATATCACGGCTGTTAGGATGCAGCAGTGCTCAGAGCCTAATGATGTAATAATAATATAACGTAAAGATCGATACAGAAGCTTTATAATTTAATAATATAGCATAAAAATCAATAAAGAACGACTGAAACAGTAATGATTCTATCATGAGGGTAATTTAGGCTAATCTATAATAGCTAATCACACATCCACAAAAAAAATGATTGAAAATGTATTTATTTACCTTTACTTTTCTTTTTATTACCTTTTTTTTTTTCTTCTGTTAGCTAATCTGATATCCACATGATGGAGGTCCATCTATTTTAAATTAAATAGTTAATTTAATGCTAGCTAATGTATATGCTAGTTATTTATATGTAGGTCAATTTTGTAAAAATGTGATTATTATTATTATTTCCCCCGCCCCCTGTGCTAGCTAATCAGATATCCACATAATGTTGGTCCAAATTGTTATTTTTATTTACTTATTTTTTTACATTCCTTTGCTAGATAATCAGATATCCACAAATAGGTCGACTTTTTTCAATCATATTGTTAATTTACAGCTTTCTTTTCCCCCTCCACTCCGTCTCTGTCAGAACTGGTTTTATTTCTCGTCAATCGGCCCACCGAGTGTGTAGTTACCAGCCACACAAAAGCAGCCTTCACACTTCCAACACGGCGGCCATTTTGGATCTCGGTGTGATCCGTAGTCCATCTGTTGTGCAGCGGGAGTTCAGCGGCCTCTGATCCCCGCCAGGATTTGCCCCCCCTGGCCCACGAAAGCTGCCCCACAGTGCACATCCAAGATTCATTGTAGGCGCAGGAGACCACCTTTGTATTCCCTCAAGTACTTAGCAAGCGCACAACATATCGCTAATATTGCTAGCATAAAAGAACGGCTGCTTTTCCAACTTTCCCGCCCGTTCGTTCTGGAAATCCGTTTTACCGCAGCTCGGATGTGTTTGATATACAGGAAGAATAATTCATAAATATCTATTCGCTTTTTCAACGTTTGTTAACATTCTACCTCAGCAGTTTACCAACAGTTACAATTTTTTAATTGTAGCTTCTTGGTTGTATTAGCACAAGTTAGCGCTGATGTATCCTACATTTTAAGTTTTTCTTTCTGTCATTTATTAAATTAATTGTGACTTTGATTTGATAAACCTTTATTCTGCCTGCACGGTCACAGTAGCGAAAGCTAGCGGCTGTGCAACGGTTTCTGTGTTTTGACAGTAAACTTTGACGCCGTTTGACCCAGAACGTTTCTGTTTAACGTGTTTGAGTTTGATGTTAAACCTTCAGAGAAACGCCGAGCGTGAGCACGTCGTCTTACGCTACGTAATATCAGTCGCTAGGTGTTAATTAAGCCCGTGTCGTGCGTGCGTGTGTGTGTGTGTGTGTACAGCCGTATGTCACCCAGAAACCCGGTAGGGCGAAGCCACCTTACCTAATTAAAGCGAGCGAGCTATTCATACACACTTCACACCTAATCTTTTGCTCGCGCAATATTATTTTAGCGCGCGACCGCGGTTACTCGGTGTCATCCGTCTTCGTCGATATGCGCCACCGAGGGTTTGACAGGCAGGAATTAATTCTCTAACGCGTAATTATGGAGGCAAAATGTTGACTGGCTTTGCAGAAAGTGCGGCGTGACACTTTTCTTTTTTTTTTCTTCTTTTTTTTCTTGTGTCTCCGCAGTTCCTGGGAGACATGGCAGCGACATTAGCATCGGTCATTAGCGGCAGGCGGCTAGTGACTCATTGCATGGACCTATTTGGTTCGGCTGCGTTGACAGGCTTGTTCAGGACAGCAGAAACAGCTGTCTTGGCCTGTGTGAGCCGAAATAATTAGGCCTGTCATCTTTCCCCGGCTCTGATTCCCTACACCGACCCCCCCCCCCCCCCCCCGCTCGCCCACCCAAACACCCACCCGCCCCTTTCTGCCTCGCTCTTCAGGCAGGGAGAAAAAAAAAATGCAAATATTTTGCTTTCATTGTCACGTTCACCTTGACACGGATATTGCCCGGGCGCCTAACTGGATGAGATGACTTCCAAATTTGCATTGTTGGTTCTAATAAATTTGCTCGGGTTTCCCCGAGCGGCCGGCCGTGGCAGGGACCCGTCCGATAAAGTCGCGGCGAGTGTCATCAATCACGCCGAGGCCTGACGGACGGCTTTCGGGCCTTCGTTTGTAGCGCGCGCCGACGCCCGGTTAATTATTTGTACTGTAATTAGTTGGGAAAATGTCAGGAAATGTCAGCTCTGGGTTGAAAAAGAGGGGACGCTGGGAACTGGGAAGTGGCGCTGAGGGGAAGGGGAGGGAGGGGAGGGAGGAGAGGGAGGGAGGCCTGAAAAGTGACTGAAGTGTCATTAATGCCAGCGAACAAGATGAGGATCAGCTGGCGAGGACTGAGGGCTTCTTACAGCGTAATCATGGCAAAGAGAGAGAGATGGAGAGCGGCAACAGTCGAGCTAGCATGATGGGCGTCTTATTAGTGAGCTGCAACATTTCCCCTCTCTCTCTCTCTCTCTCTCTCTCTCTCGCTCATCCGAGAGAAATAAAGGAGAAATAAAGTCGGGTAAACAACCGCGGCTGCCCCCGCTGTCACACCGGCCGCGTTTTTACCACGTTTTTCCGCGCCCGCCTGTCACAAACAGACATTATGCATAAAGAAAATAGAAATGGGGGGAAGACACTCTGTCAGAATTTCTAAACTTGGGCTGTTTTCTAAAAGTAAACTGCATTAAATCCGTGGCAGCGAGCAGAAAAAGTTGAACGCTGACATCCGTAAGACCTATAGCACAGGAATCGGAGCGGATTAGAAAGGCCTGCATTGCTAATTAGGGACTGGCAGCGGTCAGAGAGAGAGAGAGAGAGAGAGAGAGAGAGAGAGACACACACACAGAGTGCTTAAAAATCTGTCCAGAGAGCCTGATTGTGTGGATAAACCCAATAGGAATGCTTTTTGTGAGTGAGGAGAACGAATTAGCGCCTCTCCGGAGGAGGTCCGGGTCGCCGCTGCTCGTCTTCCAAAACTCGAGGGTGGAGGGATCCAGCGCTCAGCTCCTTCACACACAACACACATGCCACTGATGGTCATCCAACAGCTCCGTAATTAGCCGCAGATCTGGCAACCGTGTCGGCTCAAAGCGCCACGCCAGATGCGCTCCGACCTCTGCTGTTTATTTGTTTGAGGCGAGACGGCAGACGTGGACGTCACCTTTGACCTCTTTGACCTCGACCGTTCTTCCGTTTATAGCGTCCACGTGACGTATCAGAGTGCGTCCACAGCACAGGGTCACATGATTCCTTTAATTATTTCATCATAATCAACTTGAGCTAAAGTTAATTAACTGGAAATAAAAAACTCTGACACTGGAGACTCCTTCCATAAACGTTAAACAACCGGTCCTTAGCCGCACAGCACCCTGTGAAGGACTTTTTTTTAAAAATTACAAAATAATTCATCTAACCAATCAGAATCCAGAATCCATCAGCGCCGTGCTACAGGAAACACTACAAGATGCCTGATGGCATTAGGAGTCCGAGCTGTCGAAACGTCGATTCGCTCGGCTGTTACACTTAAATGTGAACGCTGATAAATAAACAGGGCTGGAATCTGTCAGCCGGTGGACTCTTGGCGTTTTTTTCCAGCATTCTTCCCGCTGTATCTCTCAGCAGACGGTCTGTCTAAATGTCACGCGGGTTGTTACGCGTCTGTTCGGGATGGCGGATCATTAGCCGAGGAGACGTCAGCCATCTTGGCAGCGTCGAATATGAATATGACGCAAAATGAACAACAGACACCGAGGAAAAATAACCGGCTCATAATGACGGACAGCTCGATATCCGGCGCCGATCGAATGTTCGCCGTGATGCGCGTGTGGACACTTTCGATATATATCTATACAAACAGACGCGCTTTCGTGCGTGAACGTTTTCAGCGTCGTATTTGATCAGATTTAAGTAAAACTCAGATTCCAAATCATTGAGGAAGAACCAGAGCGACGGAAGGCGAAGTGAAGGCGTCAGCACCTGACAGGCTAATAAACCTGCGCAACATGCCATCGAATAAACACATCATCCCCTCTCACTGCCTCCAGATCTCCCACAATGCACTGCTCTGACCCTGGAGTGAACATTATTCTCACCCTTTTCTGTATGATTTGAATTCGGAATCACAATACTACAACCTTTTCATAGTTACAGTACACACACACACACAAAATCCCATAATGCATTGCACCAACCCCCCTACAGACCCAGTTTAATATTTAAACTTTTTTTCTTTCCAGCACCCCTAAATTAGCATATTTGCACTTAGACACGCCTCTTCACTTTAATTTTATAATCCTTTCCCTGATTTGATTCACTTGATCAAATGATTCATGTGTTATAAATCATTAGTATTATACGACAATTGTTATTTTTATTTATATAATAAATATAAAACATCATAAGTTTCCCAAAATGCAATTCACTACCCCAAGGTGCACCCCCCCCCCCCCCCCCCCCATATTTTACAGAGAGAAGATCCTGGCACTTGCGATATGATTCCCATTTGATTCCTGAATCACAACGTTATAATCATAACTTTTTTATTTATAGAATGCACAACAAATTTCCCACAATGCATTGCACTCACCCTAACATGCACTCTTTCACACTTTAGAGGAAGAGGGTGTATAAACTAGCTTTCTTTTGCTATATGATTCACATTTGATTCCTGAGTCATAATCATAATTAGTTGTATAACGCAAGGAAAAAAACCACAACAAAACACAGTCCAAAATGTCCCACAATGCACTGCGTTGAAACCAGACTGTTTTTATTAGCTTCTTTGCACTTAGACATATCATTTTAACTATAATTTTTAAATCCTAACTTTTATTTATAACTGATTTGATCACTAATATGATTCACATGTTATAAAACATTATTATTATTATTATTATTATTATTATTATTATTATTATTATTATTATTATTCAATAATCATAATTGTGACTTGCTGAACACACACACAAAAAAAACCCTCAAGCGTTTCCCAGGATGCACTTCACTAACATTAGGTGCACTTTTATTTTCATACTTTAAAGACAGAAGTTCCTTACGCTAGCTTTCCTTTGCTATATGATTCACATTTGACTCCTGAGTCATAATCATAATTGGTTGTATAACATAAGTAAAAAAAAAAAAAAAACAACAACAAAAAAAAAAAACCCCACGACCCAAAATTTCCCACAATGCACTGCGCTGAACCTTTCTTTGCACTTTGCATTTTATGTTAATTTTATAATCCCAACTTTTTTTTTTTTACAATTCATAATAAACTGATTTGATTAACTAACATGATTCACGTTATAAAACAGCGTTATTATACAGTATTCATAAGTTTTTAACACAAACACTCCAGAATTTCCCAGAATGCACTTCACTACCCTCAAGCTGCGATATCTTTCACTTTAAAGAGAGAACGCTCTCTACACTCGCTTTCTCTTACTGAATGATTCACATTTGATTCCTGAATCAAATCACAATATGACAAATGATTCATATAGAAAAAGAACCTGGTGAAGGAGAAGACCGTTTATACAGTAGCTGCTATAATGGAAGCGAGAACAGGAACTAACTTACCAACGTCAGACGTAACTGTAAACGGATAAAAAGTACAGCACGTTGTACTTTTTATCCGTTTATAGGTACATTCAACGTCAAACGGTCGATCGAATGTGGAAGCGGGCGCTTTAAAAAAAAAAAAAAAAGAACAAGAATAAAAAGTAAGAAATAAATAATGAAGGCTTTGAAACATTGATAGCTTTTGAACATTGGGATGAATTTCACGCATTGGAGCTAAAGTTGCGTTAAAGAGGCTTGGGTGTGTGCGTGTGCGCGTGTGTGTGTGTGTGTGTGTGTGTGTGGAACAAAGGAGATAATCTAATAAACGTTCGAAAAGGCAGAAATAAACAAAAGAAGGAGGCGAAATCAAACGCAAATTGTTTGAATAAAGCGCTGAAAGCCTCTTAGAAACGTCGCGCGTCTTTATTCGCTCTTATCACGCGGCGGCGGAGATTAGCGCGGGCGAATTTCGCATTGTGGGTGTCTTTATAATTACACCTTTAAGCCAGAACTGATTTTTTTTTACTACATATTCATAAAAAAGGCGAGTTGTAATACGATAAAAGGCGGCTTGGCACTTTGAAGAGGTGTGTGTGTGTGTGTGTGTGTGTGTGTTAACGTGCATTCTGGGACAGCATTAATCTGCACACGCCTGGTGTGACGTGCAGCCCGGAGATAAGTCTTTTAAACGGTGTGTGTGTGTGGGGAAAAAAAGCGAACCAGACAACTCTATTATTGCGTTCATAATTGCTTAATTAAACTTTTGTCACTAATCATTACGAAACGTGCGCACGCGCGAGCGGGGAAGGGGGTTAGCGCTGCTGTTATGTGCACGGGGTGGGAAAAAAAAGAAGAAGAAGAAAAAAAATCAATAAACGGAGTTAATTTCACTGCCTTCCCTTTTTTTTTTTTTTTGGTGCACACAAATGAAATGCATTGATGTGCGCAGGCTGAGCCGAGCTGATACGGCGCGCGCCATCGCCGTCTGAATTACCGCTTTATTCATCCGCGTGTGAATATGAACAAATGGCGAACATAAATCTTGCGCGTGAAGTACACCTTCTTCCACCCCCCCCCCCACCCCCCGCCAAAAACACCTCTTTATTAGGGGACAATTGACCCATCCGAAATGAATTCTAATGCCATTTAGATTTAAATTACACTGACCTGAAGTATGACGCCATAAAAAAGATTAATATGCTAATTATTTAACCCCCACGCCCCTCCCCCTCTACCCGTTCTCCTCGCCGTAGTCCTCTTTCTGACATTTGCTCCGGGTTATTTCGCGCCGTGTAAATAATAGGACGACTGGTTCTTTTTGTTGTTGTTGTTGTTGTTGTTGTTGTTTTTCCCAGCGCAGTGAATCTGCGCGCTGACATTATCTTCGTTCTTTATTATGTTTTTATTGACGGCTTTCAGAAAAGCACTTCGTAAAGGGCGGAGTTCTTCCAAAATCATGACATCAAATGACGTTTCTACAAACTGGGTCGGATCTCTCAGATTGACTGTTGTACAGTTTCAGAAGGAAAATCGAAGAGAAGCGGCTTCTGGGAACTTTGGCAGTGTGTTAACTTCTTCAACCACAAACATTATTGATTAATTGTGTAATTATTATTATTATGTTTTTTAGAAATCAAAACATTTGTTCTTTTCTACTGAAAACACTGATGCTAAGCGTTAAAATAATAATAATAATAATAATGATAATAATAATAATAATAATAATAATAATAATAATGTTAATGATAATGATAATAAAGGGTGCCTAAACTTTTGCATTATTATATTATCATATGATTATTATTATTATTATTATTATTATTATTATTATTATTATTATTGGGATTATGTTGCATGGTGTTTGTTTTTTGTTTTTTTTATCTCCTTATCTTTACATTCTTTTTATTGTACGCTTTCAGAAAGCATCTTCATGGTCGAATAATTCTTTGAAAATAATGTAATTGAACGTATAAAACAGGACTATAATGAGCAATAAACAATAATAAACTAAAGTTATTTTAAAGTAATTTTTTTTTTTTTAAATAACACATTTTCCACATTTTCACCAGTGTTTGTTCTTGCTAGGTGTAAGATTTGCCTTTAAAGAAAAAAAAGAACTATCATTCAAAATAACTGGTTTTGAGAGAAAAGAAACAAAACAACAACAACAACCAAACACTAAATACAAAACTCAAAAAATGCAGATTTTATGTTAATTAACTGAAAAAGGTGAATAAGCCGGGATTCCCAAGGGGAAGAAAGAAAAACAGACTCTGAAACACTACCTAAGGGTGCCTAAACTTATGCACACAATTAGACCTTCCTTTAAGATGACTGTGTTTTTTTTCCCAGAGCAATGAATCTGCGCTCTGACGTTATCTTCGTTCTTTATTATGTTTTTATTGGTGGCTTTCAGAAAAGCACTTCATAAAGAACCAAAGCGTCGTTATTGTGGACGTGTAATTTTTCTCTCACCCTCACTGACCTGAGAGAGAGAGAGAGAGAGAGAGAGAGAGAGAGAGAGAGAGAGAGAGAGAGAGAGGGGGAGAGGAAGAGAGAGGGAGAGAGAGAGAGAGAGGGAGCGAGAGGGAGAGAGAGAGAGAGAGAGAGAGAGAGAGAGAGAGGGGGGAGAGAGAGAGAGAGAGAGAGAGAGAGAGAGAGAGAGAGAGGGGGAGAGAGAGCGAGAGAGAGAGAGAGAGAGGCCAAACTGAGGAATGGGCTCTGAGGAATGGGCTCTGTTTCATGTTTGTGTCTGATTAACGGCAGCCAGTTTAGGACAACGCACAAAATCTGTCGTAAAAAAAAAAACGCAACTTGTAGTAATTAACATTATCATAACCAGCACCTTATCTAGTGCACTAGTTTGGGATTTTTGTCCTTTTCTGTCTACATCCCACAGGTTGGTGAACAAATAATGAAACAATGATTGATGATACACTATTTACTTCTTTACTACGTTATCAACTGCTTGTGACATTTCTGTAAAAGGTAGCTAGACGCTAGCTTTCGTTCGATGCTATTCGATGTTTGGAACGTAGCGAAATGTGTCGGGTTGAAAAAAATTATTCGTATTTTTACGAATCGTAACGGATGATGATTTGAATAATTTACTGTATCGTGTGGAAGCCTGAGGTTTACACCACTAGTTTGTAATAGAAAGTGACTTACGCATTTTATTCCTCGACAACGGAGTTAGCATAGCCAGACATTTTTGCCATAAATGTGTCCCAATAACATTCGTTAAATAATAACAACAATTTTCCTAGCGTGTGTTGTGAGCCAACATGTTCGCAACAGAGTTGATTGTAACATTTGCAGCTAGCCTTAATAATGCAATATTGAACGTCACGCGCTAGTCTGAGATGATGAGTCATGCTTACGCTTAGCATGTTTAGCTAGCTAAAGACAAAATTGAAACCAAAAAAAAAAAAAAAAAAGGTTTTGTAATATGTTTCGGTGTTAAGCAATTTGTCAACCGCTTAATTACAGTTTTTAAATTCACGAAATCCTATCACAATGTACTTTTTATCCATAATTTATAGTTGCTTTTAATATTGTTAACGTTGCTTCCTGTTCTCACTTACGTTATAGCAGCTATAAAGTCGTGTCTCTTTTTCTCTTGCTTATAGTGAATGCAATGAAAAAAACGGAAAACTTCCAGCTTTACCTCGGACTGTTACGCGCCGACACTGGAGACTCCTTCCATAAACGTTCAGAAGAAGCAGAAATCTTCACCACGTCAAAAAAAATTTTTTAACGTTAACGCAGAGAGTCCGGCGTACGAGTCCCTGTGAATGAGCTGTCGCTATAGAAACGATAAAGTATTAGAACGAGCGCATTTGCAGCTGAATGAGTCCGTACCTCCTGACTAATCAGAATCCAGAACTCAACAGTGATGTAAAATAACAGCCAGTAATTTGTATAGTCTTGCTAGCTACCTAGCTAAAAAAATTTGTTATTCGTTTAAACACAAATTATAACTAAAAAAAAAAAAAAAAAACATGTTTCAATAAACAACTGATGCAAACAGATGTTTGGTGTTACGTTCTTTTTTCTAAACCAAATTGAGAATCTGGAGCCTGAATATTAATCAGAAAGTCTGATTATTGACCTTGAAAGTCCTGACGGAAAAAAACAACAACAACAAAAAACTCAATTTCATGTTAAAAGAGTTGAAAGATTTGCAGTGAGATCACATCGTAAAGACTGATTGCGTTTTAAAGATCCAAGTGGTTCAGCCACTCATACACACACACACACACACACACACACACACACACACACACACACACACACACACTCATCTCGGCTAAAGCCATTAAAAGCGGTTTAATTAGCCTGGCTCGGAGATTAGCTCTCCATTTCCCATATGCAGCTACTTGGCACAGTCACAAAGGTGCAACCAGGAAATACACGTTTTAGATGTTAAAACGCTGTTCAGGCCGAGTGGGAGCGCAAAAAATATCCAAAACATGTTTGTGCTACACTGAAAACGTACAACATACGTTGAATACGTTAAATACACTCACTGTTGCAGTTTTGTTTAGGATTCACGCTACGCTAACGTTGCTTATCGCTGGTTGATAATGTCGGATAACGTTAAACACACTCTGTGTTTGAGGAAATGATGCTAATCTATGCTAAAAACAAATGAGGCTTCGTCGTAGCTTAGTTTGAACACAAATAGTCGCTACGATTGAGTTTACGCACGAATAACAAATTAACGGTTGCACCAAGTAGCATAGTTTTAATTCAGAATGCACTGAAATTTAAAGTTTTTAGTACAAATTTTTTAATAAGAGCTTTTTAGTACAAGTTTTTAGTACAAGTTTTAAGTATGGGTTTTTTACTACAAATTTTTAGTACAGGTTTTAAGTATGGGTTTTTTAGTACAAATTTTTTGTATGAATTTTTTAGTAAGAGCTTTTTAGTACAAGTTTTTAGTACTGGTTTTAAGTATGGGTTTTTTAGTACAAATTTTTAGTACAGGTTTTTTAGTAAGAGCTTTTTGGTACAAGTTTTTAGTACAAGTTTTAAGTACGAGTTTTAAGTATGGGTGTTTTAGTACAAATTTTTAGTGCGAATTTTTTAGTAAGAGCTTTTTGGTACAAGTTTTTAGTACGGGTTTTAAGTATGAGTTTTTTAATGAGTTTTTAGTACAAATTTTTTAATAAGATTTTTTTAATACAAGTTTTGGAGTTTTTTAGTACTCATCAATACCAAAATGCCTGAACTACTTCAGTGTAGTGTTAATCAATCAGGTACATCACAGAATATTTTATTTAGCTTTGTTCATGTTTCCCCGCTTTACATAGTGACACACGTTTGTGTGTGTGTGTGTGTGTGTGTGTGTGTGTGTGTGTGTGTGTGTGTGTGTGTGTGTGTCCATGCACTTAGGCTACTATACTCATTTTTTATAATGCTAGCAAATTGATTTTAAATGAAGCGCATTAGCTAGCTAGAGTTAGCTTGGATCGAGTAGATTTGTCATGGAGAAGAGCTGGTTTCGTTTCACTCCTGTACAAGTGTAAGTAAAGTACATTTTTGTTTTGCGCTGCGTCAGAATCCGTCGGTGTCAACGACCGATAGCGGCGTATCGTCAAGAACAACATACTGGCTAAGAGCTAAGAAAAGACATTTTTTCTCTCGTAATCAGCATTTCCTCTTACTGGGTTTTATTTTTTTTGTACTGTAGCCAGACTCAGAGCACTGCTTGAAAACACCGCTAAAACGTAAAACATTTAAAATCCTGTCAGTGTTGCGGCTTCGTTTTGGCTACACACTGCGTTAAGGTTGCTTATCGCTGGTTAATAGTGTCGGATAACGTTAAACACACGGTCAACAATCATGTTGAAAAACATCAGTCGTAAACAAAACGCTTTATTCTGCTAATTCTCACAAGTAAAAACAAAAGTGCGTGTTTACCGACTATAAGTGCGTGTCGTTTTCTTTTTAGTTTGTGAGGACGATAACGACGTCGTTGCGTGTGAAGAGTTTTCGTTTCATTCGATCGCGAATACACCGTAACGGCACACATAAACGTAAACATATAAAGTAAACGACAGCCAAAAATGACGTAGGTTAAATTAAGATTTCTAGTACGAAATGTTTAAAACGTTAATGTAAAAGTTTCCGGGTAACGGCTGGAGGAAGTTTCTGTGAAGCAGAACCATTAAAATATTTATCTGTCAAAAACAGTTCAGGTCTTCGTGAAACTCTCACTTACCTCTTCAAACAAAAACAATCATTTCTTTGTAAGTTTTTTTTATTTTTTTTGTAAATAAAGTGAATGGTTGAAAATGTAAATATATATGTATACATAGGGTGCCGAAACTTTTGCACAGAAGACTTTTTTTGTGGACACATTATTTTAAAAGCATCGTTCCCAGTGATACTTGCTAATGAGACAGCACTGTTCAGTGAAGTTGTGGTGGGGAATAAAGTTGGCAGTGTTTGCGGCGTCACGGCGTGTGATTACTGGCTGTTTTTAACACGTTAAGCGCGAGTGTTGTGGAGTTAATGAATTGCGAAATCGCGCATGAAGACGGGGCTTAATTGCAAAAGCCGACTGTTTTAGCGAGAATCCCCGGCTGAATAGCATCCTGCAGCTAGATAAACAAAATTTCACGGCAGCTTCGCTTTCTGGCCAAGCATTGATACCACTGTTTATTCTCCACGAGTCGCCGAGCGTGGCGAGAATAAAAATGCGGCATTAAAAAGGCCGATCCTTTATTTTCATCTCATTAAATTAAAAAAAAAATATTTAAAAAAAAAAAAAAAAAAAAAAAAACCTGAGTGGAATATGCAGCTGGCAAATTAGCGGCGCTGGGTATTCAGCGGGATTTTTTTAATGTGATGTAAACGCCGGAGGAGGGACGATATATCGCCACGGCGATGAGAACGATATCACACATCAACTTTTACTAAAGCAATGTATTACGAGAAAAGGGGAACTTAAAGGTCATCAAGAAGGAAGTTTAATAAGCAGCAAGCGGGAAAAGAAGATGGAGAAAGAGAAAGAACAAGAAGAAATGAAAATAGAGGAACAAGAGTAGAAGAACAGTAAAAGTGCTGTCCAACTGAAAGAAGGGAAGAAGAATAGAAAAGAAGAAAGAAGGAGACAATAAAGTACATTTTGAAGGAGAAACAAGGAAGACCTGAGAATGACAAAAAGAAGAGAAAAAAAAACGGAGGAAGAGAAAGAAGAGAAGAGGAAAAAGAGGAAGAAAAGGGGAGTGGCAGGTGAAGAAAGAGAAGTACAAGAAGAATAGAAAGAGGAGCATAAAGACAGAAATGGAAAAGAAGGGAGGAAGTAAGAAGCGGGAACGAAGACGAGGTAAAGAGGGAGAAGCAAAAAGGGGGGGAAGAAGAAAAGAAAGAGGAAAAGATTTATAGTATTGTTTCTGAAAAATAATATAAAAAAGTCAGATATATTTAAATATAATATTTATTGTCCACAGCCACCTATTTTATGTCCTGCAACATTTGGGGTTTTTTTGGAACCACAAACGGTGATTTTTTTTCCATGGAATTTTTTTGCCCATTCAAATTTTTCAGGTTTTTCTTTGCACATTTTTTGTCGGAATATTTTAATCCATAATATTTTTTTTGTCTGTAACATGTTTTGTCTGTCATATATTTGTCCATAACACTTTTGTCCAACTTTTTTAGTGAGTGAAATTTTTGTCCAAAAAATGTTTATGTTCATACACATGTAACATTTTTATCATAACATTTTTATCTGTAACATTTTTGCCCATAACATTTTTGTCTGTAGCGTTTTTACCATAACATTTTTATATATTTTTTATTTTAACATTTATATTTTTGTCTAACATTTTTATCTGTAACGTTTTTGTCCGTTACATTTGTGTCTAACAATTTTATCCGTAACGTTTTTGTTTGTAACATTTTTGCCCATAATATTTTTGTCTGTAGCGTTTTTACCATAACATTTTTATATATTTTTTATTTTAACATTTATATTTTTGTCCATAACATTTTTATGTTGTAACATTTTTGTCCAAAACAATTTTTTGTTCCTTACACTCCACCCCCACCCCCAATTTTTCATTTAAACTGTTGTTAGTCTGTAACTGAATATTCCGATGTGTAACAGATTATAATCTTCATGCGTAAACAGACCATGATACGCTGAAATTTTTTTTTGAACGATAATTAAATGAAACTGTTATATTTGGGGATATTTTGGGTATTTTAATATAAACGCTATAGTTGCATTGCTGTACAACCAGGGCTAAGTAAACACCACAGCACAGCGTCAGGGTTAAGATGATTAACACAGTCTTGTGTCTCTGCTGAAGCTTAAAGCCGCTTTGCTGGAGGCCGTTTTGGCTTCAGGAACGTCCATTGTTCTCCGTGCTAGCTCGCTACGCTAGATGCTAGTTCCACATTGTCGCATTAGTGCCTGGCGTTGGCCTAACATACAGCGCCAGACAAACTCGGAGACCGCTGGACCACCACGCCAACTTCGCAAGGCCTTGGGACCTTTGGCGAAATTTGATCAAATGTTTGCCAAATTTCGATACAGCAGCTCGGCATTTCTCAGATTAAAGCGGCCATGTTTGGTGCACTGACTCTCTGTGATATCACACAAGCGTTTGTGGGATTTTGGGGGATCTTTTTTTTTTTTAGACTGATGGACATTTTTTTTGTTTTATACAGAAATATACGTAGTAAAAATAGCAAAAGCTCATTTTCTAAACCTTGTGGTCTGTTTTTCCTTACTAGACTATGCTAGCTTGCTACACTGAACTCACAACATTAGCGCTAATGGCTAAAGTGCAATCCCACCTCAGCCCCAAGCTCACTGGATCGTCAAATTCTCCTGTGGTAAAAGTTCTTTAGATTTTTTATTTTTTTTGCCAAATTTCTAAAAATCACATTAAAGTGGCCATGTTTAACATTTGATTAGTTCATTCATATTTATTTCCTCCTTCAAACCTGAGCTAGGAGCTTTTATATCAGAAATTTATACCATATATAACGTAAATGCGATTATTTCTTAAATCAGCGGTCCTCATTGTGCTATAAATTGCTAGCTTAATATGCTAACTCTCTAACTGTTTACTGTCAACTCTGTTAACTGTTAACGTCAACTGTCAATTTTTTAAAAGAATTTTGGATTTAGATTAGATTTACGAGTCAAGATTCTCAGGGGAAATTAGCAGAACTGACTGTTGTAGTCCTGCTAGGTAGCTTGTTTAGTTGTTTAGCATGCTAGCTTTATCTGAAGAACTGCTAAAGTGTAGCCGAGGTACGTTTCCCTGTACATAACTTGCAGCTTTGCTTTACCAAACTTCATAGCAAATGTTATAATCATCATTTTTATCGTTTAAAAAAATGACTGAAGCGTTTGTGGGAAAAAAGGAATGCCTGATAAACAGGCTAGATTAGCATACTTTGTTTATTCTTTTACCCCCGTTTGTTTTTACAAGCTGTTGGAGAAAAAAAAAAATACAGAACTGCAGCACAATTAGCAAGCGGTCTATAAGGTTAGCTCCGAGTCTATTGTCAGACCTCATGCCTTTTTTTTTGTCAGAAAATGATATGATTCCCTTTGTTTTTTCCTGAGGTAAAAAGTAAACGAAACGCGCACACACACACACACACACACATACCCGTCTCATCCCTCCCTCTTTACTCGCTCTCAGAGCCAAAAAACGTGGGGGAAATGTGGGTTTTGATTGCCCAAAATATTAGCACGAGGGCTCATTTAGGCCTCTCGTGCTCAGCTGCTCCCGGTAATTAGCCGAGTCGCGGCGGCCGCCTCGCGCTCCTCTCCTTTCCCTGAGAGAGACACTTGACACAGGGAAACATCAGAGAGAGAATTTTTTTTTTTTTTTTTTGCACGAGGCTCTTAATTAACCACTTAGGTATCCTCCATCTCGCTCTCTCTCTCTCTTTCGCACTATCAAAAGATCTCTGGTAAATGAAGGCCCTGTGTAAATTATTTTTAATGATTCCCTCCTGGCCCGTCATTATGTTCGTAAGCTATACACACTCACACTCACTTCTGAGACGCCTCTCCGTTTTTTTTTTTTTTTTGGTTTTTTTCCCTTTTCCCGTGCGCAGGGTCAGCGACCGTCGGCTAGTCGCAAGTCGCTAAGCGGCTAATTAATTAGCGCTGAAGGTTTTTTTTTCCACCCCCGCCCTCCCCTCGCTCTCTGAGCTGTGATGATGTGCAGAGCTGGAAGCCTGTAATTGTACCGGATTGGCGAGGAGACGATAACCGATCTCGGCGGGTCTGGCGTTATGCAAATGGCCACATTAGAAAATCATTACCTTTCCAAACACACCGCGGCGCGAGGCGCATTACAATGATGAATTTTTATGATAATTGCGATTTAATTTTCTGCTGCCTGGCATTTTTTTTCCCCTCCTTCTTAAAACAATTTGCCCATTCTGAGTGCTATTAATTCTGAATTAGAGCTCGGTGGAAAGGGGGGGCTTGGGGGAGGGTAATTGATTTCTTTCTTGGTCGAGATGCAGGAGAAGATCGTGGGTGTGAAGTATACTGTGACAACATGAGACACTCTTCTAGAGGATTTCGATTTCTATTTCTGCTCAGTGTTCTTCAGGGGAAAGTAGTAGCTAAAAGCTAGCTAAATGCTGAAATCATAGGCTAATTTGCATATTCATTAAATCCTCATTAACATTTGTGTATCAAAAGCAGGGACGATTTTCTGAGGACGCTCCGAATAGAAGAGATTTTAAAATGAACAAGGAAGTGCGGAGTTGGGACAAATAACGGTCAGTGATTGGTTGTCGGGAAAAGTCGTGAGCCGTGATTGGTCGTTTTGTTTTTCATAGTCTGTAACTTGCATAATTTGTATTTGCGTTATTCCTGTGACATTTACGAATGGTAAAACCACTTGGCCACGCCCACCAAAACATTACAATAGTGACTTTGAATCTTTCTCGACACTGCCACGTTTGTAAGCATGAGCTGCTTTGCAGTGTCGCGTGAAAAATCCGTAAATTGTGATTGATATTCCGTAATGGAAACATGAGTGTTCATAAATTACAATTATTAGCGATGATAACTGTGACATCAGAGGATCGGTGATCAGATTCTGTGATATACTGTCGTATGAGGGATCTATCATATCATATCATGTATACTGTATGAGGAATTTATTGTATCGTATCGTATATATCGTATGAGGAATTTTTTGTATCGCATACATCTCGTACAAGGAATTTATCGTATCATATCGTATACAATATATCGTATGAGGAGTTTATCGTATCATATCGTATACAGTATATTGTATGAGGAATTTATCGTATCATATCGTATATATTGTATGAGGAATTTATTGTATCGTATCGTACATATCGTATGAGGAATTTATTGTATCGCATACATCTCGTACAAGGAATTTATCATATCATATCGTATACAGTATATCATATGAGGAATTTATCGTATCGCATACATCTCGTACAAGGAATTTATCGTATCATATCGTATACAGTATATCGTATGAGGAATTTATCGTATCATATCGTATACAGTATATCGTATGAGGAATTTATCGTATCATATCGTATACAGTATATCGTATGAGGAATTTATCGTATCATATCGTATACAGTATATCGTATGAGGAATTTATCGTATCATATCTTATACAGTATATCGTATGAGGAATTTATCGTATCATATCGTATACAGTATATCGTATGAGGAATTTATCGTATCATATCGTATACAGTATATCGTATGAGGAATTTATCGTATCATATTGTATATATCATATGAGGAATTTATCGTATCGTTTATATCTCATACAAGGAATTTATCGTATCATATCGTACATAATGTATGAGGAATGTACCAGGAACTTATCGTATCGTATATATTGTACGAGGAATCTATCGTATCGTACATATCATATAAGGAATTTATCGTATCATATCGTATACAGTATATTGTATGAGGAATTATCGTATCATATCGTATACAGTATATCGTATACAGTATATCGTATGAGGAATTTATCATATCATATCGTATATATCGTATGAGGAATTTATCGTATCATATCGTATACAGTATATCGTATGAGGAATTATCGTATCATATCGTATACAGTATATCGTATGAGGAATTTATCATATCATATCGTATATATCGTATGAGGAATTATCGTATCATATCGTATACAGTATATCGTATGAGGAATTTATCATATCATATCGTATATATCGTATGAGGAATTTATCGTATCATATCGTATATATCGTATGAGGAATTTATCATATCATATCGTATATATCGTATGAGGAATTATCGTATCATATCGTATACAGTATATCGTATGAGGAATTTA
>CM042546.1:8755309-8770309 GCA_023630585.1 Cranoglanis bouderius | reverse complement strand
AAACTGATAGAGAAAGAGGGACAGCTATGGAGAGACAGCTAGGTGGACACAGATAGACAGAGAGAGACAGGCAGAGAGATGGCAAGGAAGAAACAGACAGACAGAGAGCAACTAGCAGAGTAAGAGAGACAGGTAAACAGATAGACAGACAGATAAAGAAAACAAGAGGAATTGTATGACAGGGACAGACAGACAGCTAGAGAGAGAGAGAGAGAGAGGGGGAGACAGAGAAAGGAACAGGCAGAGAGAGTCAGACAGAAAGAAACTGACCAAGAAAGAAAGACAGACAAACAGTGAGACAGATAAAGAAAATGACAGAGATGGAATGACAGGAAGAGAAAGACAGAGAGAGAGAAATGGACAGACAGACAGGTCAAGAGATTGAGATGGAGAGGCAGCTAAGACAGAGAGAGAGAAAGACAGAGACAGACAGATGGACAGACAGACAGGTGTGGAGAGATGGACAGACAGGTGGAAACAGAAAGACAGATGGATACACACAGGTGGAGACAGAAAGACAGATGGATAGACAGACAGGTGGAGACAGATGGACAGACACAGGTGGAGAGAAAGACAGATGGACAGACAGACAGGTGGAGACAGATGGACAGACAGACAGGTGGTGACAGAAAGACAGATGGATGGAGAGGTGGAGACAGATGGACAGACAGATGGAGACAGAAAGACAGGTGGAGACAGAAAGACAGATGGACAGACAGACAGGTGGAGATAGATGGACAGACAGACAGGTGGTGACAAAGACAGATGGATAGACAGAAAGACAGTTGGACAGACAGACAGGTGGAGACAGAAAGACAGATGGACTGACAGACAGGTGGAGACAGAAAGACAGATGGACAGACAGACAGGTGGAGACAGAAGGACAGACAGACAGGTGGAGACAGATGTACAGACAGACAGGTGGTGACAAAGACAGATGGACGGAGAGGTAGAGACAGAAAGACAGATGGATAGGCAGGCAGGTGGAGACAGATGGACAGACACAGGTGGAGACAGAAAGACAGATGGACAGACAGACAGGTGTAGACAGAAAGACAGATGGACAGACAGACAAGTGGAGACAGATGGACATACAGACAGGTGGAGACAGAAAGACAGATGGACAGACAGACAGGTGTAGACAAAAAGACAGATGGATAGACAGACAGGTGGAGACAGATGGACAGACAGACAGGTGGAGACAGAAAGGCAGATGGACAGACAGACAGGTGTAGACAAAAAGACAGATGGATAGACAGACAGGTAGAGACAGATGGACAGACAGACAGGTGGAGACAAAAAGACAGATGGATAGACAGACAGGTAGAGACAGATGGACAGACAGACAGGTGGAGACAGATGGACAGACAGACAGGTGGAGACAGAAAGACAGATGGACAGACAGACAGGTGGAGACAGAAAGACAGTTGGACAGACAGACAGGTGGAGACAGAAAGACAGTAGGTAGATACCCAGATAGAAGGAGGGGAAGGGAGAGATAGACAGGCAGACAGACAGACAGAAGCTGCAGCAGCTGGTCAGTAACTTAAAGTTATGGCTTGCTAGCACACACACACACACACACACACACACACAGACACACACACATACACACACACACACACACACACACACACACACACAGACATAAACCTATGACAGGAAGATGATGGATGATCCTCATAAGTCTCGCTGTGTTTAATAGATGGGAATTAACACAGATGCTGATTGTGTTCAGGCCCTGGCATGCGCACTTCACCTCCTGTAGTGTGCACTACTCACGGCTGTGTCCCAAATCTCCCTCTGCACTTCAGGCTAAGTCGTGGTTAGTGACTGTGTACTGTGTGCTGGTAAATCACTAAAAAATCTATGTCTAAAATGACACTCAGCACCGATCGCTAATCAAACCTCGATGGGTTCGGCCATTTTGAGAAACGTCCACAAGTGGTTAAATTTATAAGAACACTGTTGCTAAGCAACTCTGAAACACACCCACAAACCAAACATAAGGTAATGACTCAGGCTAACCATTTAGAAAGCTAACTTTTGGACGCTAAGTCTTTTACATTAAGACTGTGAAGGCGCAGTGACCTTGGAGACAAGACAGAACTATCGAGAAGATCGACATTTCACTCAGATGTGGTGTTACATTACTGAGAAAAGTCTCCGTACGACTAAAACTACTGGAATTACACTTAGCATCCAGCGCTAACCAAACCGACACGGGTTCTGCCATTTTGAGAAGCAACAAGTGGGTTAAGTGGGAAAGATGATTCATTAATGACGTCATAAACCAGTGGGTTTTATTCCTTCTTAAAAGCTGAGTAAAAGTGTAAGAAAGAAAGAAGTCCAAGTTTTTGAACATCCCAGTGTATTAAAATTCACCTTTTTATTTTTTAAATTAAAATTTAATTTGTTTCCTTGATGAAAGATTCTCTTTATTTTTATTGATTGGAATGTATTTATTTATTTATTTATTTATAAAGGATACTCCCACTCTGTGTTTAATTTTTGAATTATTTATTTATTTATTTTCTTTCTTTCTTTCTTTCTTGTTGTTGTGATGAAGGGCACCCCCACTTCCTTTTTTAGTTTTCTAAATATTTATTTATTTGTTTGTTTGCTTGTTTACTGTAGATTTTGATTTCTTATCCCGATGAAGGATATTCCCACTTTGTTTTTAATTTTTGGAATTTATTTATTTAATTGTTTGCTTGTTTTCGATTTTGATTTCTTATCATGAAGGATACTTCCAGTTTGCCATTTTTTAAAATTTATTTATTTATTTATTTATTTATTTATTGTTGATTTTTATGTCTCATCATAATGAACGATCCTCCCTCTTCCTTTTTTTTTTTTTTTTTTTAAATCTGTTTGTTTGTTTGTTTATTTGATTTCTTGTCTTCTTGAAGTATTATTTGTTAAAATAAATAAATTGATTTACTATAGATTTTGGTTTCTTATCATGATGGATACTTCCATTGTTTATTTATTTGTTTATTTATTTATTTTAGATTATTATGTCTCATCATAATGAGGGACACTCTGTGTTAATTTTTTTTTTAAATTTGTTTGGTTTCTTTCTTTCTTTTTCTTTCTTTCTTTCAATTTGAAGTGTTGTGTTTTAAATTTTTTAAATATTTATTTGTTTGTTTGTTTGTTTGATTTCTTGTCTTCTTGAAGTATACTCCCAGTCTGTTGTTAAGGGTTTTTTTTTTTTTTTTTTTTTTTTTGTGTTAAAATAAATAAATAAATAGATAGATTTTGGTTTCTTATCATGATGGATACTTCCATTATTTATTTATTTATTTATTTGTTTATTTATTTACAGATTTTGATTTCTTACCTTGCTGCAGGATGCTCCCACTTAATTGCTAACTTTTTATTTATTTATTTATTTATGTTTGTTGTCTTGATGCAGGACACTCCCACTTTATTTTACATTTCTGGAACAAAAGAAATGAAATACAGTGCAGGAATCTAATATTTACATCCGTCTCCTGCTTCCCTGTCGTACAGAACGAGGAACAGCAGATTTCATTCTCATTTTTCTAGAGAAAGGAATAAATCCCTGAAATGTGAAGAAGAATAAAGGAGCGAACGCACGTGGTTTCCGCGCCCGGGTCCGAACAGCTGCTCAGGCTGGCGCTGCGTCGGCATCCCGTGTTTTTCCTGATAATAATTCCTGCATCTGCCAGCCCTGAGCCCGTCACCCAGTCTGCGACTCGCCGGCGGAATTTTTTATTCCGTCCTCCTTTGAATTTTTATTAATGCCATGCAAAAAAAAAAAAAAAAAAAAAAGCGGCGAGCGCGAGATCGTTGATGTTATGCGAATCCGCGGCGGAATTGCGGATCCTCGTTAACATTATTTGCATGTTAATCTGCATCTTTTTAATTAGAGATATTATTTATGCACATAATTTCTCCTGTGCCAACTCGGAGGCGCGTTAATTAATCTACCGAGATGCCAAACTGTTTATTTATTTATTTATTTTATCCGTTTGTTTGTTTTGTTGTTTACGCGCACGCGGTCCGGGGTTCGGCGGTGAGAATAACACGGGGTTTAAACCAAGGGAAGGGTCAAAGTGTGAAGGTGTGAAAGCTCTCAGTCGTAATATCGCACAAATGCTAATATCACAGTAAACAAATATATCTATTCGTTTCAGTATATATATATATATATATATATATATATATATATATATATATATATATATATATATATATATATATATATATATATATATATATATATATATATATATATATATATATATATATACTCATTTCTGTCGTACGAGACCGGTGCTTATGACACCATGATGTTTTATTAAAATGTATAAATTAAAATATAAACAGAGAGAAAGAGCGAGAGCGGGAGAGAGTGAGACAGGCAGAGAGAGTACGACAAAATGAAGCATAGAGAGAAAGACAAGTCTGCAAAGAGAGTGAGACAAAGAAAAAAAAATGAAAGGAAGACAGACAGACAGACAGACAGATATCCGTTGTGCCCTAAGAGATCGGTTACTCCACCTTGATGTATTATTAAACTGTATAATGGACTCTGGAGGCTTCCTTCACTTTATTTACACACTCGACTCGCTGTTATTTTAATCCGCCGACAACGACAGCATGCATAGCCAATGAGTCTCTCTCTCTCTCTCTCTCTCTCTCTCAATCCCTCATAAACACTAATCCTACAGATAAATACCTTCCAATAACCCGTCCCTCATACTGTTTACACCATAACGTTTAACAATATTCTCAATAGCGGTGGATATTTAAGGAGTCGCTTTGCTGATTCGTTTGTTTTGATTCAAATGATTCACTCCTCAGGTTGAGGAGGTTATATTTAACTTCTTAGGGCAGCTAATGCAGCAAGTCCCAAAGACACATCAGTACACACACATTTCTGAAAGTTCTGAAAGGCGGAGTCATGTTAGCGTGTAGCTACTAGCAAAGAATCCAAAATCCGGCTAAATTCATCATCTTGAGATCATTTTTGTTAAGTATAAGTAATTTGTTTGCTAATAGCAAAAAAACAAAACAAAAAACGTTAGCATTCAACGCTGAAAAGTTTGTTTCTTTGAATCTTCCGTACGTGTCAAGGTTAGCTTCATTACATTAGCAAAGAATGCTAGTCGCAAAAAAAAGGCAATCTAGGGCTATAACCTATAACCTAGGGCTTCTTTTTTTCTTCAGAAAAGAACTGATTTAGCTTAACAATAGAAATAAAAACCAGCATAACTTTCCACTACTCGTTAGCAATGCTAGCATGACAGCTGTGGGCCTGGAACTAGCAAAGGAGTGATGTGTCAACTAGTGAAAATATCTGGCTAAATTCACTGCTAACGATTGAGATTAGGTGATTAGCGTTCCCCACTCGCAGCCAAGTTCAAGATTAACGTCATTACATTAGCACAGAAGGCTAATTCTAAAATTTATGGCTAATTCTTGAGTTCGTGACTGGTTTAGCTTAAAAATCTTTCTGACGACTTCCAGCTTTGCAAAAGTAACCTGTATTTGGATGAAAGCGAACAGTCCGTGTCTTTCTTTTTTGAACTTTAATAGACATCTCTTTCACGCTCTGGTGAATCCGCTGACAATATCTGTTTCAGGATGAGTCTGAAAGGCTTACAGTGTGTAAAAAAAAAAAAAAACGTCATACTGAATCCATGATACGGCCCGTAATTCCTGCGCGAAAAGGTCAGCCAGGGGAGGCGATCGGATCGCGGCGCTTTTTTTTACGGGACGTCTCGATTGGAGACAGCTCCTCAGTTTCCAAAGACACCATTACGGCTCGGACGGTGGAGAAAAAAAAAATTCATTTCTTTTTTTTTTTTTTTTTTCCCCAGAGAGCGGCAGACCGTGACAATCTGGAGACAATGAGACAAAATGACAACGGGGAGACGAGAAGGTCTGATGCGTTACTCGGATTCCTGAGCGCACTTGGATTTGATCCTCCAGGTAATTCAGCATATCGTGTCCAGTAACCAGATCCACGAAGAGAATGAAGAACAAATTAAAAAAAAAAAAAAAAAAAAAAAAAAAAAAAAGAGCTGGGGGGAGGAGGAGGGGAAAAAAAACCAGAGAAAAGTCTTGTGGGAAAAGACTACGGCCCGAACGCCGGCATTCCAGCGGCCATTCACATGAAACTGATCGCTCTGATGAAACGTCGCTTCCCCCCCGACCAAGTTTTCAGTCTTCACCCCTCCTTTTTCTCCTCTTCTTCTTCTGTTTCTCCGTTTCTTCTGCTTCTGTCCGGCATGTGTTTAGCCAACATGGTTGCCGTTAACCTCGCGCACACCCCTTAGCATGTTCCCAGGCTAATTAATGATCGCTTTTATGCATGACGGACATGCTAGTTTGTTCGAGGTCCGTGTTTTAAAACGCGCAAATCGACTCCAGACTGTTTTGGATCTCCCTGTTCAGCTCAGCGCGGTCACAAGCTAATGCAAAACACGCTTTTACATTTTTAAAAAAACTTGCTAAAAAGTATGCTAGCGGAGAGAAGTTAGCTCGCACTGGCGCATGGCTAATCAGTACCAAAAAAAAAAAAAAAAAAAAAAACCTAACACCTGATTGATTTGATCATCAAATCACTGATTTGAGCCGTTTGATTCTGCTCAGGTAAATGATTCGTTTAGATTCGTTCATTCGGTTCCATGGTTTTTCGCTATTCTGTGCTACTTCATAGTTTCCTTGTGTTTGTGTTTAGAAGAATGATGGACTTCTGACAGAATCGAACCGAATGTGATTCACTGAACTCACTGACTCAACTGATTCACTGAACAACAACAAGTCTAAAAGACCTGCTGAAAGAGAGAGGAGCGAATCTCAGGCTTGACTGAAATGATTCATTGATTCAAGGAGTCAGCTCGGGTTCAATACACACATCACTGCATATACGACTCACAAGCTTCATGGATGGTTGAACAAATACAGAAACATTTAAATAAATAAATAAAAAGTTGCTTTTGATAACAAAAGATTAGCTGATTCACCCACATAGGAGTGAATCTGAAATGATTCACTGAGTCAAGGAGCCGGATCAGGTTCAGCACACAATTACTGAATTTACAAAGTCATCTGTGAAACAGACAGATAAAATATATAACTTAAAAATGTAATGACTGAGAGATTCGCTGAATCACACGCTGACCTTCTAAACACGAGACAGAAATGATTCACTGATTCAAGGAGTCGAGTCAGGTTTAGCACAGCTGCAAATACAACTCACATACATACAAAAAAAAAAAAAAAAAACAAGGAAAAAAGGTAATGAAAAAAAGATTCACTGATTCACACACTGAACCACTGAACGAGTGAATTTCGGTCATGACAGAGATGATTCACTGATTCAAGGAGTCGGGTCAGGTTTGGCAGACAGGAAGCTGTGAGTACGTCTCACACAATTCATGCACGTTAAAAAAGAAAAGACACTCAGATACGTGTAAATGAAAGAAGGGACGACCGAAAGATTGGCTAATTTCACACAATATGAACGTTTTGTGGCGCGAATCTCGGCCGCGACAGAAATGATTCACTGATTCGAATGCGAGTCTTTTGGGAGTCACTTTCTTTCAGGATTGTTTATAATGCCGTGTTGTATGCTGTATTTGTTACAGTTACAGTCGTATTGCTAGAAAATCTAAAGAGACGAGGAACTACGGGACAGAGCGCGAGTCTACGTCTGATATCGCTCTGTCTGATATCTGTCTGTCTGATATCTGTCTGTCTGTCAAACACTCCACGATGAAGTACATCCTCGCGCTCATATCCCAGTCATATCAACGTCCCATCTCCTCAGGGTCACTTTACAGATTTTATACCAAATTCATACCTTCCTCATCATAGTGAAGATTAATTTAAACAACGCCGCCTCCCCAGTGGTGCGAGGTTTCACGCTTTCACACACCATTATCATATTTATAGCCTGATGTCTGATCGAGCTGTGTATTGATAAAAGATACGCACACACACACACACACACACACACACACACACACACACACACACACACACGTAGATGAAGCTCACTTCTGATTCGCAGACAATTTGTAATTATTGCCTGCAATCACCCAAGGAAGCTCAACCCCACCTTTGGCCTTCAGAGGTTTAAGATTTCCGCGAGAAAAATCAAGATGTCCCCTTGACCTTAATGACAGCCATCCCATAATGCCCCGGGGCTGTTTCTTTTTTCGTAAATCCTAAACTGCACACTGCACATAGTGTTCAGGTGAAAATTTCCCCCCCCCATCGGCGGCTCTGTAACCCGAATCAGAGGTGAAACGACGCTCCCGTGTTACTGTAGAGGAGCTCCAGGGCAACAATGGCGCGCTTTCTTTGGCTCTTTGATGCCGCGTCTCTGCCTCGCTCTCAGCCGAGGCCTCAATGCCGCCTCTGTCTGGCCTGTTTGTTTTCGGCTAATTGCCTCCGCGATCTAATAAGTTAGTGATGATGTACGGCCGCTCCCTCCTCCTCTCGCCGGCCTAAAAGAAATATTATGTCGCACTAAATTTACCCAGACCCGGGCTTTTATCGAGGCCAAGCGGGACTCCGTCTGGTTTCAGATGTGAGGGTCAGTGTGCGCTAAACCAGGGTCACTCGAGTCCTGTAATGACGGGATAATGGAGGCGTTTAAGGGCAAAAAGCCCTTTGTCTGCTTTTCTCTGCCTCAGTAGTGCACTTTCCATCCACCTGTTAGTGAATCGGCGTGGAGACTGGAAAAGGGAATACAAATATCGAAGAAAAAGAAAAGAGTCACCACGCGGTGATCACCGTGGTGCACACGCATTGCTTTTTATCTTCGCCTGCTACAAACATTATCCGCTCCGTAAATATTCTTTTCTTCGCCCGGTCTTCGCGATATTTTCCATATTTAGACCGTTTTCCTGCCGCCGTGACAGAACGGCTCATGACCAGCCTCGCTCGCGTGTTCAAACGCTCTCACTCTCACCATGTGTTACACTTCCCGTCGGTTTGCTGTAGCCTGCGTTTGAGTTGATTTCATTCAGATTATTCGCTTTAAAAACTTTAAAAAATCAAAAAATTTGACCCGGAAATCACAACCCGTCGTTTATATCGAAGTTAAATTCGACCTTCGAGTTCTTACAGATATTTAAGTGGAAAATTCCACAATACGCAGATTATTACAAAATCCTGGATTCTGATTGGTTCCCAAGGTGTTGATTCATTTTCTCCGATTTTCTCTGCTTCACATCAACGCGCTCGTTCTAACACGGTATCGTTTCTATAGCAACAGCTCGTTCGCTCCGCATAAGCACGTTTTGTGTAAGGACGCATTTATTTATTTAACGTTCACGGAAGGAGTCTCCAGAGTCAAAAAAAAAAAACAACAACAACAGGCTAATTTTTTTATTTGTCCTATTAACTTTGAAAGAGAGAGAGAGAAATCATCGTAAATCATTCAGTCCCTCAGGGATTTTTCCGATCGCGAAATTTCAGAATTTCCGCAGATTTTCTGCAGATTCGGGCCCAGACGCGTCACGTGACGAACTCGCATTCAGCCTTGGATTCACGTGCGTCGGACACGAGTGCAGCTAAAAGCTCTCATCTAGCAACAAACGTCACCGTGAAAGAGCGTGCAAAACAATTCCGTGCACAAAAGCACAAAAAAAACGCAAGTTGCATCAAAAATTTTGAAAAATCTCACAGGGAAAATTTGACCGAAACGATACCAAAAAAAACAAAACAAAAAAATGCTGCGCTTCGTTAGATTGCTGTGGCATAAGAGGAATAAAACACTTCGGCTGCGTTGTTCGGACGGGGCGGAAATGATCAGAGTTCACAGACAAACTGTAGTAATTTAGTCAGTGATTTTCTGAGGTAAAGAGGGAGGAAAAGAACAAAATGGCCGATCTGGACGGGAATAAAATCATCGAATGGCCCCTTGAAAACGACGTAATGACTTCGGTCCGTCCCGTAAAGCTGATCCTGTCCGAACTGATCACTGATCACTAAATTCAAATACTGTGTTAAAATGAAAGCTTCTGTGAGAATCAAAACGTTAGCGTGAAGTCGCTGCCAGCCGCTGCTGATTTCAGCTCTACGCCACGTTACAACTTCGACACTCGCCTCATACATTTTTATATCGTGTGTGTGTTTTGAGGCGTTTTTTTTCCCCTCTCCTCACACACACACACACACACACACACACACACAGATGCTCTGTTTTTATTTTGCCGGACGCCAGACGACTCAGGAAGCCATTTCACCTGCATTAATACGAAATGAATAATGTATAAATCCCAATTATTTGGTACGGCGTATGCAAAGGGTGCCGCAGAAGGGCATACATAACGCATTACGGACACTTAACCCATAAAGGAGACGGCGGGCGGCGGAAGGTCATATCACACGCACTCCCTCTGCTCATGGATTTCACAGAAAATGTGTGTGTGTGTGTGTGTGTGTGTGTGTGTGTGTGTGTGTGTGTGTGTGTGTGTGCGCGTGTGTATGACTACCGCTACGGTCCGATTTCCCCCAACGACAGGGCGGAGTTTAAGTTGCATCATCCCTGAACCCTAGATCATGCAAAGCCTGTTTTTGAGCTTTAACGAAGGTTAATGTTAGCATAAACACAGGCTTAGTTACACTATTAAAAAGTCTAGCGACATTAGCAAGGCTAGTCAGCCGTTGAAGCTGTCAGCTATCGGATATCGGGCTGATTATCATGGGTTCACTAGCAAACTAGTGTTTAATTAATGTTAGCATTAGAGTATGTAATATTTATGTAATATTTTCGCATAGTTTACGCAAAATGTTAAGCGGAACGAAAGAAACGCAAGAAAGATGTATGAGAAAGAGAAAGGAAAGAAAAAGGGATTGCAGACGGGAAGGAGCGAATATACACAAGAGAATTGGGTGTTTCTTTTTCAAAAGTGAGTTGCAAATAAATTTGTATATTAGTGTATTAGTCGTTTAAATACGTCATTTTTAACAGTAATATATAGTCATTTTTTAATATACTGTATGTGATTATGTATTACTGTATACGTAAAAAAAAAACACATGAAGGAGCATTTCAACACGATACGCCCTGAATAAATCATGTGGGGAGTAAAAAAGGGAAATACGTGAATTGTGTGTAAAATAATCACGTGTGGAGAACTGACGTGACATGGCTCACGTGAAAAATATCGACGTGTGTGAACAATTCAACCGCGTACACGTGAAAAACTGAGGAACGTGAAAATGTGTGAACCATAACATGTGAAGTGTCTAAACACCACACATGCATCATGTGGTTACGTGAAAAACACGTGAAGGTAAAAATAGATAGATCATGAATCATGCTGGGGGGGGGGGGATTTCAACCACGTGCACGTGAAAAATTTGTGAAACAACACGTGATGTGTCTAAAAACCACAAAATTACATAAATGAATGAATAAATAAATGAGTAAATAAATAGAGAAATAAATAAATACGGAAAAAAATCACGTGAAAAATAAAATCATCCTACATGTGGAAACAGATAGATTGATTACCATTATCATATCGATTATATCATTCAGTATCTCGTCATATTGTATTATATCATTCAGTACCGTATCATATCATTTAGTATCATACTGTATCATTTAGTATCACATCATATCATTCAGTACCATTTATCACTTAGTATCATATCATTTAGCATCATATCGTATCATTCAGTACTGTAAAATATCATTTAGCATCATATCTTATCATTCAGTACCATTTATCACTTAGTATCATATCATTTAGCATCATATCTTATCATTCAGTACTGTAAAATATCATTTAGCATCATATCGTATCATTCAGTACTGTAAAATATCATTTAGCATCATATCTTATCATTCAGCACTGTAAAATATCATTTAGCATCATATCGTATCATTCAGCACTGTAAAATATCATTTAGTATCATATCGTATCATTCAGTACCGTATCATATCATTTAGTATCACATCATATCATTCAGTACCATTTATCACTTAGTATCATATCATTTAGCATCATATCTTATCATTCAGTACTGTAAAATATAATTTAGTATCGTATCATATCATTCAGTACCGTATCATATCATTTAGCATCACATAATATCATTCAGTACCATATATCATTCAGTACCATATCATATCATTTAGTATCACATAATATCATTCAGTACCGTATATCATTCAGTACCGTATCATATCATTTAGTACCGTATCATATCATTTAGTACCGTATCATATCATTTAGTATTGTATCATATCATTCAGTACCATATCTTATCATTCAGTATCGTATCGTATCATTCAGTATCATATGACATCATCCCGTATCCCATTCCCTGTCACTGTATCTGCTGAGAGGAGTGTGTTGATGCGGTAAAAAGGTTAAGCAGGATTTGTAAAGTGTGAACACTTCGTGTTTATGACACTAAGCACTTCACAGCAGTGAGTGTGAACACATCCCCGTTTCACTCGTGCGTTAAAGGCTTTTAGCACATTTGAAACCTTAACGCTACACTGAAGAAGCGACTTTCAAATGACTTTTGTATCCTGAGTTAAAGTTCTGTATGTCGACACCTTCAGAATACTTTTTGCTGATTCAATAACGATACTACGAGGGTGAGTCAACTGAAAACCTTAAAGGTGAAATATAAATTAGAGAAAGAGTGCATTAAATTTGCAGTCGCAAAAGTAAAAATACTGTTCCGTTTTTTTAATGCAATAAAAAAGAAGCATATATATATATATATATATATATATATATATATATATATATATATATATATATATATATATATATATGTGGTTTGTTTAAACTCAATGCGGTTTCACCCTCATTTTTAGTGAATTATTTTGTGACATCACAACCTGGGAACATATGTAGCACCGCCCCCAAATCAGTTTTACACAGAAATAGTGATAAAGCCTGTTTTAAATTTTACAGATGTGACCTTTTACAAATTTGACCCAACCACCCAAATATTTATAAATAAAACTGGCATTTGCAGGGAATATAAAAAAAAAGGTTAGACTCATAAACTCATAATGTAGTAAACAGGAACACACGGCCCTTAAAATAAGCACTACTGCGAATCCTCGTTAGAAAGTCTTGTAGTCCGAACGCTAAACCGATGAACTCTAGCGTTCGGGACACAGCGACTGAGACTCAGCACTTTCTTCGGTCTCGTCTGGCCCTCGTTCTTTAATAACTAATGTGTGGAGGAAGAAGCAGATCGTAATCGCCACGCTAACCGGTAGCAGAAGCGCTACTTCCCGACGCTGAGTGTTTACATTACCCGAGCGCAACATTTTCAAAAACCATAGATCTGTCTGTAATGTCGTATTTTTAATAATCTACGCGCCCATCGGTCATATACACACCCCCTCCCCACACACACACACACACACACACACACACACACAGATATCCAGAGCTTATGAAATTTCTTTCCTTTCTAATGGATGAAACATTTCCTAGTGAAAGCCGCTTCAGGCCAATCACAGCACGGCTTAGCGGGATTAAATAGCGAGTGCGTCTGTGTGAGTTAGGAAAACACACTCCATCATGGCGCGTCTGCCTGGACTTTGGCTGACTCGGAGTTTCCATCGTTTTTTACTGAGCCTGATATTTGTGTGTGTGTGGGGGGGGGAGGGGGGGATGTAGGGGTGTGTGTGTGGTTTCCCAGTGTCCTGAGCTGCCCAGCAGGCAAACCAAAATCTCTTATCACTCTATTTCAAGCCATATAAAAAAAGAAAAGAATATATACTGTATATATATTTGGACAATGCTAATATCATGGACTAGTGATGTTCATGGATTAGCATTGTTCATCGATAACCATGAGCTAGTGGTGTTCATGGATGACCATGGATCAGTGATGTTCATAAACTAGTGATTTTCATGGACCACCATGAGATAGCAATGTTCATGGATGACAACAGACTAGTGATGTTCACAAACTAGCATTGTTCATCAACTAGCAATGTTCATGGACCACTGTGGGATAGTGGTATTCATGGATGACCATGGATTACTGATGTTCATGGACTAGTGATGTTCATAAACTAGCAATGTTCATGGACGACCATGAACTAGCGATGTCCATGGACTAACAATATCCATGGACATTGCTAGTTCAACAATGTCCATGGACACCCAGTAATGGACCAGGTTCATGTTGACAGTATCCCTCCATGCCCCTGATGTCACCACTTCTTGGTTTCAGTCCAGCTGCATTTCAGAGATGGACTGTAACCAAATTGTTGGCCAAGAACCAGTTGGTGGAAAAGCGTGGAATGGTTCCAGCTTAGCCACTGGCTCCAAAACCAGTACTAGTGGACAGGGATACAGGCTTAAAACATTAAATGTTAAGGGACCAGGATTTTGCTCAGCGTGTGCAGCTTCGTAGATGTTCCAGAGCTGCTGTCTTACAACGTGCGTGGGTCCTGGAGTTCAAAGCTCCACATCTGGATAATGTGTTACACGAACGAGTGGGAAGCAGGTGTGTGTGTGTGTGTGTGTGTGTGTGTGTGTGTGTTCAATACCAGGAACTGTTTTTATTCTGACAGTAGTCGAACATGAATATAATATACCATCATTCTTTGGTACTATCAGTCCAGAACAGTGTGTTCTTATTGGCTGAGAGCAGGAGAGGCGATAATGGAATACTGATAGTTCAGTATTCAGGTCGCTAGGAGATGACAATATTTAGAAGCACGGCGTGTTGAGATCAGGATGGTGCCAGATTTTGCGCACAGCTCAACATGTCAAATAATGAATTCTTAAATAATCAGAATTATGAAATATAAACAGTTCTTAATGGTGGACTCGGAATTTTGGACCCGACTGTATAAGATTGTGTGTGTGTGTGTGTGTGTGTGTGAACAGTGTGTTCCACATTGGACTGAATTTATGGCAGTCTTTTTTGGCCACGCTCTCCTGTTTGTGCTGTGAGAGATGAGAGTCGCATTGCCAAAATATTCCCCATCCGTTTCAGGCGGGTGTGTAA
>CM042546.1:8745309-8750309 GCA_023630585.1 Cranoglanis bouderius | reverse complement strand
CTCCCTCTCTCTACCTGTCTCTCTCTCTTCATCTGTCTATCTCTATCTATCTCTCCCTCTCTCCACCTGTCTCTCTCTCTCTCTCTCTCTCTCTCTCTCTCTCTCTCTTTCTTCATACGCTGCCTCTGTCCGTCTCTCTCTCTCTCCCTCTCTGATTTATATAGGCCTTTTTTTCTCTGCCTCCCTCGTTCTTTTCACACCCTTTATGCATCTTTCTTTCTTTCTGTCTTGCTCTTCATCTGGACATTTTTTTTTACTTAATGTCTATTCGTCTCTCTTAACCTCACTCTTTCTTTCTCTCTCTCGCTTTCACACTTTATTCATCTGCCTCTCCCGATCTGTGCATTTTTAATCCCTCTCTCTCTCTCTCTAATAATAATAATAACAGTTTTGACATATTTAAAAAGGAAGATAAATAATTAAATACTCATTGTACAGATAACACAAGTACAGAAAAAAAAAAAAAAAAAAAAACAACACCCTCTTCTCTTCTATTTTCCGAACGATTTAGCGCGCGCTAACGGAGCTAGCTGTTGGGAATTCTCGGGGGGGGGGCGGAGCTCTCACCGCTGCTGATATCATTCTCTCCTAAACTGAAGGATAACAGCAGCTCCTTTTTCACCTTGATATGTACTTCTGTGTGTGTGTGTGTGTGTGTGTATGTGTGTGTGTGTATGTGTGTGTGTACACCTAGCGAGGCTGTGATTAGCGTTAGCATTACCCTGACATTTGGGTGGCCGGGAGAGGATAGAGCGAGAGGAAGGATGAAAGCGAGTGAGGAAGGATGAAAACGAGTCGTCTCGTCACCTGTAAACTCTTATTAAAGCTCCATTTAGACAAAGACGCTCCTGGCAGTCTGGCCTCCAGGCAAACGGGTAATAATCAGACACATAATTACTGTGTGTGTGTGTGTGTGTGTGTGTGTGTGTGTGTGTGTGTGTGATGCTAATGAAAACACACAGAAACACATTACGGTGCAGGTTTCTTTTTTTTCCTTTTTTCCCCCCCGAGTTACCGGAACATAACTCGACTGCAAATTATATTTTAAACGTAAACATGTCACGTTTCTGACACGTTATTTTGTTTAACATGCTACTGTATGGAATGAGAGTAGCTACCCAGCTATTTAGCGCCTTAGATCTAGCTACTTCAGCGACTAGCTGTTAATGTTTTGCTGGCATACTCCAAAGACGGCCCTCGAAACACAAGCTAGCTTGTTTAATGGCAATTTAACGCTAAGGTACTTAGCTACTTGTGTTTAGCTACTCCGGTGAAAATCTCTCACAGTTTTGCTAGCCAGCTAGCTTCATTTAATACCTTAGAACAATAACGCTACAGCTAGCTAGCTGCTAACATTTAGCCAGCATGCTCAAAAGACAGTCCTCAAAACACTAGCTACTCCAGGGAAAATCTCTCACAGTAGTGCTAGCTAGCTAGCTGAAATGAATTTGTATTGACTCAGGAGGATTTAGCATAACATAACGTGACTGCAAATTATATTTGAGACATAAATATGTATCATCTTTGACACAAAAACACCTTATTTCCATTTACTACACAATTCTATACACTAGCTAGCTAGCTAGCTATTTAGGTTAGCTAGCATACCCAAATGTCAGCTTAATTTATTCTATTAGTGAATGTAGCTATAGCTAGCTAGCTGCTAATGTTGAGCTAGAATACTCAACAGCCCTCAAAACACTAGTTTGCTGTTTAACTAGCTTATGTTTAGCTACTCCAGGGAAAATCTCTCACAGTAGTGCTAGGCAGCTAGCTGATTCTAAGTTCGTAGCTAGCTAGCGATTAATGTCTAGCTAACATATTCCAGTAAAAGCTTCTAAACACTAGCTAGCTTGTTGGATAGCGTGTTAACGCAAGCAAGCTAGGCTGGTTTTAGTGAAAGGTTTGCTTTGTTTTTATAACTACATTGTATTTCTTAATATAATTTGAGAGATTTACTTGGGTCATGTGACTGGTTTTCGTTTTCATTTATGCTAATATTTCTTTACTGTTTACGCTAATATTTATTTTTTTCCCCTGTTGCTGTTTTTACTCCTGATAAATATATTTGTGCAAGCAGGAAAGCCAGGCAGTTTTCCTCAGCGCTGTGTAGCGTAGCATTTTAGCAGCTGACATCACCCTCGGACTAACAGGGCGAGCGGATAAAGATGGCGGTGACGTCTGGCAGCACTGAGCTGTGACTCGAACCCTTTAAAGCTCTCTATCTTTTTCTGTTCTTCCGTCACTCGACCGTTGAAAGATACGAGCGACGATGACAAGCGCTATCTTCCCTTTTAACCTTTCCCGCCCTGCTCTGAAAGTGTATCACGAGCCCCTCGAAGCATTCGAACACCAGATAACGGCTGGTCGGGGTCTGAGACGGATCTGCGTGCGGCTCGCGGGGTGATGACGGGCCCGGCGCTATCATTCCTGTAGCATGACTCGGTCTGTTTATCGGGCTGACAGGACAGGACGCGTTCACAACAATATATCTACATGCTTCAGAGCATTAATGTGGCTAGCAAACTTCTATTAATCTTTAATCCTTAAACTCCTGGAACTTCTTAGCATAAATTACTGGCTTAATTCGAAGCTAGCCAGCTGTGTTAACATTAGCCAGATAACCAGTGAGCTAAGTAAGCTAAGTAAAATCGACATTACCTCACCAACGGTAGCGTTCTTACATTAAGTGACTAGCCACTTGCTATATCCACGAACTAGTAGCAAGCTACTTGCTAGTTAACAAAATTTACGCCAAGCTAACATTAAGCTGCAACCGGGTCAGAGGCAGTTCGTCAATATGACCGAACTCCTTCAAGTGCGCGGTTAGCGGTTGATGCTACGTGTAATTACAGTGTATTTTTACTCAAACTGCATTTTCTTGGTAATTTAGCATCTGAGGAAAAAAAGTTAATGAACCTCACAATTCCAACCCATTCCCACGTTCACTCTTGACTTCACCTTAACGGCTACGTCATAGCTACGTTAATCCTGAGCCTCAATCGTGTTAGCTAGGCATTATTAGCTAGCTAGCCAGCTAGCTAATAGCCCCGTTTACTAAGAACTGAGAATCAGCTAGCTGGCTAGCACTACCATGAGAGATTTTCAACGGAGTGGCAGAACATAAGCTAGCTAAACAGCAAACTAGTGTTTTGTGGCTCAACATTAACAGCTAACCAGCTATAGCTACATTCACTAGTATAATAAACAAAGCTAGCTGGCTGAAAGAGAGTGAGAGAATCACTCTGTTACACAAACTAGCTAGTGTTTAGGTGCTGTCATTCAGGTATCCTATGGCTAGCTAACACGAGCAGCTAAACTAAACTAGCTAGCTAGCTGCTATCATTGTATCATAGAATTTTAACATGCTTCATGACGAAAAAATTTTGCAGCTACTAGCATAAATCGCTGACGTAATTCTAAGCTAACCAGCTGTGCTAAGGTTAGCCAGATAACTAATAAGCTATTATTAGTCGATGTTACCTCTTTAGAATTAGCATTTTTTTTTTGTATTTAAAACAGTAGCTATGTTTACTAGCAGGCAAGCTAACAATTTCATCCTAATTTACAAAATTCCGGAAGTTTCGGTTCGCGTTCACGACAGCTTGACACAACGGTGAGGATGTTTCGTGTCGGATATGTGTTCATGAGTTTAAAACCGTTTGCTAACTGGCTAGCAGTGACGTGATCGTGCACCTGTGGTGACGGAATGTGCGAAATGTGTGAAAGCCAATGAGGACGCAAGAATTAGAAGTCGATTTATTTGCTAATTCACAGTTTCACGCACGGTTTAACCCCCCCGGAATAATCTCCAGACGTCTCCGAGCCGCGTATAAACGCGGCGAGCCGGAGCAGTAGCGCTATCGGGATGGCCCGCGGCGTATGTCAACACGCCCATTGACCGCATGTTACTGTTACACACTGATCAAACAGGTACTGCCGAACACTCAAACAGCCGAAGTGAGCCGCGCTGTTTGCTCTTCACGGCCGTTTCCCTGACTGGGATCACCGCTAATCTGTTATTAAACTCCTGACCCCGTGTGAGTCACACACTCCGGTTTTTGTTTTTTTTTGTCGAGCTTTTAATTGCCACGAAACGCGTCATGAAACGCTCCGGCGGAAGATAAGCCACGTAATCTCACCATGATTCATTACGCAAAGTTCTCCTCGGGTGAAAATGTTTTTCCATGTAATCTCATAGCTGGTGTTTGGTTAGTGGTCATCAATCACCACACACACACACACACACACACACACACGTACGGGTTTTATCCACCTTTGGAATTTGCGTATACAAGGAAAAATGTTTTCCAAACTGATAAGATTAGATCATTACCCGTCAGACTGTACGAAATCCGATCCGAAATCCTATACCGGACCGCGTGATAACGTGTCTCCCTCTACGTCACATGTTATACGGAGAAGATCCTCTGACGGTAGACCTGCGATTCAACGAAACTGCTACATTAAACCGGTGCGTAGTTTGCGTCGTCGACCGGCGTGAAGCGAGAACGCCGGAACTGGATTAACGAGTGAGCTTGATGTTCTTTCGCAGTGAGGTTTGTCGGTTAATGAGACCTTTCGGCTGTACTCACGTGAATCGCACGTGAATCGAAGACGGCTCCGGCTGAACGCGGGTTGTGATGATGTCACGCGACGCGTCTCGGAAAATCTGCGGTAATTTCGGACAATCGCAGGCTCCTCCGAACATTGCGGAGTTTCCTCGGGCTTGCGTTCAATTCTGCGATCGCAACATTGCGGAATCCTGGAGCACTTTAGCACCCCCTACTGGTATAGTTTAGTATTTGTCTCATTAGACATTACCATTATTACATTAGACATTAGACATTATTAGATGGGTAGAAACTTGTTACATTTACATTTTTACATTTACTTGAGCAACTTTATTTTTCAGTTCGAACGTTTCAGTCGTTAATTGTTGTCGTCTGACAGGAGTAAATATTTAAAGACAAAATTACTTTGTTTGTTACACGTACCTC
>CM042546.1:8725309-8740309 GCA_023630585.1 Cranoglanis bouderius | reverse complement strand
TCCGGTGGTGCGGAGGGAGAGAGAGATGGAGGTCGAGTCTGGAATGGATGGATGCTCGTGTTAGCCTCGCTAGGCTAAGGGCTAAGGAGATTAGGACTCGGGTGTCATAGTAGGCTCAATCTGGGGGCCTGGGTGGATTTTGTGTCTTGAGTGAACACACGGAGCTCGGGCCGAGTCGTGGCAAAGATAACACGCGGCATTACAGAGTAGATCCGGAATGCTGGAATGATGATGTGGAGCGATTACACGTCCAACTCCTGACACGTCTGTATCACGTTCACACACCGTTCTCTTGCGATTTTTTTCGAAGTCACCGCAGATTTTCCACAGATTCCTCTTCCATTCACGTGCGTCGAACATGAGCACAGCCGAAAGGTCTCACCTGCCAACAAACATCACTGACAAAGACAATTTCGTGCGATTGCTCAGTGAAATCCTGTACAGACTGGTCTATAGCGGTTATAACGTACGCAACGTGTCAAACGTGTAGTTCTTTAATAAATAACACGAATAAATAAATCGCTGTGGTAAAAGAGAAAATATCATCAGCTCCACGGTGGTACGATCCGCTCCTGCTGCAGCTTAATCACGCGAGCCGGTGAGCTCTAAATAAATAAATAAACAAACAGAATTACGTGGGGAGTCTCATTATCTCAGGCTTGTTAGCTCGAGCAGCCCGTTTTGTCCTTTTAAAACTTAGCTAAATGCGCCACTGTACTGCCAATTTACCCACAATGCAAATGGTCCCTCACAGGATAACAACAGAAGTCCTTAAGGTCCAATTACAAGGTACCTTACAAGAGGAAGTACACTACATGCTCCCCGGTCCTCTAACTGAAGCTACAAAAGACGTCCTCTCGAGATTCGTCGAGTTTCATTACCTCAAAGATCGAGGGTTTGTTTGTTTGTTGTTGTTGTTGTTGTTTGTGTGTTTTTTTAGAAAATGCTTTTTGTTTCGTTTTCGTTAAAACATCGTCGTTTCTATAGCAACAGCACGTTCACAAGGGACTTGTACAGCGGAGTAAAAACTCCATAAGGAGACGTGTTTATTCCTGGAAGGAGTCTCCAGTGTCAGGGGGAACGAACGTTTAAAGCCACAACGTTAAACGTAACTATAAATGGATAAAGAGCACAATGTGGTGTTCTGTTATGGATAGAAACGTGTAGTTATTGTGAAACTGCTGCGGTGTAAGGAGAATAAAACATTTCGGGATAATAATAATAATAATAATAATAATAGTGTTTTATTCCTTGCTTAATGTCAGCTAAAGTTTGCTAACATGCTTAATGGCTCTGTAATTATTTTCAAAAATAATAAATTTGCATGAATTAGCGGTGTATAGTATACAGCATTAACGTTTTCAGTATTCCGCTGTGTAAAATGTGGGCGTGGCCTAGGGAACAAAATAAAAACATGTTACACTGGCTGGGGGGAATCCAAGATGGCCGCCCTCATCATGCTCCAGTGCAGTTTCGCTCATGTTTATAGATGATATACAGCGTACATTCGGTGCAAGTGGGGGGCAGAACCGCTCCTTTAAATGCTTAAACACTCGGACTAAAGAGTAAATCCAATGGCTAAGCGACCGTGTGTGTGTGTGTGTGTGTGTGTGTTCTCTCGGGACGGCCGAGCTAGCACCTCTGCTCCCTTCCGATCGGCTAATGAGCGAAATCCTCGGCTCCCCTCGTCCCCCCCCGTCTCCTTTCCTCCGATCGATCCGTAATGTCAGAGGCCTAACACTTGGCCCTCTAAGCCACTCGCTCCCATGCGAGCCAAATTAGGCGGGCTATCGAGTTGACCATCGTGCGCTGGTCGGGTTCCCAAAGGAGCGTGCGAGGAGTTAACGGAGAGTTCGTAACCCGCGTAGTGAGCACAGAAATACCCATTTATACGCTTTTAGCCTCTGTATAGTCGAGGTGAGTGTCTGGGGTTTTATTACACTTGAGAATTTTTTTTTACATACGCAAATATAAGGCATGTGGGAATTACCGTAATTACTACATCACGACCCGGACGTTCGCATCATTAACACATCAATAACAGTCAATTATACGGATAATTACACAGAAATATTACGAGATAGCTACTCACCTACATGTTACTGCTGTAGCCAGCCGCCATTTTGAGTGTTTCCGGAACTCTCCGAAAAATTCCTAGTGTGTAAGTTGTAGTTACGAGTTCTAACGTTCTAACGCTTTTTTATGGGTAATTACGGTAATTACGACACGGCGTGAACGCGGATTAACACTCAGGTTGAATTCTGGATCCTGATTGGTCAGTTAAAACGAGTTAAGGTTACAACGGTTCATTCTGGACGCCGTGTCGGCGCTCTGCGTCAGTCGGAGGGCGTAACTTTACACACTTTGAAGTATTACTAGCGTAAATGTTTTAAATGTCGTTTTTAAAAACAGGTAATAATAATAATAATAATACGTGCCATAAATTATAACTGAATAACATCGATGTTAATGTAACGATAAGGTGCCAAAACTTCTGATTCGCTCTTTTATTTTATTTTTTCTCTCGTCTCAAACGTGTGACGCCGTGGACGGACAGTGCGAGCCGATCGAAAGATCATCCCTCAAAGTCGTCTTGGATTTACACCCGGTTTAATATCGACGCTCATCACGGCCGGCGCTCGCTGTGCTGTATACCGAGAAGATTAGACAATTTATTTCTCCATTTATTATTCAGCAGTAATGAATTCCTCTCTGATCCGCGTTTAGCTGTCAGCATCGCTTCGGATGAGAGATGATTGACGTTGTGTTGGCGGGGCTTGTCTGCTCTCGTCTCTGATAGATTATTTCACGCCGAGATTACGTCGTGAAATATTCAAACGGATCGTTTTCAGCGACGAGGGCCGGAACAAAAGGCCTCCTGCGGCGGGCATTGTTGTTTATACATCATCATCATCATCATCATCATCATAAGCTCCGTGGTGGTTTGATTGTGGAGGATTCCTCTGTGGAAGACAGACAGGAGGGGGTGGGGTGCTGGGGGGGTGGATGGCGGTAATAAATCCGCTTGAGGGCTTCGGTGACGTTTATGACGTTTATGGCTCTATTATTTGGTTAACACTTTTGTTTAAAATCTAATTTTCCATGTAAAAAAAATATATCTGCCTGCCTCAAATACCTCAGCTAAACATGTTAGCTAATAGATTAGCTGATTAGCCAAAGACACCCAAATTACTGTTGATTTTTCTTTTTTTTACGCGTTATTGCTTTAGCAGGGCGCCAAAACTTTAAAAAACCCCATTATTCCTGTAAAACATCTATCTCTGTACCTAGCTTGTGTTCTGGGTTCATCGATATTATCTAACGAACCATTTTATCTAAAATAAAATTAAAAAAAAAAAAAAAAACGCATTATATTATATCGTTATGCTAAAACAGATAAGTAAAACAGAGCTGAACTTATTGAGTGCTGGGGTGCCAAAACTTTTGTTTCAACCCTAATGTTCATGTAAAATATCTGACTTGGATATTAAATATTGTGAGTCTTGTACTCATCAATATTTTAAAAAAATAAATAAAATTTCATGCTAGCTGATTAGCCGATTAGCTGATTAGCCAAGGCAGACAGAAGAAGCTGTAGATTTGGGTACGTTAATGTTAGTGTCGTCTGTTTGGGTGCCAAAAGTTTTGTTTACGCTCCAACGTTCTTGTAAAATATAAGGCTATCTGAAATGTCATATTGCGCTCGTCGATATTATTGAACGCGACATGTTAGGTAATAAACCTAGCTAATAAATGTTTAAATTTATCAGTCGATTAGCCAAATATTAAAAGAAAACTGGCATTATTGGTCTAATGGGGCGCCAAAACTTTTTCTTTTTTTTAAAGCCTAATATCTAATCATCTCAAATAATCTTATGTTCTGGGCTCATCAACGTTATTTAACAAAAAGTATGTCGGCTAATAAAGCCGTAAACGTCACATTAGTCGGTTAGCCAAAGAGCGGAAAGTACTGCGGATTCCAACGCTGTGTCGGGGGGTGCCAAAACTTTAGCTTGAACCCTAATGTCCCTGTAAAATATTTCTCAGGAAAAAGTCCTTACATTCTGGGGTCTTCAATATTATTAAACAAAACATGTTAGCTAATAAATCTAGCTAATAAATGTCCAAATTAGCCGATTAGCCAAACAAAACGCTAAAAACAGAAATGCTACAGGTTTTAATGCGTCATCGACGGTTGTGGGCGTGGGGTGCCAAAACTTTGGTTTACACCTTAATGTCCCTGTAAAATATTTAATTACTTCAAATATATCATGTTCTGGGTCTCATCAGGTGTCATATTATTTAACAGCGCTAATAAATCTAGCTGATAAATGTTCACGTTAGCTGATTAGCCAAAGATAACGCTAATGCTGAAAATAATGTCGATTTTTAGGGTGCCAAAACTTCTGATTTCATACCGAGAAGCTCTATTTCCTACTGAATGTCTACATCTCAGTTCATTCCCTGACTTGCCGGTACTATTAAACAACAACGCTAAGAATTAGCGAGACACAAACGAGTTCTTTTATTAGCTAATTAGCGGCTTGCCGAATCGCGTTAGCCTACATCGTGTCATAAAGTTAGCGGCTTAGCATCGGTGATGAAAAGCGGCCACAGTTTGGGCGGTTAAATAAATAAACGAGGCGGGAATTGTTTATTTTGTCGGTTATTGCCGCGTCAATCATGAATGAAAAAAAATCGAGCTGAGATATCGGTGTGTGTGTGTGTGTGTGTTTGTGTGTGTGTGTGTGTGTGTGAGGGGGGGAAAAAGAAGCGTTTAGCTGGACCGAATGCTACGTTTTTAGCGCTCAGGCTCGAGCTGTGATTAGAAATGACAGTAGGACTTGATGAAATTGTACGGGCGATCGGGAAACAAAATTGCAATCAGGCTCGACACGATTTCCTGGCACTCGGACCGCGCTAATTCCGCGTCCAAACACGCGTAAATGTATTTAAATGCCATAATAGCATATTACCGTGCAATCTCCTCCCCCCCTCCCCCTCCCCCTCCGTCCTCCGTTAATCTAGAAGTTCGATTTGCATGTAAATGTGGTCAACTTTCATATCATCAAAATACATGAGGCCCAGACACTGTGTGTGTGTGTGTGTGTGTGTGTCAGAGAAATGGGCATTGAAGTCTCTCGCACAATTATGAGGACCGTTATGAGAAAATTCACAGAGGTCAGGTCCAAAAACGAGGAAATAAACTCAGAAAGTTAGCGTCGCGTGCTAAAGAGGTCGGATGAAATGTGACCGTGAGAGGTTGAAGGGTTTCACACACACACACACACACACACATGCACACAAGCATCACGTCCTGGACCATCTCGCTCAATAAGCAGTCTTGAGTCTCTGGGTCAGCGTGGGCGGAGCTTAAGTTAAATTTGATCAACTCTTATCGCTTAGCATAAACTCTTAGTTATATGAATTAGCTAGCATTGGCTAGCATTGGCTAGCATTGGCTAGCATTGGCTAGCTTGTGCGCAAACGTGGCGAAATACATATCATCATATAGTTACTATAGAGACGTTATGCTAACGTTGTTATCTAAGCTAATACCATACAGCTGGCTAACATTAGCCCAGTGCTGCTTTTAGGTAGCTTACCTAATGTTGCTTAATTATATAGTGTGGGCGGAGCTTAAGCTAAATTTGATCAGTCAAATCTTACTGCTTAGTAACACCTCCTTCACTGTAACCGATACACACACAGAGGCCACACCCCCTTTACAATAACTGATATACACAGGCCACACCTCCTTTACTATAACTGATGTACACAAAGGCCACGCCCCCTTCACAATAACTGATATGCACAGGCCATACCTCCTTTACTATAATTGATATACACACAGGCCACGCCTCCTTTACTGTAAATGATACATACAGAGGCCACACCTCCTTCACTGTAAATGATACATACGGAGGCCATGCCCCCTTCACTGTAAATGATACACACAGAGGCCACGCCTCCTTCACTGTAACCGATACACAAAGGCCACGCCTCCTTCACTATAATTGATACACACAGGCCACGCCTCCTTCACTATAATCGATACACACAGGCAACGCCTCCTTCACTGTAACACAGAGGCCATGCCTCCTTCCCTGTAACCGATACACACAGGCCACGCCTCCTTCACTGTAATCGATACACATGGGCCACGCCTTCTTCACTGTAACCGATACACACAGGCAACGCCTCCTTCACTGTAACACAGAGGCCACGCCTCCTTCCCTGTAACCGATACACACAGGCAACGCCACCTTCACTGTAACCGATACACACAGGCCACGCCTCCTTCACTATAATCGATACACACGGGCCACGCCTCCTTCACTATAATCGATACACACAGGCAACGCCTCCTTCACTGTAACACAGAGGCCATGCCTCCTTCACTATAATCGATACACACAGGCCACGCCTCTTTCCCTATAACCGATACACACAGGCAACGCCTCCTTCACTGTAACCGATACACACAGGCCACGCCTCCTTCACTATAATCGATACACACAGGCCACGCCTCCTTCACTATAATCGATACACACAGGCAACGCCTCCTTCACTGTAACACAGAGGCCATGCCTCCTTCACTATAATCGATACACACAGGCCACGCCTCTTTCCCTATAACCGATACACACAGGCAACGCCTCCTTCACTGTAACCGATACACACAGGCCACGCCTCCTTCACTATAATCGATACACACAGGCCACGCCTCCTTCACTGTAACCGATACACACAGGCCACGCCTCCTTCACTGTAACCGATACACACAGGCCACGCCTCCTTCCCTGTAACACAGAGGCCATGCCTCCTTCCCGGGCCTCTGAGATTTGAACTCGCAGCCTTCAGCTCATTAATCATGGAGCTAAAAGGAAATCTTTAATTAAGTGATATGATTAGCCGAAGGAGTGTGAAGGGAACGTGAGCTCTCTCTCTCTCTCACACACACACACACACACACACACACACACACACACACACACACACACTTATTAACACAGTCAGCCCCTGCCATCATTAACCAGTGAAAAGGCATCATGATTGGTCGGGCCCCTGGTGGCTCTCTTTACTGGAGACGTGTGTGTGTGTGTGTGTGTGTGTGTGTGTGTGTGTGTGTGTGTGTGTGTGTGTGTGTGTTTGTGTGTGTGTGTGTGTGTGTTTGTAACAGCGTCTGTCAAAACTTGCTCGGCCAAATGTTATCATCCTAAAACGCCATATGCCAGCGACAGCGATACAAGTGTAACTCGACACTATAAGAAACCGGAGCGCGCTGAGGGGGGTTTATACGGAACAGACTGCTGTGGCAGAAAAATGTATAAAAAATATATTTCCCCACCCCCTTCGTTGAATATTTTATGGGCGAAGAAAAAAAAAGATTTATTTACTCCAGACAGGTGAAGGCAGCAGACCGAAAGCAACAGAGCGACCTGTAGAGATAAATATTATACACAAACAGAGACAGTAACAAATATCTTCCAGTGTAATAATAATAATAATAATAATAATAATAGTAAGTTGTTGTTTTTTTTAAATCATGTCAGGAAATCAAATTTCGTCATAATGCCTTAGATTTAAAATAAATAAATAAATAAATAAATAATCCTCTCACATCCCAGGTTTTAAAGTGTACTTTGGTGTGAGTCATAATTTAAATAAAATATACATATATTTTTTTTAATTGTCAGAATTTATCATCATAACTTGAAAAGAAAAAAAAAAAAACTAAAATGACTAAAAAAAAAAACGAAACAAAACTAAGTTTATTATAAACAGGATATAAAATATCATTATATTTTTTTTAAAAATCCTCTCAGGTTGTTTCATAAATAATAAAAATAATTAAAACGATAAATAATTAATTGTATTTCTAAGAGAGAAAAAAAAATGGGAGGGAAAAAGGATCTCGTATCGTAACAAATGTCAAAAAATCAAAGTAAAAACAAATAAAGACAAACATTTTTTTAAAAAAATGAAATTATTGAATTTAATACATAATAAGCATATAGATTCATAAAATAATAAATAAATAAATTGTAATCATAATGTGTTGTTGTCTGAAGCGCTCAAAATGTGGTATAGTTAGGTTTTTTTTTAAAGTTATAAATTATTAAAATGTATCATATGTTCTATGATTTAAAAATATATATATATATATTTTTTTTAAAGTCTTTTCTTTTGGCGGAAAACAAAAAAAGTCTCTGGTGGTTTCTGACCTTTAAATCCTGCCACCGGGTCTCGTCCTGTTAAACAGGTGGAAGTTGTGACCCGTGATATCGGGCATCTCCTGCGTCCACTCGTCCCCTCGTCCTCTCCATCCGGCTCCATCTGGTGCCGTCTTATTCGTCTCCCGAGAGAGAGTTCGGCTAATTTTGCAGTCAATTAGCAGAAGGGCGGCTTTTTGTTCCCCTCTCCGTCCCCCGTGGGGGTTTCGAGGGCTCTTTTTCTTCGTCCCCCCTCTCGACCCGTTTGACATTGTTGGCCAAATGTTGTCTCAGGCAATGAGGGGACACCGAGTGGACGGGTTTAAGAGGGAGGGAAAACGTCTCCTATCGCTCTTAGCGAACGACGGCAGCGCTCTCGAGCTGTTTAACATCGCTGGCTAATCGACAGCAGCAATGAGTTCTCGCTAAAATCTCCAAGTCCTACACGCTAAACTTCAGGAAGTGAGTCTTCATTGGATTATCGGCTCTGAGACCACGCTGTTTAACTCAAGAGCACCTCGGACTAAAACTGAGTATAAACAGAAACATCATGTCAACGTTTATCGTTTAATCTTTTGTTAATTGTGAAAAAAAGGCATTCATTTGTTTAAAAAAAAAACAAACAAAACATATTTTGACCTCAGATTTCATGATGTTGATTTAGTATTTTGTAACTATAATAAATTGTGCACCAAAAAAAAAATCAGGCCTAAAATAAATAAAGTAAATATTTAATGACGTTTTCTGCTACAAAATGGCCGCCTTCTTCTAATTCTTCGGATGGAGTCGAGTTACACGTGCGTCGTGAGGAATTAAAAACAAAATGGCCGCCTACCTCGATATACATCGGATGGAGTCGAGTAACACGTGCGTCGTGAGGAATTAAAAACAAAATGGCCGCCTACCTCGATATACATCGGATGGAGTCGAGTTACACGTGCGTCGTGAGGAATTAATGACGAAATTGCGCTACTCAGACAATTGCACATGTGGTGTGTGGGCGGAGTTTATAGAAGACAGGGGCGTGTCTCAGGTACGATTCTGAACTCGAACATAAGCGCGTTTTTCTTGCGTGTTATCGGCTCAAGCGACGTAACCAGGATATGACACGCTAAAATGTATACCTTGGCAGTAAATACACTAAAAAATCAAGCTAAAATATATAATAAATAATATTGTTTATTATTTATTACCCTTTAAAGTGTATGAAATGCTTTTTTTTTTTTTTTTTTCGCTTGGACCACATCAGACACATCTTAATGGTAAATCATAGCAGATGAGTGCTCGGTCAGCTTATCCTTCAAACCCTGTGGACATTTTCTTTGCCTCGAATGAAAAAAAAACACTGTTGTTCATTTATTAATTCAACATATCATAAAATAAAAGCGTGATAAAATATCTGACATCCTGCTCACATGTCCGAGTATGATATTTTAAAAACTCAGTCAATTATAATATTATCCTTTATAAATTAAATAAATACATGTTATATAGACAATGTATACATTGTATGCATTATACTGTATTTGTGTTTTTCAATATTAGAATTATTTATTTTTTTATTCCTCATGTGTCCAGAATAAATATGGTGTTGAGATTACTGAGAGAGATGATACAGATTGATTTCTGCACTCCAGCTGCTGTTGAATTTGAAGCGTGAGCGTCTCGTATCGCGCTCGGAGCTGGAGCCGAACTCCTCCACTTATTAAACTGTCAACATCTATGAAGCGCGTTAGCGTGTTCAGACCCGACGTGTCACGTTCACTTAGACCCCGACGCCCTCGAACCGACAGCTGGAGACCCGACAGGTCGCGACCTCGAGCTCCGAATCGGGCCATGCGGAAAAATAAATAAATAAATAAATAACTACTGCAGGCTGCGAACAATGAAGTTCAATAACAACTCCATTTGGAGGAAGCAGGGTGGATGATTGGAGTGCGCTAACGCTAGCATTAGCCGTGCTCATGTGGACCGGCCCAACATGGAGCAGCACCGTGAAATCTCCTGTTAGAGCAAGAAGAAGTGCTGTTTGTTCTGTAATTGAACAATTTTATTTCAACCCCAACAAATCCTCTTCACACGCTCTTCCTGTCTCACTCTCCTTCCCTCCCTCCCTGTCTGTCTGTTTCTCTCTCTCTCTCTCTCTCTCTCTCTTTGTGTGAAAATCAGGATCAATCCCGCAGTGTTGTTGTGTAATGAAGGTTATTTACCTCCGATCTCTGAGGAGGCGGGGTTTTCTTTTTTCCTGATAGACAGACAGGGTGGCTGAGAGAGTGAGAGAGACAGGCAGAGAATGAGACAGGGTGACAGTGAGCCAGGGTGACAGTGAGACAGATGGACAGAGAATGAGGCAGGGTGACAGAAAGACAGACAGAGAATGAGACAGGGTGACAGAAAGACAGACGGACAGAGAATGAGACAGGGTGACAGAGAGACAGACAGAGAATGAGACAGGGTGACAGAAAGACAGACAGACAGAGAATGAGACAGGGCGACAGAGAGACAGACAGAGAATGAGACAGGGTGACAGAAAGACAGACAGACAGAGAATGAGACAGGGCGACAGAGAGACAGACAGAGAATGAGACAGGGTGACAGAGAGACAGGCAAACAGATGGAGAATGAGACAGGGTAACAGGCAGACAGATGGAGAATGAGACAGGGTGACAGAGAGACAGACAGAGAATGAGACAGGGTGACAGAAAGACAGACAGACAGAGAATGAGACAGGGCGACAGAGAGACAGACAGAGAATGAGACAGGGTGACAGAGAGACAGACAGACAGAGAATGAGACAGGGCGACAGAGAGACAGACAGAGAATGAGACAGGGTGACAGAAAGACAGACAGACAGAGAATGAGACAGGGCGACAGAGAGACAGACAGAGAATGAGACAGGGTGACAGAAAGACAGACAGACAGAGAATGAGACAGGGCGACAGAGAGACAGACAGAGAATGAGACAGGGTGACAGAAAGACAGACAGACAGAGAATGAGACAGGGCGACAGAGAGACAGACAGAGAATGAGACAGGGTGACAGAAAGACAGACAGACAGAGAATGAGACAGGGTGACAGAAAGACAGAGAATGAGACAGGGCGACAGAGAGACAGACAGAGAATGAGACAGGGTGACAGAAAGACAGACAGACAGAGAATGAGACAGGGCGACAGAGAGACAGACAGAGAATGAGACAGGGTGACAGAAAGACAGACAGACAGAGAATGAGACAGGGCGACAGAGAGACAGACAGAGAATGAGACAGGGTGACAGAGAGACAGGCAAACAGATGGAGAATGAGACAGGGTAACAGGCAGACAGATGGAGAATGAGACAGGGTGACAGAGAGACAGACAGAGAATGAGACAGGGTGACAGATAGACAGACAGAGAATGAGACAGAGTGACAGAGACAGACAGAGAATGAGACAGGGTGACAGACAGACAGACAGACAGAGAATGAGACAGGGTGACAGACAGACAGACAGACAGACAGAGAATGAGACAGGGTGACAGAGAGACAGACAGACAGACATAGAATGAGACATGGTGACAGACAGACAGACAGACAGACAGAGAATGAGACAGGGTGACAGAGACACACAGACAGAGAATGAGACAGGGTGACAGACAGACAAAGAGACAGAGAATGAGACAGGGTGACAGACAGACAGAGAATGAGACAGGGTGACAGAGAGACAGACAGACAGAGAATGAGACAGGGTGACAGACAGACAGACAGACAGAGAATGAGACAGGGTGACAGACAGACAGAGAATGAGACAGGGTGACAGACAGACAGACAGAGAATGAGACAGGGTGACAGAAAGACAGACAGACAGAGAATGAGACAGGGCGACAGAGAGACAGAGAGACAGACAGAGAATGAGACAGGGTGACAGACAGACAGACAGACAGAGACAGAGAATGAGACATGGTGACAGACAGACAGAGAATGAGACAGGGTGACAGACAGACATAGAATGAGACAGGGTGACAGAGAGACAGACAGACAGACATAGAATGAGACAGGGTGACAGAGAGACAGACAGACAGACAGAGAATGAGACAGGGTGACAGAGAGACAGACAGACAGACAGAGAATGAGACAGGGTGACAGAGAGACAGACAGACAGACAGAGAATGAGACAGGGTGACAGACAGACAGACAGAGAATGAGACAGGGTGACAGACAGACAGACAGACAGTGAGACAGGGTGACAGACAGACAGACAGACAGAGAATGAGACAGGGTGACAGAGAGACAGACAGACAGACATAGAATGAGACATGGTGGCAGACAGACAGACAGACAGACAGAGAATGAGACAGGGTGACAGAGACAGACAGACAGAGAATGAGACAGGGTGACAGACAGACAGACAGACAGAGAATGAGACAGGGTGACAGACAGACAGACAGAGAATGAGACAGGGTGACAGACAGACAGACAGACAGAGAATGAGACAGGGTGACAGACAGACAGACAGACAGAGAATGAGACAGGGTGACAGATTTTCTTTTTTCTTGGTGAAGTAAGTGATCACTTTCACACTTTGTCAGGTTTCGAGTCTCCACTAATCCACATTAAAACACACACACACACACACACACACACACACACACACACACACACACACACACACACTCCGCTCATTCCTCTCCCAATGCTGGTGGATTATGAAGGTTAAATAAGATGTGTGTTTTTGACACATTTCGATCTCCACAGAAACGGAGAAACGAGCCGATCGTTGTTTATGCTAACGCTAACGTGAAGGAGCGTCACGGCTGTTTTCCCACGATAAGCCGGATAGGTTAATGAAACGCTCGCGCCGTTTTGTTTCCCAACACACACAACAACCCCTCCCCCCACCACATCACACCCCCCCCCAAGCGCAGCGGCAACGATAAGTAGCGACGCAGCGAAGCCTGTAATTACGATCTCGCAGCCTCGCGATCTGCGGATAAATCTCACCGTCCAATTACAAGATGTAATAATTCTGCAGCCGGAGCTGGTAATGAGGTCTAATGCTCTGGCGTGTGATAATCCCCGCCGGATGCTGACTCTATCAGATGTTGGGCTTTGTAATTATACGAGCCCAAATCATTATTTCATGTTCAAGTAGAGAACAGACTCGTGTGTGTGTGTGTGTGTGTGTGTGTGTGTGTGTGTGTGTGTGTGTTGGGGGGGTGAGTTAATTTTCTCCCCGCTCTGTGAAGCGTAGACAAGAATTTAATGATTTAATTACAGTTGTTAAAGCGTTTTTGTTTTTTTTTTTCTCAACACAGAAGCTTAAGCGGTTTTGACATGAAGAGTCGAGGCGACATCAGAAGCGAACAAAATGATGAGTCCTGGAGTTTCAGGGGGTTTTATTTTTCTTCCCCTTGCCATTTTGGACACATGTAATGTCCTCATCGCCACGGAAACCATAACCGCGGGACACGGAGAGGCTCAAGGAAAGCAGCAACGCACAAACATCCTAAGCGCCTTTTTTTCCTGTGTGTGTGTGTGTGTGTGTGTGTGTGTGTGTGAGTTTGTCACATCAGATTACGGTGATGGTCACGGTGCGGCCCCTGAACACACGACCCGGCGTGGAGGGGGACGACATCGTCTCACCGGCTCCTCGGAATATCAAACACGGAATTACAAACACGCCGTGGATTTCCATACAGTCTGAGCAGACAGACAGGGACGGACAGAGGAAAGAAGAAAAGAGGGACAAAGAAAGAGATGGAGAAAGACAGACTGAAAAGAAAAAGAAAATTAGAGAGTGAGACTGAGGGAATGAGACAGACAGATGAAGTGAGGGACAGAGAAAGAGAAAGACACAAAGAGAGAGAGAGAGAGAGAGAATAAAAGACTGAGGGAATGAGACAGACAGATGAAGTGAGGGACAGAGAAAGAGAAAGACACAAAGAGAGAGAGAGAGAGAGAGAGAAGAAAAGACTGAGGGAATGAGACAGACAGATGAAGTGAGACAGAAAGGATGAAAGGAAAATAGGAGTGTGACTGAAGGGATGAGTCAGAGAGAGACAGATGAAGTGGGAGACAGTGAGACACAAAGAGAGAGCAAGAGAATGAGACAGACAGACAGATGAAGTGGGAGACAGAGAGACAGAAAAAGAGAGCAACATAGAGAAATGAGACAGAAAGGAGGAAAGGAAATCAGAGAGTGAGACTGAAGGAATGAGTCCGAGAGAGACAGACAGACAGGGATAGACAGATGAAGAGGGAGAGACAGACAGAAAGGCAGATAAGGACAGACAGATTGGTCAGGAGACATGAAAAGAGAGTGACAAACTCTCTGAGAAAGAGAATGAGACGGACAGATGAGATGAAGAGGGAGACACAGACAGACAGACAGACAGATGGAGTGGGGGACAGAGAAAGAGAGACAGAAATAAAGAGAGTCACAATAAGAGAGAGAGAGAACAAGACAGACAGAATGAAAGGAAATCAGAGAGTGAGACTGAAGGAATGAGACAGACAGACAGACAGACAGACAGACAGATGAAGAGGGAGACAGAGAGACAGAAAAGAGAGCAACATAGAGAAGTGAGACAGAGAGACGGACAGAGATGGACAGATGAGATGAAGAGGGAGACAGACAGACAGACAGACAGACAGATGGAGTGGGGGACAGAGAAAGAGAGAGAGAAAGTAAGGGTTAACACGGCAGAGTTTTTATCCGTTTGCGGTTGCATATCATGTCGTGGAACGGCTCGTGGGCTTCAGGTCACGGCTCTACACCTGACTGTTCCAGAAACCGCTGACACTGGAGAC
>CM042546.1:8717809-8720309 GCA_023630585.1 Cranoglanis bouderius | reverse complement strand
TGTTAGGTTTTGTGTGTGCGTGTGCGCGCGCGCGCGCGTGTGTGTGTGTGTTTTCCGTTATCCGGACATGTCGTTCCCGCAGCTGGGCTACCCGCAGTACCTGTACGGTGTCGGAGCGGCGGCTGACCGGCAGCTCCTCGCGCCGTCGTCGGTGTCTCCCGCGTCCCCGCCGTCCTCGCGCGGGGCCAACTGCGACGTGGCGGGGAGCGCGTGCGCCGTCACCTCGCTGCTCGCGGCAGGAGCCGGCGGCGCCGGTGGCGTGTACGCGCACCCGTACGGCTACGGCGCGTTCCTTCCGTACACCAGCGCCGCCGAGCTCGCGCTCTTCTCCCAAATGGTAAGCTTGAAATTTTGAAAGACAACAACAACAACAACAACAACAACAAGTGTGTGTTATTATAAATAATAACTAAAAAAACAATAATAATAAAGAGAATTTGTACGAAGTGTAAAACCTTACAAAAATATGTAGCTCATCGCCGAATGATAAAAGTTTATTTAAAATATTTCATAATTAATTTATGCATTTAAAAAATAATTTCGTAAACATGAAGCAGAAACAGCTAAAAAAGTTACATCAATTAATTTTTAGACGTTTTGACGTGTCAATCAATTCACGGGAGACTTCTAGTCCTTTTTCTTTTCTTATTCCGTTTTATACCTTATATTAAATTTATACTAATAAAAGTTTCTCAGAGTTTTTAATAAACCGAGTGAAAATATCCGATTTATATCTCACTCGGGTTATTTATTTATCGAAGTGTTTATCGAAAAGCAGCTTCCTGTCAGATTGTAATGATTTCCGGTGTTAAATTAATGTGAATTAAGAATCTTTTGGTTCTTCAGATTAATAAAGCGCTTTAAAAAAAAATGTAAATAGCAATTTAAAAATTTAAAACAAAACGACAACAAAAAAACGTCACGCTTGAGGGATTTAACGGGAAAAACGGCGCATCAGTCAGACTGAAAAATCACTTCATGATGTTAAACTGCATAAAGGAGGGAAATCTAAATGTTACTGAGTTTTAGTTCATCGCTAGATTGTGATTCAATAAATAAATATATTTTTTTTAAAAACTCATTAATTCGATCGTTAAAGTGTTGCGTGTTAGATTTTATAAATTAAAGATGGACGACGTCTTTTTTTTTTCTCCCCCGACACAGAAACCTAAATTACAACCTTATTGATAATGTTAAATTTGCATATGAATTTACTGATTATTACAAAATAAGTTTTTCTTGATTGATTACTAAAAGAAATGTCAAAAAATAAATAAATAAATAAATAAATCATGTTAAATTGTTCATACTGGAAAATGGAAAATATAGTGACGTGAATTAATTCGAGATAAAATCAAAGTCTTGATTTGATTTGAGATAAGAAATATTTTTTCTTGGATTCAATTCGTTAAATTATTTCTTTCTTCCTTTATTTATTTTATTTAAAAAAAAAAATAAATAAATAAGTGTTTTATAAATGACGTGAATAGTAACGGAAAGCTGTACATCCAGGGTGAATTTTCTTATTTTATTTATTTATTTATTTACTTTTCAAAAAAATCCAGCATCTGAGTTCACTTCTCAGACTGAAATGTGGGGACAATTTAATGTTTTTCTAAAAATAAATAAATAAATAAATAAATAGATAAAGAGAGAAAACAATGTAATTACGTAAAAAATCACAGCACTTACGGTTGTAAACACATTTGATGCATTTTTCACATTTCACACGTCACCGCTTCAGTCTGACGTGCCGCGTGTCATCTTCTCACGTCACACAATAGCAGACGTCCCGCCGTTAAAGGTCAGAGGTGAAATCTGGTGGGCTGAATGGGAAAACAAAAAAACCCACGGCAGTGTTGAACAGAACACACGTTTCATTCCATTAACGTTCTTTATGGAGGCTACAGAAGTCAGCATCAAATAAACACTTTACAGTTTCCATTTTCAACTTTCGACTTAACGGGTGCCGAGTATTCGAGAACACCCGATAATATATTTTATATTTATAATTGAGGGTTTTCTTTACATTTATCCCGACATAAATAAAAAAAAGAAAAAATATTTATGGAGTGACCGGTGTAGATTTGTGAGGCATTTATTTATTTATTTATTTAGCATTTAATTTCTGATTGTTTTAAAGTTTAGGGGAAAGAATTCCCTACAGTGTTTCACGTGGTGTTGAGTTTACGTCTAAAGTTACTGTTCAGTGTTGAACTTTCTCGGTGTTTAAAGTGCGCCTTTGGATCCTGTGCTGTTTGGTTCACTTTTAGAACGTTCAGTTATGGTGTTGACCCTTCGTGTTCGGCTGAGCTGCGGTGTTTAATTAAACTAGTGTTAGTTGTTGCATTGTTTAGTTGAACCTAGAGTGTTCATTAACCTGGGGTGTTAGCCGTTACAGTGTTCAGATAAGCGACGGTGTTTATTAAACCCCTCTGCAAAGTTTAATTAACCGCACGGGGTTCCATTACTGTTCGGTGTTTAACTGACATAGTGTTAA
>CM042546.1:8682809-8712809 GCA_023630585.1 Cranoglanis bouderius | reverse complement strand
ATAACTATAGCTATCATAGCTATCATAACTATTCTAACTATCGTAACTATATCATAACTAACATATCGCCACTTCACAGTTTTTGTTAACTTTTAAATAGGCACCAATAGTTGAATTGTACTATAAAATATTGCTATAACAGTAAATAAAATACTATACAAGCTCTGTAGGTTCAAACAATAAGTTTAATCATCTTTGGTTTAAATAAGTCACGCCCCTTATACGATTCAATATTCCACTGAAATTTAATATTCCACTTTTTGCAACCTCTGGTTGGAAATTTGCCTTAAACTTTGCTGTAATGATAAACCAAACAATACGTTACATTAACGTATTTTCTCATTTTCTTATCGCATGAATGATGATAAGCGATATATTCCACAACAACTCCAGGTTTCCGTAAATCACACGAACACCTTTAAACCGGAAATATCGTAATAATGATAATAAACAATATATTGTTCATCCGTTTTAGGTTTCTATAAGTCACACTCGTGGTCGAATATTTCTCGGAAACATCGCAATAATGACATGCAAACAATAGATTGTACAACTGTTATAGGTTTCCATAAGTCACACTTCTAACTGAATATCGCTTTGAAATATCACAATAATGATGATAAACAATATAGTGTATGACCATTTTACGTGCATATAAGCCACGCCTACACTTCTGAGCAATTTAAAAAGAAAAATCGCAATAATGATGATAAACAATACATCGTGCAACCAATTCAGGGTTCTATAAGTCACACTAACTAATGAATATCGCACACAAATATCGCAATAACGGAAAAAAACAATATATCGTACAACCAGTGTGCAGCTCCAGGAGAGTCAGACTCACACCGCCGAATAAATATTGCAAGAATGATGATAAACAATATATGGTTGAACCGTTAGGGATTTCGGAATGAATATTTTTCTCTGAAATATTGCGATCATGATGTATTAACTACCCTGAAGGCTTAAACAGTTCTCTTTGTGTCTGTCTCTTTCAGTCCCAGGAATCCGCACCGAGTCCTCACGACCTGATCGCCGCACAGAAAGACTCTAAAATACAAAATAAATAAATAAATAAATAAATATGTATGGATATTTGGAGTTTTGTAAATATAATATTAATATGAATAACATTAATAATAATAGCGCTTAAATTTATCCCGGGATAATGGGTAGGTTTGACTTCCTCTCTCTGTGTTGGTGTTTTTATTCATTTTTATGATTTTCCCTGTAATTATTTTTTGTTTTTTGGTTTTTTTTTCTGTAAATGCAGCATCTCAAATCTGTAAATAGTGACTTGACGGAGTTTGTGCAGATCATATATTTTGTCTATAATAAAGTCAACAAATTATAGAGACATTTCCGGCTCATCTTTCCTGTGTGTGTGTGTGTGTGTGTGTGTGTGTTTTATAGAGGTTTCTTATCAGAGGTGGTAGATTTTCATGGATGTAATGATGAAGTGTATGCACACACACAAACACACACACACACACTAAATGTAGAGTAAATACAGTGAGCACAGCTAGCAGGCTGTAAATGATGAAATCTGTGGATGAAACTGTGTCCGTTGGTCCCGGAGTACAGATCTGAGCCGTCTAATGCCTTTTACTGAGGAAACGTCTTTAACCATCAGACTGTCTGATTCAATCAACACTTTATCAACACTTTTCATCAATCTAATACACAAATTAATACACACACTAATACACACACCAATACACACCGCAATACACACGAACACAATCTAATACACACAGCAATACACACATCAATACACACGAACACAATCTAATACACACAGCAATACACACGAACACAATCTAATACACACATCAATACACACGAACACAATCTAATACACACAGCAATACACACGAACACAATCTAATACACACAGCAATACACACATCAATACACATGAACACAAACTAATACACACAGCAATACACACGAACACAATCTAATACACACAGCAATACACACATCAATACACATGAACACAAACTAATACACACGAACACAAACTAATACACACAGCAATACACACGAACACAATCTAATACACACAGCAATACACACATCAATACACATGAACACAAACTAATACACACGAACACAATCTAATACACACAGCAATACACACAGCAATACACACGAACACAATCTAATACACACAGCAATACACACAGCAATACACACGAACACAATCTAATACACACAGCAATACACACAGCAATACACACGAACACAAACTAATACACACAGCAATACACACGAACACAATCTAATACACACAGCAATACACACAGCAATACACACAAACACAATCTAATACACACAGCAATACACACAAACACAATCTAATACACACAGCAATACACACGAACACAAACTAATACACACAGCAATACACACGAACACAATCTAATACACACAGCAATACACACATCAATACACACGAACACAAACTAATACACACAGCAATACACACGAACACAATCTAATACACACAGCAATACACACAGCAATACACACGAACACAAACTAATACACACAGCAATACACACGAACACAAACTAATACACACGAACACAATCTAATACACACAGCAATACACACAAACACAATCTAATACACACAGCAATACACACAAACACAATCTAATACACACAGCAATACACACGAACACAAACTAATACACACAGCAATACACACGAACACAATCTAATACACACAGCAATACACATGAACACAATCTAATACACACAGCAATACACACAGCAATACACACGAACACAAACTAATACACACAGCAATACACACGAACACAAACTAATACACACAGCAATACACACGAACACAAACTAATACACACAGCAATACACACAGCAATACACACAGCAATACACACAAACACAATCTAATACACACAGCAATACACACGAACACAATCTAATACACACAGCAATACACACAGCAATACACACGAACACAAACTAATACACACAGCAATACACACGAACACAATCTAATACACACAGCAATACACACAGCAATACACACGAACACAAACTAATACACACAGCAATACACACGAACACAAACTAATACACACAGCAATACACACAGCAATACACACAGCAATACACACGAACACAATCTAATACACACAGCAATACACACAGCAATACACACAGCAATACACACAAACACAAACTAATACACACACCAATACACACACTAATACACACACTAATACACACGAACACAATCTAATACACACAGCAATACACACAGCAATACACACAAACACAAACTAATACACACACTAATACACACACTAATACACATGAACACAATCTAATACACACACCAATACACACACAAATGCACACGAACACAATCTAATACACACACCAATACACACACTAATACACACACCAATACACACACTAATACACACGAACACAATCTAATACACACACCAATACACACACTAATACACACACCAATACACACACCAATACACACACTAATACACATGAACACAATCTAATACACACACCAATACACACACTAATACACACACCAATACACACACTAATACACACAAACACAATCTAATACACAAACCCATACACACACTAATACACACGAACACAATCTAATACACAATCTAATACACACACCAATACACACACTAATACACACACCAATACACACACTAATACACACAAACACAATCTAATACACACACCAATACACACACTAATACACACAAACACAATCTAATACACAAACCCATACACACACTAATATACACGAACACAATCTAATACACAATCTAATACACATGAACACAATCTAATACACACTAATACACAAACTAATACACACACTAATACACACACTAATACACACGAACACAATCTAATACACACACTAATGCACACACTAATACACACTAATACACACACTAATACACACTAATACACACTAATACACACACTAATACACACAAACACAATCTAATACACACACCAATACACACACTAATGCACACGAACACAATCTAATACACACACCAATACACACACTAATACACACACCAATACACACGAACACAAACTAATACACACACCAATACACACACCAATACACACACAAACACAATCTAATACACAAACCCATACACACACTAATACAAACGAACACAATCTAATACACAATCTAATACACATGAACACAATCTAATACACACTAATACACAAACTAATACACTGACACACACTCATACACTAATACACACTAACACTTTTACACACTAACACACACTAACACTTTTACACACTAACACACACTAACACACACTAACACACATTAACACTAACACGTGTAAAACAGAAATGAATTCATATTAAATACTGAAATGACTGATGAATGATGGTAATGAAAAACTGATCAAATCTGTGTGTGTGTGTGTGTGCGTGTGTGTGTGTGTGTGTGTGTGTGTGTGTGCGCGTGTGTGTGTCTGCGTGTGTGCGTGCGTGTGTGTGTGTTTATTTCAGTAATATTGTGATTAATGTGTACAAAGTGACTCATTTAGAGTCGATTGTGTAATGAGCAATAAACACAGCCGGGGTGTGTAATTAGGTCATTGCTCTGAGGTGTACACACACACACACACACACACACACACACACACACACACATTAACACACTCTAAGACAGACTAACACACACTAACACACACTATCCATCACTTTCATAACACGTACGTCTGTTCGCAGCAGCTACGTGAGCCTTCTTGCTAACCGCACGTGTAACCCATTAACGTTAGCACTAACACACACTAATACGTCGTGTGACGATGTGCGTTTTATCCCTTTATAGTTACATTCACTTCAGTGAAATATCCATGAAACAAGCTAGTTCCCGTTCTCACGTCACGGTTTCTCTCAAAGTTACATTTTTAAGAGAAGCAGCTCGTCAGGTCGCCTCACACTTACAGCTTCACCTCCGAGTGTTACCCGGCACTGACACTGGAGACTCCTTCCGTGAACTCTCGTGGTTTGGAACTTTAGATTTATATCTAAAGCTATTTTTATGGAAGCTCCAGTAATTACCAGGATGTGAGACGAGTTTCTTTTTCAGCATGTGGATGTGGTGGGGTTTACAGTTAACACTAAATCAAGTGCGGTCCACACACACACACACACACACACACACACACACACACTCCTCCCGCGCTTCGCTCTGATGCGATGCCATCACGCGGCTTTGAGATTTCGCCAGCGGGAAGTTCGGGAATGCGGGGTGTCATCGTTCCACATGTGCGCAACAGACACTGGTGTTGAAAACGACTCGGCCGCTTTTATTTAATCGCTTATTTAAAAAAACAACAACACGACGATCCGTTTAAAAATCGTTAACATTCACTCGCGGAAAAAATAAACGAGTTCTTTCTGAGGTAAAGGTAGTGAGTAAATCCTTTAGTTCATATTTATTAATGTATCGTATCCATATTGTTAGCAAGCTAACACACACACACACACACACACACACACACACACACACACACACATATATATAAAATGTTAGCTTCATATTTACTGCATTTCATTGCAATACGACGTGTATTTTTTTGTGTTAGCTGAATGCTAGCAGCTCAGTGGCGCAGTAGTGATGGATCGTCGGTGTTTAAAGTCATCAATCACGCACGCCTCGTCTTCTCTTCTCGTCGTTTCACCGATATCGGCGCCTCGGTCTTCATTTATTAACCCGGTCGCAGTCAGAGGAGCGGACGAAGCTAATTCGGTGTAGCGTCGCGTTTATTAAAGCGTCATTTCTCCCGCCCGAGCGTCAGATAGCCATCAGATCATTTCCTGTTTCCTCGGCAGATCGGCGGGGTCGGTGGCTTAGCGTGTTAGCGGGCGTATAAATCTTCTGTTATCTCTGCACGCGGGAGCGACCGCACGCCGAGGTTTTAGCGAACGAGGAGCAGAACGTGAAAGACACGAGGACGTGTCGGACAATAACGGTGGCAGATGGTGACGGATAATAACGTAGCGTCCGGTGTGGGACACGGCGCCGGCGTTACTGTCGGACTGCTGAGCTTCACTGGGGTTTTTAGCTTTTTTAATCTTTAAGTGTTTGTGTGTTTAAAGAGATTCTAAACGTACCACAGTTTACTGCAGGTTCATTTCAGAGTGTGATGCTAAAACACACACACCGCTAACACACACACACACACACACACACACACACCACTAACCCACACACACCGCTAACACACACACACACACACACACACACACACACACACCGCTAACCCACACACACACACACACACACACACCGCTAACCCACACACACACACACACACACCGCTAACACACACACACACACACACACACCACTAACCCACACACACCGCTAACACACACACACACACACACACACACACCACTAACCCACACACACCGCTAACACACACACACACACCGCTAACCCACACACACACACACACACACACCGCTAACACACACACACACACACACACACACCACTAACCCACACACACCGCTAACACACACACACACACCGCTAACCCACACACACACACACACACACCGCTAACACACACACACACACACCGCTAACACACACACACACACACACACCGCTAACACACACACACACACACACCGCTAACACACACACACACACCGCTAACCCCCACACACACACACACACACACACCACTAACCCACACACACACACACACACACCGCTAACCCACACACACACACACACACACCGCTAACCCACACACACACACACACACCGCTAACACACACACACACACACCGCTAACACACACACACACACACACACCGCTAACACACACACACACACCGCTAACCCCCACACACACACACACACACACACCACTAACCCACACACACCGCTAACACACACACACACACCGCTAACCCACACACACACACACACACACCGCTAACCCACACACACACACCGCTAACCCACACACACACACACACACCGCTAAAACACACACACACACACACACACACACACACACACACACCGCTAACACACACACACACACACCGCTAACACACACACACACCGCTAACACACACACACACACACAACGCTAACACACACACACACCGCTAACCCACACACACACACACACCGCTAACACACACACACACACACCGCTAACCCACACACACACGCACCGCTAACCCACACACACACACACCACTAACACACACACACACACACCGCTAACCCACACACACACGCACCGCTAACCCACACACACATGCACCGCTAACCCACACACACACACACACACCGCTAACACACACACACACACACACCGCTAACCCACACACACACACACACACACACACCGCTAACACACACACACACACACACCGCTAACCCACACACACACACACACACACCGCTAACCCACACACACACACACACACCGCTAACACACACACACACACACACACCGCTAACACACACACACACACACACACACCGCTAACACACACACACACACACCGCTAACACACACACACACCGCTAACACACACACACACACCGCTAACACACACACACACACACACCGCTAACACACACACACACACACACACACACACACCGCTAACCCACACACACACACACACACCGCTAAAACACACACACACACACACACACACACACACACACACACACACACACCGCTAACACACACACACACACACCGCTAACACACACACACACCGCTAACACACACACACACACACAACGCTAACACACACACACACCGCTAACCCACACACACACACACACCGCTAACACACACACACACACACCGCTAACCCACACACACACGCACCGCTAACCCACACACACATGCACCGCTAACCCACACACACACACACACACACACACCGCTAACCCACACACACACACACACACACACACCGCTAACACACACACACACACACACCGCTAACCCACACACACACACACTGCTAACCCACACACACACGCACCGCTAACCCACACACACACACACACACACACACCGCTAACACACACACACACACACACACACACACACACACACACACACACCGCTAACACACACACACACACACACCGCTAACACACACACACACCGCTAACACACACACACACACACACACCGCTAACACACACACACACCGCTAACCCACACACACACGCTAACCCACACACACACACACCGCTAACACACACACACACACCGCTAACCCACACACACACACACACACACCGCTAACACACACACACACACACACACCGCTAACACACACACACACCGCTAACACACACACACACACACACACACCGCTAACACACACACACACCGCTAACCCACACACACACGCACCGCTAACCCACACACACACACACACACACACACCGCTAACCCACACACACACACACACACACCGCTAACCCACACACACACCGCTAACACACACACACACCGCTAACACACACACACACCGCTAACCCACACACACACGCACCGCTAACCCACACACACACACACACACACACCGCTAACCCACACACACACACACACACACCGCTAACACACACACACACACACCGCTAACCCACACACACACACACACCGCTAACCCACACACACACACACACACACACACCGCTAACCCCCACACACACACACACACACCGCTAACCCACACACACACACACCGCTAACCCACACACACACACACACACACACACACCGCTAACCCACACACACACACACCGCTAACCCACACACACACACACCGCTAACCCACACACACATACACACACACACCGCTAACCCACACACACACACACACACCGCTAACCCACACACACACACACACACACACCGCTAACCCACACACACACACACACACACCGCTAACCCACACACACACACACACCGCTAACCCACACACACACCGCTAACCCACACACACACACACCGCTAACCCACACACACCGCTAACCCACACACACACACACACACACCGCTAACCCACACACACACACACACACCGCTAACCCACACACACACACACACACACCGCTAACCCCCACACACACACACACACACCGCTAACCCACACACACACACACCGCTAACCCCCACACACATACACACACACACCGCTAACCCACACACACACACACACACCGCTAACCCACACACACACACACCGCTAACCCACACACACACACACACACACACACCGCTAACCCACACACACACACACCGCTAACCCACACACACACACACCGCTAACCCACACACACCGCTAACCCACACACACACACACACACACCGCTAACCCACACACACACACACACACCGCTAACCCACACACACACACACACACCGCTAACCCCCACACACACACACACACACCGCTAACCCACACACACACACACCGCTAACCCACACACACACACACACACACACACACACACCGCTAACCCACACACACACACACCGCTAACCCACACACACACACACCGCTAACCCACACACACACACACACACACACCGCTAACCCACACACACACACACACCGCTAACCCACACACACACACACACACACCGCTAACCCACACACACACCGCTAACCCACACACACACCGCTAACCCACACACACACACACACACACACCGCTAACCCACACACACACACACCGCTAACCCACACACACACACACCGCTAACCCACACACACCGCTAACCCACACACACACACACACACACCGCTAACCCACACACACACACACACACCGCTAACCCACACACACACACACACACACCACTAACCCCCACACACACACACACACACCGCTAACCCACACACACACACACACACACACCGCTAACCCACACACACACACACCGCTAACCCACACACACACACACACACACCGCTAACCCACACACACATACACACACACACCGCTAACCCACACACACACACACACACCGCTAACCCACACACACACACACACACACACCGCTAACCCACACACACACACACACACACCGCTAACCCACACACACACACACACCGCTAACCCACACACACACCGCTAACCCACACACACACACACCGCTAACCCACACACACCGCTAACCCACACACACACACACACACACCGCTAACCCACACACACACACACACACCGCTAACCCACACACACACACACACACACCGCTAACCCCCACACACACACACACACACCGCTAACCCACACACACACACACCGCTAACCCCCACACACATACACACACACACCGCTAACCCACACACACACACACACACCGCTAACCCACACACACACACACCGCTAACCCACACACACACACACACACACACACCGCTAACCCACACACACACACACCGCTAACCCACACACACACACACCGCTAACCCACACACACCGCTAACCCACACACACACACACACACACCGCTAACCCACACACACACACACACACCGCTAACCCACACACACACACACACACCGCTAACCCCCACACACACACACACACACCGCTAACCCACACACACACACACCGCTAACCCACACACACACACACACACACACACACACACCGCTAACCCACACACACACACACCGCTAACCCACACACACACACACCGCTAACCCACACACACACACACACACACACCGCTAACCCACACACACACACACACCGCTAACCCACACACACACACACACACACCGCTAACCCACACACACACCGCTAACCCACACACACACCGCTAACCCACACACACACACACACACACACCGCTAACCCACACACACACACACCGCTAACCCACACACACACACACCGCTAACCCACACACACCGCTAACCCACACACACACACACACACACCGCTAACCCACACACACACACACACACCGCTAACCCACACACACACACACACACACCACTAACCCCCACACACACACACACACACCGCTAACCCACACACACACACACACACACACCGCTAACCCACACACACACACACCGCTAACCCACACACACACACACACACACCGCTAACCCACACACACACACACACACACACCGCTAACCCACACACACACACACCGCTAATGTACAGCGTTGTTTTATCTCTTAATAAACAGTTTCTTTCTCTTTCTCATGTTTTCCCTTTAAAAAATTTCTATTTTTTTTTAGCTTTTTTTCTTTCTTTCTCTCTTGTTCTTGCCTTTTTACTTGAATTTCCAACCTGACTTCCTTCCTATTCTTTTCTTTTTTAGTTTCATTTTTCTTTCTTTCTTTCTTTCATGTTTTGATTTTTTATTTCTCTAGTTTGTTCTTTCTTTCTTTCCTTCCTATTCTTTTCTTTTTTAGTTTACTGAGTTTAGTTTTTAATTCTTTTCCTTTCTTTCTTTCTCATTCTCTCTTTTTAGTTTAGTTTATTGAGTTCAGTGTTTTATTATTTTTCTTTTCCTTTTTTTTTCTTCCTTCCTTCCCCTCTGTTCTTTACATCAGTCTCTTATTATCTCTTAATAAATACAGTTTCTTACTCTTTCTTTCTCGCTGTTTACTTTCAAATTTCATCTTTCTTTTTAAATGATTCCTTCATTTCATTCTCTCTCTTTCCCATGGTTTCCCTTTTTACATTTTTTTCTTTTCTTTTTTTTTCTCTTCCTTGTTCTTGCCTTTTGACTTGAATTTTTGGGTGTTTGTTTATTCTTTCTTTCTTTCTTTCTTTCTTTCATGTTTTGGCTTTTTCATTTCTCTAGTTTGTTCTTTCTTTCTTTCTTTCCTTCCCATTCTTTTTTTTTAGTTTACTGAGTTTAGTTTTTAATTCTTTTTCAAATTATTTCTAACCCGTTCTTTACTTTTTTTAGTTTCATTTTTCTTTCTTTCTTTCTTTCTCGTTCTTCTCTTTTTTTAGTTTTCTCATTTTCTAGTTTAGCTTTTAATTATTTCTTCTTAGTCTTTACCTTTTTTTTCTGGATTGTTGACTTTTTTGCTTTATTTTTATTTGATTTACTCTTTCGTTCTTTCATTCATTCATTTTTTGGGCTTTTTTATTCCTCTACTTTGTTCTTTCTTTCTTTCCCATTCTTTTATTTTCTTAGTTTAGTTTACTGAGTTTAACTTTTAATTCTTTTTCTAATTCTTTCTTACCCTTTCTTTAATTTTTTAGTTTCATTTTTCTTTCTTTCTTTCTTCCCCATTCTTCTTTCCCATTCTTTTCTTTTTATAGTTTGCTAATTTTCTAGTTTAGATTGTAAATATCTTTGTTTCCATTCTTTATTTTTGTTGTTTTATTTTTATCCTCCTTTCTTTCTTCCTTCTTTCTTTCTACTTTAATTCCTCTACATTATTCTTTTTCCTTCTTTTCTTTCTTTCGCATTCTTTTCTTTTTTTAGTTTAGTTTATTGAGTTCATTTTTTTAATGATTTTTCTCTTCCTTCCTTCCCCTCTCTTCTTCACCTCAGTCAGTCAGGAACATTATCACTTTAAAGCTGTTTATCTTTAGAGAGCTTTTTTTTTTTTATTTTCAGTACAGAAGTTTCCAGCAGGAGGACGTCCAGTGGTACAACGTTGAACCCTGTGTGTGTGTGTGTGTGTGTGTGTGTGTGTGTGTGTGTGTGTTATATATGATATGATGATATCTGTGTGTAATGATTATTTTGGAGTTGATGTGACGGAGTGATTTAACAGGAGAAATTCCCGTCCAGCGAGTCGTGGTGCAGCACATGAAGAGTTCGAAAAGCATACGGAGGCCAGATGAGGACCGGTTAACCGCCATCTGCATTATTTATGGTCTCACACACACACACACACACACACACACACACACACACACACACACACACACACACATTGCTGTCCTTAAACAGTTGAAACAAAAGCTCTTGAAGACAAATTTGGCTTCACTTTCATCTCAAAATTATAGCCATAACTGTCACTAACACTTAAATCACACGCGTGTGTGTGTGTGTGTGTGTGTGTGTGTGTGTGTGTGTGTGCTTCCCGATAATTACTGGGAGCTCAGAGTCGGAGAACGTAAACAGGTTATGGGAATGTAATTATAATAGAAATAAGTTTATCGCAGTAGCGTTTTTGGTTTTTTTGAGGACTTTTTTATCGCACGTCCCAGCAGTACAGAAACACGTGGCCTGTAACTCAGTGTATAATTACACGCTGTCACGTTACGCCTTCACACCAGCGCCCAGTTTCCACAGAAGAACCCGAGAAGAACCAAACATCAGCGACTTCTACATCACACGATCGAATCAGACGTAAATCGGACGTCTGACCGGACGTAATGCACGTTCCGGAGAATTCCCACATCTCCACTCATCCGAGTCTCTTTCTAACTCTGAGTGGTTCCTGATTAAGCACTCAGTGTGGCGCCGTTACAGGAAACTCATCAACAACGCGGTGGAGTGACCAAGCCGAGTCTCTCACCATCCTGAAGACCTTCATCTTCCCACAACTGCACATCCAACCACGTGTATCATCCCTCTTCTCTTCTTCCTTTCCTTCTTTTCTTTCTTTCTTCTCCCTTCCTACCTTTCTTCTTTCCTCTTTTCTTTTTCCTTCCCTTCTTCCTTTCTTTTTTCGTTCATTCCTTTCATTTTTTTTCTTTCTTTCTTTCTTTCTTTTACTTCCTTTCTTTCTGTCTTCCTTCCTTCCTTCCTTCCTTCCCTCCTTCCACTTCTTTCCTTCTTCCTTTTTTCTTTTTCCTTTCTTTCTTTTTGCTTTGTTTCTGTCTTTTTTTATTTTCCTTCATTCTTTCTTTCTTCCTTTACTTCCGTTTTTCTGAATTTTGCCCTTTCTGTCTTTTTTCTTTCTTCCTTCCATCCTTTCAACCTTCCTTTCTTTTTTCCACCATTTTACTTTCTTTCTTCCTTCCTTCCTTATTCTGTCTTTTTTGTTTCTTTTCTTTTTTCGTTCATTCCGTTCTTTATTTCTTTCTTCCTTACTTTCTTTCTGTCTTTCTTTTTCCTTGCTTTTTCTCATTTTTACTTCCTTTCTTTCTGTCTTCCTTCCTTCCCTCCTTCCTTCCTCTTCTTTCCTTTTTTTTCTTCTTCCTTTCTTCCTGCTTTATCTCTGTCTATTTTCATTCATTCTTTCTTTCTTCCTTTGTTTCTGTTTTTTCGGACTTCTGTCCTTTCTATCATTTTTCTTTCTTTCTTACTTCCATCCTTTCTACCGTCCTTTCTTTTTGCCTCTGTTTCTTTCTTTCATCCCACATACTGTGCATTCTCCACCCTTTTTCTTTTCCCCTCTTTCCTTCCATCCTTCCTTCTTTTGTCGTTCCTTCCTTCCTTCTTTCTTCTCTTATTTTTCTTTCTTTCTTTCTTTCTTTCTTCCTTACTTTCTTTCTGCTTTTTGCTTTCTTTCTGTCATTCTTTTTTCCTTCCTTTTCCCCATTTTTATTTCCTTTCTTTCTGTCTTTCTTTCTTCCTTTTTTCTTTTTCCTTTCTTTCTTTTTGCTTTGTTTCTGTCTTTCTATTTTCCTTCACTTCTTCCTTTCTTTTTTCGTTCATTCCTTTCATTTTTTTCTTTCTTTCTTTCTTTCTTTCTTTCTGTCTTTCTTTTTCCTTCCTTTTTCTCATTTTCACTTCCTTTTTTTCTGTCTTCCTTCCTTCCTTCCCTCCTTCCTCTTCTTTCCTTCTTCCTTTTTTCTTTCTTTCTTTTTGCTTTGTTTCTGTCTTTATTTTCCTTCATTCTTTCTTTCTTCCTTTACTTCCGTTTTTCTGAATTTTGCCCTTTCTGTCTTTTTTTTCTTTCTTTCTTCCATCCTTTCAACCCTCCTTTCTTTTTCCACCTTTTTTCTCTCTTTCTTCCTTCCTTCCTTATTCTGTCTTTTTTGTTTCTTTCTTAGATCCTTACTTCCTTTCTTTTTTCTATCTCTTCCTTCTTTTCTTTCATTAATTCTTTTTTTTGCTTACACTGTCTTTCCTTTCATTTTTCTTTCTTTCTTTCTTTTTTGCTTATACTGTCTTTTCTTTTATTTTTCTTTCTTTCTTTCTTTTTTGCTTATACTGTCTTTTCTTTCTTTTCTTCTTTAATTTAATTGTTGTCTTTCAGTTTTGCTTACTCTTTCTTTTTTTTTCTTGCTTACACTGTCTTTTTCTCTTTCTTTTGTTCTTTCCTCCCTTTTCATTTGAATGTTTTGTCTTTAGTTCATCACGTAATGGTTTTTTTTTATTTGATAAGGTTTACCATTTTTTTGTATTTATTTATTAAAGAAAGTCCGGCCCTACTTTTCACCGAGCCGTAAACATTCGTTCATTTTTCTCTCTGGAAGTTATTAAGACAAATAAAATAAAATAAAATTAAAAAAACAGTTTGTCGTCTTTTGTTCCTGAGAAACCGGAGCGTAAACTCCTCTGTCCTGAAGTTACAGTTTCACCTCTGACACTGGAGACTCCTTCCATAAATGTTAAATAAACCTCTCTTTACAGAAAACTTCACCACATCAACGATTACACATTTTGCGTTTTCAGGAAACAATAACGTATTCAAACGAGCCCATTAACATTAATATAGACCTGAGATTCGCAGATGCGCTACTGTCAGAGCTGCTGTTATACAGACTTAATCAACACCTTCTGACCAATCAGAATCCAGCAGCAGAATCCAGCAGTAAAAAATTGTAAGACATTGATGAATGCGATGTTGGATAGTAGCGTTATTCACGCTAACACAGCTCACCTGGAGTAGCATTTAGAAAAGAAAGCTGCATCGTGAGCTCGAAATGCCCCGACGTTCGACTCGCTGCTTCTAGCTTCCGAGGGGTCGTGTACCGATATTGTGCTGGAGGTGAGGCGAGGTGCGTCATTTCTCACAGCTACGACATTTAACTTAAAATGCAAATAAATGTCACACATTCCGGGCCATTACGGAGTTTAAATAACGCAGATTGCCCTGTCCAAACTCACTTCACCTCTTTACCTCGTTAGCGTTGCTGTTTTTTTTGACGTCTGATTTGTTTTAACTGCTCACGGCTTTCAGAATGGATTCGCCATTTCCAGCTAAACACGCCAACTCCTGAACATTAGCGCTCGACGGCTTTCAAAAACTTAAATAAACACATGAGGGGCTCTAAAGCAGCCATGTGCCTTAGTCTCTCGTGGCGTGTCTGCATGTGTCAGAAATTCAGAAACTCGGGGTTATTCTTCTTTCGGGCTTCTCTGTGCTTTGTTACCTGTTTAAATGTCACGAGCTAATTCATGCTTTTAGTGGAATTGAATTCAACAAGTAACCATTGTGGAGAAATAGACAGAGAAAAAAAAAATCACTGAGAGTGACAAAATAGTCACTAGAAAAGTGTGCAGTTTGCAGAACTTTGCACTGGTTTAACCCTTTAAATGTGTTATAGCCTGCTAGCTAACCAGCTAATTCACAACACAATGTAGAGTAAAAGATTAGCAATTTGTTGATGGTTAGCAAAGAAATGCTACAGTAAGCAACAGGTAATGATATCATGATCTGCTATATCTGCTATAAACTTTCTAAAACCGTAAAGTGCTCAGGTATGATTAGTGCATTAAGGGTGTTTTCACACCTAGTTCATTTGAGCCCTCCAGCATGTATATGTGAACAAACCAAGTGATCTCAGACCCCCTTAAAAGGACCCAAAAACGAACTGCACTCAGACCACCTCCAGAGGTGGTCTGAGTACGGTTCGTTTGTGGGTCCATTTGTGGTTCGATTTCTTCCTGATATGTGAAAGCTTTGGGTTTCGTTTCAGCATGTGTACCCGGAGGCTTGCCTTGAATACCCAAAATCCACTTCTGCAACCCAAAATCCACAGAAAGCTGGGGTCTGAGTTGTACTGAAGTTGTGGTGTAAACAAGAAAGGGTCTGAGATCACTTCAGTGCTGAGGAGGACCAAAAAAAGAATCGGGTTCTCTTTTGAGTCCACTATATTGTGAACACCAAAAGGACTGAGGTCACTTTCGGCTGGTTCCCTTTCTGGTTCACTTTAAGTGAACTGAGTTTGGTTCTTTTCAATTTACTATTATGTGAAAACACCCTTAGATCACGTAAAGTTAAGCTAGTTAGCTTAAGAACAGACGGAGATAAACTACAGGCAAATAAGGCAAACTTTAAAAAGATATTGTGTGAGGAAAAGTCTGTGAGGAAAAAGTGAGGGAAAAGTGTGTGAGGGGAAAGTTTGAGTGGAAAAGTGTGATGGGGAAGTGTGTGAGGAAAAAGTGTGTGAGGGGAAAGTGTGAGGGGAAGTATGTTAGGAAAAAGTGTGAGGGGAAAGTGAGTGAGAAAAAGTGTGTGAGGGGAAAGTGTATGAGAAAAAATTGTTTGAGGAAATAGTGTGAGGGGAAAGTGTGTGAGGAAAAAGTGTCCAGGGAAAGTTTGTGAGGGGGAAAAGTGTAAGGAAACAGTGTGTGAGGAAAACAGTGTGAGGAAAAGGTGTGAGGGGAAAGTGAGTGAGGAAAAATTGTTTGAGGAAATAGGGTGAGGGGAAAAGGTGTGAAGGGGAAAAGTGTGTGAGGGGAAAGTGAGTGAGGGGGGAAAGTGTGTGAGGGGGAAAGTGTGTGAGGGGAAAAGTGTGTGAGGGGAAAAGTGTGTGAGGGGAAAGTGAGTGAGGGGGGAAAGTGTGTGAGGGGAAAAGAGTGTGAGGAAAGTGTTAGGGGAAAAGTGTGTGAGGGGAAAAGAGTGTGAGGGGAAAAGTGTGTGAGGAAAGTGTTAGGGGAAAAGTGTGTGAGGGGAAAAGTGTGTGAGGGGAAAAGAGTGTGAGGGGAAAAGTATGTGAGGAAAGTGTTAGGGGAAAAGTGTGAGGAAATAGTGTGTGATGAAAATGTGTGTGAGGAAAACAGTGTGACGGGAAAGTGAGTGAGGGGGAAAAGTGTGTGAGGGGTAAAAGTGTGAGGGAAATGTTTTGTTTCAAATGACATCATCAACATAACCTGTGTGAACAGTAGAATGTTAGAAATATTGTAAAACCTTACTTATTTTCACCATTACTTTAAATGAAAAAATAAACCTGCCAGACCCCGTCATCTTGGAGGTGAAGGGAAACCTGCGCTGAAACCCTGAGCGTCGAGTTTGTGTTACTCGGAGGAAGAATTTGCCTGCGATCCCGGCCCTGACAGATCAGACAAAGCATCGTGACGGTGAAACAAGAGCCACTTTTATGAGGTCCGTAACACAAGCCCCGGGGGCCGCTGGGAAACAGATCCGCCGATGAAAAAGAGGGCCGAGCTCCATCTTTCATGTGCACGTCGCTTTTATTTCGGCCCGCAGACACAAATGACAGACAATTAAGACGGCACAAAGGCGAGGGGGAAATTCGGTCGCGGCCCAAATGACCCCGGCCGTACCTGAGCGCGTTTCATGTGCGCCTTTTCATACGATTCCAAAGGAAAAGCTTTCAGGAGGCGAGAATTAAAAAGGTAAAGTCTTTCGGTTGGAGAGAAAAATACATTTTCTACATATCAAAAAAACGTCTAGCTAAATCCTCATGTTTTATTCAGCTGAAGTGGATCTGCGCTGGAACGACGCATGACTCAGTAGGTCTGCGGTGTGAGAAATGAAAATCGGCCTCGGAATCGTCTGTGGACTCTGAAGTCCAGGAAAAAAACTCTCTTTGCTAAGAAATGCTAAGTAAGTAAACACACCTAGCATGAATTAGCATGTGTCAAAAAAAAATACCATAATTCTTTACTCATCTGAAAGTTACGCAGAAAAGTGTAAACTTTTAAACTTGTACATTTACTTCAAGTGTAAAAGTCAAATTAAAAGATTAAAAAGACTGACAAAAAAGAGAGAGAGAGAGAGAGAAAGACGTCCGATTTTGTTTACTAAAGCTAAATTAGCGCCACTTTCACCAAGAAAACACGGAATGTAAGAAAACATTAGCCATTAGCTAAGGCTAACTAGCAACACCGTGTTTCCTAAGCTCTCAAAAGTTAGCTAGCATGACGATACAAACTAGCTGCTAATAGCTAGCATGATAAATACAGCAGTAGCAGATCGGTTACAATTTTGAAAGGCTGCATTTTGAAACTTTTTTTTTTTTTTTTTTTTTTTTTTTTTTAGCATGCACTGCTAATTCTGGGAAACATTTCATCATTTCATTAAAATTAAAATGTTTTCACTCATAAGCTAATAAAAGTTAGCTTTAGGGAACGATTTCTGTAGGGGGGGAAAAGCTAAACATTAACGCTAATCACAATTCAAGATGTAGCAATGCATCCTGGCTAGTATTTGTTGCTAATCTCTGCATTAGCATTTATAAAGTCTTTTTATTTCTGGCTTGACGCTTTCATTTTGTGACCCAGGTGCCACGCCTAAAAACTTCAGACAGATAAAATAAATAAATAAAAAAAGTTTAGACATGAAACGTGTGAGGCTAATGTTTACTAACATGTCTAGTAGGATGATAAAAATGGCTAACGACTGTTTCTGAAGGTTTATTTCGCTAAACAGACTTTAAAGTAAGAAATGCGTGTAGTACCAGGATGCTAGCATGAATTAGCACGCACGCACACACGCACGCACACACACACACACACACACACGGCGTGATGATCCATGCGTCATGTCGATATTCGTGTGGAAAGACTGAGCAGGTTTTTAATCTACTTTTGACAGAGAATTACGGCGGGAAATATGGCGCTAATCACTCCGTCTAGTCGGAAAAGTGGGAAATGCTACCGAGCGCTAGCTCTTAATCAGGCCTCCATCTTGCCGTGGGCGGATTGTTTGACGAGGCGTCGTCGAGAGATTGTGAGCAGGATTGCGTTTTTAATGAAGAGCTGAAAAGCTTATTCACCCATCTGTGCTAGCGCTTCCTCACATCACGCTAATAAAGTTGTTTGTCTCGCTTGATCTCTTCATAAGAAGCAGCTGATTAGCCAAATTCCTCCGATTCTAGCGCGGAACCGAAAATCGGTCCGGATTTATTCTTACTGTCGTCATCATTTTGTCCCCCTCCTTTTCCCCCCCTTTATTTAATCACCAAAATTTTGCCAGTTAACTAAAAAAATATCCGTTTTAAATGAATTTATTTGACATGTAAGTTTTTTTGGGTTTTTTTTGGATAAAATGATAAAATGATCGAATATGAACAGTGACATGTACTGTAAAATAGTGTTCAAAAATTATTTCCTTTTTTTTTTTAAGTAAAATAAATTTTATTCAGAAATTAAAAATTGTTGCCACCCAAAAGTCTTTAAAATCATACAAAATTTACATTTAAATACACTTCACTTTAGCGCAAACTAATAATTGTGCAACCATATAGGCCACGTAAACACCATCATGTGGGCGTGTCCCAAACCACACGGTCTTTACTCACCATAAACACCATCATGTGGGCGTGTCCCAAACCACACTCTCTCTAGTGACCATATAGACTACATAAACACCATCATGTGGGCGTGTCCCAAAACACACGGTCTTTACTCACCATAAACACCATCATGTGGGCGTGTCCCAAACCACACTCTCTCTAGTGACCATATAGACTACATAAACACCATCATGTGGGCGTGTCCCAAACCACACTCTCTCTAGTCACCATATAGACTACATAAACACCATCATGTGGGCGTGTCCCAAACCACACTCTCTCTAGTCACCATATAGACTACATAAACACCATCATGTGGGCGTGTAATGGTAGTAGGCGTGTAATGGTAGTAGGGGTGTAATGGTAGTAGGCGTGTAACGGTAGTAGGCGTGTAACGGTAGTAGGGGTGTAACGGTAGTAGGGGTGTAACGGTAGTAGGGGTGTAACGGTAGTAGGCGTGTAACGGTAGTAGATGTGTAATAGTTGACATGGTGAAGTTTTCTGTAAGGAGACATTTATTTAACGTTTATGGAAGGAGTCTCCAGTGTCAGAGGTAAAGCTGTGACTTTAAGTTCTACGACATCCTCAGGACAGAGGAGTGAACATCAGCGTCAGCGTCTTCTGAGAGCTTCGGAAATGCACATTGCGCCGATACGGGAAAGAAAGGTTACAGACATCCTCGCTGGACGTTATTATTATTTCATTCCAGTAAACCCAGGCCTCTTCCCTCCTCCTCCTCCTCCGGTGTGTAAACACGTGTTAAAGACGTGCACCCGGCCCGGAGCTAGCGGATTCGCTAACGTTCAAACCCCCGGCTTCTCTCTTCTCAAATGATTCAATTTGACTAATCTCGTTCAGGTTTTCAGGACTCGCAGGCATCCTTTCTACACATTTCCATATCTCTGCTGAGGAGAAAGTGCGCACTTCCTAGGGGCCAAGCCAGAGGGACGACATGCATCCGATGTGTTTTAGATAAGCGCACGAGACACACACACACACACACACACACACACACACACACACACACACACACAGAGAGAGAGAGAGAGAGAGAGAGAGAGGTTAAACTTTATGCTAATGATCCAGACTTCTGAACGATGATTCACGTTTCCCTCTGCAACTTCATATTTCTGTGATTAAATCCATCTTTCCGTCGTTTATTAGATTACAGTCGGGCTTTTCTGTCGTTTAGCTCCACCATCCATTTACCCCCCCCACCCCCCCTGACCCCGGGGCAGGTGGGGTGAAGTGCGTGACATGGGTCACTTCTGAGTAAACGTACTTTACATCATTCCGGCGTGTTCACTCTGAATTGTGCTGATTTTCGCTCTGCTGGAGTCATCAGCTGACCTCCGATTATACACTGTGTGTGTGTGTGTGTGTGTGTGTGAGCTGTGTGTTTGTGTGTGTTGCACAATGTGCGTTTTCATAAATGTGAATGTTCATACTGATCACCTGACCTCTCTCTCTCTCTCTCTCTCTCTCTCTCTCTCTCTCTCACTTTAATCCTAGGGGTCGCCTGAAGGTCACGGAGGTTAAATGGTATTTGATTAAAAAAAATCACGGCCAAGTCCTGTTTCACGGCCACGCTGGGAATCTGTGTGAGGATACACTGAGATGTGTGTGTGTGTGTGTGTGTGTGTGTGTGTGTGTGTGTCTTTCGCCACTGTTTATCAATCCCCCAGCAAATCCAATTAGCCTCCCAACCCTATTAACCCGCTCAGCTGGGTGAGAGAGTGCGCACTTCACTTCACTTCACTTCACTTCACGGCTGCTGCCAATATCTCATTTCTCCTGATAAGATCAGCTCCAGATACTCCTTCATCCCTCTCTCTCTCTCCCTCTCTCTCTCTCTCTCCGTCTCCTCCCCCTCTATTTCATCACAGACGGACAACTACAAAAAAAAATAAAACTAGGGCACTAAGTTGACTTGTTTGTCCGCTGGCAGGCGGAGATCAGGTGTGATGTGATTTCTCTTATCGAGACGGCCCACAAAGCCGAGTCGAGTCTGTCGTGATTAACACACACACACACACACACACACACGCGCGCGCGCGCAAGAGGCCGGACACCCCGGCTCATTGTTATTCCGAGTCGAGGAATCAATTTGTATCAAACGCTCACTGTAATTTATTTGTGGCCTTTGAAGGCGAGCCGGGAGCCGGGATGAACGGGACTGGACTCTTTTCATTCGTCCTCCTTTTCTTCCTCCTCCTCGTCTTCCTCTTCCTCTTCCTCTTCTCCTTCTCCTCTCATCCGTAGCGGAGCTGATAAACTTCCTTGTGATCGTTCCGAGCTCCAAATCTCAAAAAGGACACCTTGTCGGACATGATGGACCTGGTTCTCTCTCTCTCTCTCTCTCTCTCTCTCTCTCTCTCTCTTTTCTTTTCCCTCCCTCCATTTCTTTCTTTCTTTCTCCTTCCTTTCCATCGAACTCAAACTACTTTCCCGTATTTTTTCCGGTGACATTTCCTTTATCCTACTCATCTGTTTCAGGAGGAAAAGATGCTTGTTCTTTTTAAACGCAGGAAGTGACATCACGAGCTCGCCAATAATACGCCGACTCCATGAATTAAGTTCTTTCCTTTCTCTTTCTTTCTTTTTTTTGTTATTCATTTCTTCACCTCGATCTTATCCTTTCTTTTTTCATCCATCTTCTTAATTTGTTCCCTCATTTTGTTCTTTCTTTTCTCTTTTTTTTTCCGTCCCCGTGCCTTAGTGTTATCGACACCGGGAAAAAAAAAAAACGGTTTGGACATTTTTTCCTTCGTGATCACTAGATGAAATGTTCTCTAGTGTGTATATGCCCCGCCCCCAGAGGGCGTGTCTTGCTCTACGGTAGCAGCTCATTAGCTGTAAACATGATTCTTCGGTGCGTCGTCACACACACTGTTCCTTTTTCTCGGCCATGACCTGATGACCTGGTGGAGAATGAAAAGTGAGTTTAGATAAAAAGTGCGACTTTTCCGGACGAGCTCTTCCACGCCGGAATGTCGCTACGATAACAAAAAATCCACGGAATCTCCTGGTCCAGGATATCGTCCTCCTTAAAGTGACGGAGAAATCCTCCACGCTGTTCTCCGTATTTAGACAGTTCACTAAGCTACGTTTTTGGGCGTGGCTTTGCAGGCCGGATCTCCAACGCTATTGGCTGTCGTGTAAATCAGTCACTCCGGCGCGCCGTCACTCCGACTTCCTGTTTCTTAAGGAAGTGCGTCAATGTACGGAAGCAAATTGTAGCTAAGAAGCTATTTCATGGGGAATTTACTAACAAGGATTCAGCAGAAGGTTGGGTGTGTGTGTGTGTGTGTGTGTGTGTATGTGTGTGTGTGCGTGTGTGTGCGTTAAGCTTTGCTTAAACCCTCCTTTCCTTAAGGAGATCCACATTTGAAGTGGAAAGTAAACAAACAGTAAGGAGTCGTGTGTGTGTGTGTGTGTGTGTGTGTGTGTATGTGTGTGTGAGAGAGAGAGAGAGAGAGAGAGAGAGAGAACTCAGCAGTGCAGCAGGAGATGTATCTTTGCTCTGTATCCCCACAGAGAGAGAGAGAGAGAGAGAGAGAGAGAGAGAGGTAGTGTGTAGTGAGATAGGGATGAAGTGCACACTTGGGAAGCGCTCAGTTTGGGATCAGGACTTTAAATCCCCCTTTCCCTAACAGCAGGACAGAAAGACGATCGCTTCCTTCCCTCTTTCAGCTCACTTTTACCCCTCTTTCTCTATTCTTTATCTCTTTTTTTCATTTCTCCCTTTTCTTTTTTCTCTTTTCCCTCCCATTCTTTTTTCCATAAACGCCCATCATGTGGGCGTGACCCAAACCACACAGTCTTTACTCATCATATACGCCACATAAACACCATCATGTGGGCGTGTCCCAAACCACACAGTCTTTACTCATCATATACGCCACATAAACACCATCATGTGGGCGTGTCCCAAACCACACTCTCACTAGTCACCATATAGGCCACATAAACACCATCATGTGGGCGTGTCCCAAACCACACTCTCTCTAGTCACCATATAGGCCACATAAACACCATCATGTGGATGTGTCCCAAACCACACTCTCTCTAGTCACCATATAGGCCACATAAACACCATCATGTGGGCGTGTCCCAAACCGCACGCTCTTTACTCATCATATACGCCACATAAACACCATCATGTGGGCGTGTCCTAAACCGCACGCTCTTTACTCATCATATACACCACATAAACACCATCATGTGGGCGTGTCCTAAACCGCACGCTCTTTACTCATCATATACACCACATAAACACCATCATGTGGGTGTGTCCTAAACCGCACGCTCTTTACTCATCATATACGCCACATAAACACCATCATGTGGGCGTGTCCCAAACCACACTCTCTAGTCACCATATAGGCCACATAAACACCATCATGTGGACGTGTCCCAAACCACACACTCTCTAGTCACTATATAGGCCACATAAACACCATCATGTGGGCGTGTCCCAAACCACACTCTCTAGTCATTAGCAAGGACACATTTGAACACGACTTAACAATGCTCAACAGAAATTCTGTCAAGTTAGCGCATTAGCCATTGGGCTGATTAGCAGAAAAAAATAAAAACTGAACATGACTTAGCAATACTCCTGTCAGCTAGAATAGCTAGAATTAGCAAAAAAAGAAACACTGACCAATAATCATCCAAATCCTGTCAGGTTAGCTTATGCTACCTTGTTAGCATGTTATTTGTTTGTAGTCAGAACATTAAAATTTGTGGGGATTTTTTTGTTCTCTCTCAAATAAGAAGTTTGCGTCACAAACCTGTTGTCGTCGCTGCCGTTTACTCTCCGAAGTGTCCACTCCCGATTTGGGACGAGGCCCGTTTCAGGTCTTCACCTCCACCTGTGATTGATTTTTGCCGTCTGAATGAAGAGTGGGAGATTTTTCAGCGTTCCTCAGTGCCACAGAGAGTCAGCAAACCGCCGCTCGGGTTTCTTCATCAAACATTAATGAGGAGAGCGCGACTCGACTCGACGCTTCCTTCCTGCAGGACGGGACGTTTGGGTTTTATCCTAATCCGATCCGACTGTGAGCGAGACCTAGCAGAGAGAGAGAGAGAGAGAGAGAGAGAGAGAGAGAGAGAGAATATGCTTATCATCAATATTTAAATATGTCCATCGAGTGTAAATATCAAATGCAGTTTGAAGTAGCATGTGATCGCATCTGGAGTGATACGATAAAACTCAATAAATATATATATATATATATATATATATATATATACACATTATAAACACTAAATATATATATATATATATATATATATGTATTAGCACAATTGTAGTGAATTAACAAAACAGTGAGGTAAAGTTTAACTTAAATGTTACTTAATAATTAGCTATACCAAAGCCACGCCCACTTACTTTCTATTGGCTCGCAAGACAGAGATTCGTTAAGTTCACTTAGACAAAATCAAAAGTAGCCACCAGAAATAAATACACAACGTTTACGTCGCACGTCCTTTCCCCTTCAGTGAACTGACTTTTCAGCCGTTCCGATTTTTTATGTTTATTTGACGGTTTATGGCTGTTTCTATGGCAACAGTGCTTTGGTTCGATTCTCAGATTTCCTACTTTCTACAATTACACCGCAACAGTGTGCTCTACACCCTATGTAGTGCACTATTCGGCAAACAGGAAGTGATTTAGGATCTGTCCCGTGGTTCCGCTTGATAGCTAGGTAGACTGAAGTTTAGCCAATCGGAATTTGTATTGTTTATTTATTTCAATCGCGCTTCATGAATATTCAAAAGGGTTAACGTGTCTATTTTCAGACCTGCCGTAATGCTAAACAATAATCCCCTTAATAAACCCCTTAACAAACCTCTTTTTTTTACTGATGGGCGGGGCTTACGTTCGGCGTTACACCATTCTCTGCTCCTGCTCTGGATTCCGATTGGTCGGAAGGTGTTGATTCTAATACGTTATTGTTTCTATAGTAACAGCTCATTCTCAGGGACTTGTCAAGGAGCACTGTGTGTGTGTGTGTGTGTGTGTGTGTTATCAGGGCAGTAGATCGTCGCACACTGCCGCTGTGAGAATTAAGAAAAATGGGGTTTAAATCGTCGGGGTGTAATTAAGCATATTGTCATGATGATGATGATCTGTAGGGAGGAGATAAGCTTCACACACACACACACACACACACACACACACACACACACAAAGCCGAGTTAGCTTTTTTCTCTGACACAGAGGTTATGTTACATATATGTGCGCACAAATAAGATCAGATTATTATTATTATTATTATTATTGTTGTTGTTATTGTTGTTGTTGTTGTTGTTATAGATATACTGTGGTGATATATTGTTGTGCGATGATATATATTTATAACGATATACCACGCTAATTACCTTTGAAATGATTAAATAATATACCGTCACTGTTAGCTGACGTTCAGGGAAATTATGACATCACAATTTCCAAAAAATTCGAAATCGGAGAACGTTTTCTTTCGCCGAATGATAAACGACTAAGGAACGAAAAACGGCGAAGATTAGACGCGTTTACGTGTTTCGTTCCTCGTATACCACAGCGATTTGCCTACGATTATGCGCTGTTGCTTGACGATGAATGACGTTATACGTTTTATCCGTTTATAGTTACGTTCGAATGTTGCGGAACGTCGGAGAAACGGGTTCTCGCGTACGTTACAGCTGCAATAAACCGTCGTTCCCTCGCCGGCCTCTTTGTCATTATCCTTATGGCGCATCGGTCAACATTTTACAAAGGAATAAACACGGAGGATCTAGAACCTTCCACAGGGTCCCCAGGACGCCGCCTACGTAGGGAGCCTCCTCCTAAACGAGGACGTTTTACAGAACGCTTGTTGAATAACGTAGAACCGATTTTCAGCACATAAAGATACCGTAATGGCTTTTTTTTTTTTAATCATACATCACTATCTTGTGGTTATTTCACTAATCTTATAATAAAGCCACCCTTTACTGAGAGGAAGCTGGGTAACAAAAGAAAAAAAAAAAGGGGGGGGCATGTGTATCTCCTCTCCATGGTTGATGTAAGGTTATAGTGAATATCATAATCCCTTCTCAGAGAAGCCTTTTTCTCCACACAAGATGATGACTAAATTTCTAGTGTCTTATCAGACACTACCAGACTGGAGCTGGTACAAGAGGATTGTGGGAAAAGAGACGGAGGGAGGAAGTCGGGGTGGGGGGGGGGTTGGTTTTTGAGACTCAGCATGAAAGGTGAGATGATCAGATTAGGCAGCTATTGGATTCTGGTGGCAGCCGGAGCAGAGCAGGAGGCAGGAGGCGTCGCTTTAAGAAAGCCTTAGCGGATTTCTTTCACTCGTTTTTTTTTTTTTTTTTTTTTTTTTTTTTTTTTTTGTGCTTTCTTTCTCTCCTTCTGCTCTTCTTCTTCTGAAGCGACGGAGCTCCTAAAGCGGCGGAGATTGAAGAGGCGAGACGAGGAACGAAGCAAATTTAGCGCTTGAGTGAGCAATCCGAGTGCTGCCTCGAGCTCGGAGCGGGGTTGAGGTTAGGCAGAGAGGGGGGGGGGGTGTCCTGAATTGCGCCAACGAGGGGGCGGAGCTTAAGTATAATTCGATCAGCCGATGACGTGACATCACCACGATACCAAACACTGACCGAACATTAACCAGCTTACCTGTAGCTAGCCAATGTTTCCCTTTTACGTAAGAAATCATTCATATTTTTACGATTTTCTTAACCGTTTGCGTTAATATTTCCATAATAGCTATAATATCGCTAGCGCAGTGCTATTTCTACCGCAAACGTACACGAACTCGGGAGTGAACGTACTATGCGAACATTTTCCCCATCTTCATCAGTACCCGTCAACGATTTACTAATATATATTCGCTCAAATACGTTTTCAATGCTAGCAAACTAGCAAAGATTTGCTTAGCTGCTTGTGAACGATTTTATTGCGTAATTAAAACTACAGTATGTAAACCTTATAGCTAATATTCAGTAGCCTATTTTCGCTAGGTGTTTTAATTACGCGACAAAATATTTTACCTCGCTTTAGCTAGCTAGCTAGGTTACTTTATTAATTTTAACGAATTAATAACGTTGTAAAATATGGTCAAATAATCTGAGGTGAACACTAGCTTTTTGTTTTTTAATTATTCAGTTTGACAGAGTGATTAGCATGAAAAAGTGGTTTTGTTTACACAGCGTTTTAGTTTAGAATATACAATACTAGTAGCTAGCTAATTATAGCTAATATTCAGTAACGTGTTTTCACTAGCAAGCTGACTGACATTAGGGAAACGTTTTAAAAATGATTTTATTATTAAAACCAGTAGCCAGGTTACGTAGCAAGCTCGCTAATGCTAGTCTGGGAAGTTAAAATGGACGTCTGTGTGAAACATGGAGTGTCAGAGAGAGTTAGCATTGACTAGCCGTGTGTTTTTTCATCCTTCTGGGGGATTCACACATAGATTTCCTTTTGCTACACAGTGAGTTGTAGATAAGCTAATGTAGCGCTCCGGTGCTGATGAATACCCCGTGTGTGTGTGTGTGTGTGTGTGTGTGTGTGTGTGTGTATGTGTGTGTGTGTACCTATCAATGATCCTTCTCGGAAAGTCAGATTGATTTCGGTTACACGGAATGGTGTGAAAATCACTCGGGTTTGTAGTTCACACTACAGCGTCCAATAACCATCGAGCGATGAGGGCTAAGTGCATCATCAAAACGTCTGACTTCTTTTAATTATATGCTTGTAATTTGTATGTTTCGCAGTTTAGCTTCCTGATCATTCAGTTAGCATCCTAGCACACACACACACACACACACACACACACACACACACACACACAGGAAAAACAAGCTAACAAAACTGGTGAAAACAGCCCAGTACGTACAGTATGCTAACATTACAGTATACATTATAACATTAGAAATGAAGGCTAACACAACAGGCTAATGCACAAATGAAAAGGTTAGTAAACAAGCTAACACGTTCAGCATTACGATAAACAGGCTAATAATATAGTTCAGGCTATATACATGAACTAGCATTATTGTAAACACACAAACTGCTCTAATCGTAAATAAAATAACAGATCAACTGGTGTTATAGAAAATGAACACATTAGCGTATACTGGATAAGTATGAACATGCTAACCAACAAACTAGCATTTTTCGTTCATCCGTTAATGCTGATATAGCAGAACTATAGGTATTATAACAGGCTAGTCAAATATACATTGGGGGTGCATGCTAATATGAAGCTTCAACGGATACACACACACGTCACGGGAGACATGCTAACTGAGCCAACGGTTAGCGGTGTATGCGAAAAGCTTCGAATTTTAATCCTGAAATTTAATCACCTGAGTAACACGTTGGATTGGTGTTTAAAAGATAATAAAATACACAATAATTTCTCAGTCGTGGATTCGCAGCTGTTTGGATGCTAAACCACGCTAAAGCCCGTTCGTCCTTTCAGCTGTGGAAAACGCCGTACTCAGCACGTCAATAAGCTAATGGCGCTAATCGATGGCAAAGATCTGGCC
>CM042546.1:8675309-8677809 GCA_023630585.1 Cranoglanis bouderius | reverse complement strand
GAGTATTAATAGCGGTAATAGTAGTAGCAGTAGGAGTATTAATAGCAGTAATAGTAGTAGCAGTAGGAGTATTAATAGTAATAGTAGTAGCAGTAGGAGTATTAATAGCAGTAATAGTAGTAGCAGTAGGAGTATTAATAGCGGTAATAGTAGTAGCAGTAGGAGTATTAATAGCGGTAATAGTAGTAGCAGTAGGAGTATTAATAGCGGTAATAGTAGTAGCAGTAGGAGTATTAATAGCAGTAATAGTAGTAATAGTAGGAGTATTATTAGCAGTAATAGTAGTAGCAGTAGGACTATTAATAGCAGTAATAGTAGTAGCAGTAGGAGGAGTAGAACCCCGGTCTGCTCAGCTCAGTATTGTGACTGTATTCTGCCTCTCAGTTCTTTTTTTTTTTTTTGCACAAAAACAAATAAACAAGATACAGATTGTGACTCCTGTTCGCTTCTGTTACTCCAGCTTTGAGTGAGCAGTGTGTAAGCGGAGTCTCTGAATGATCCACTCCACCATTTCACCACTCCATCACACAGGAAAAACGAGAAGCCCTTTGTTGTGGCGGGGCTGTGGCCCGGAGGCGGAAGTGCCCGTAATGAAATCCACCCAAATACAGAGAGAGGGACGTGAAAGGAAAGAGGGACAACAGCAATATGGAGACAATGGAGCACAACGGCCAGCGTTTACACACCTGAAGGATAGACTTACCGTCCTGGCTTAAATTACCCTATTATTATTATTATTACCTATTACCATTATTATTATATGTCTTTCTATATAATGATTATTTAATTGATCATTTTATTTTGCTAAAAGGGGCAAAAAAGTTTTTTTTTTCTATTTCAATTTAGTATAAATTTTATAATGTACGTTAAATGGTATTTAATTATTGCCATGGATACTTTTTATAATATTAAAATAAAAACAAATAATGCTAATAAATAATACAAAAAACCGACTGCTTTATGTAATTCAATTTCGTAAATAACTCAAAGTCAGGAAAAATATTATTTATTATATTATTAAACATTAAACTTTTTTTTTTATTCATTAAAAAAAAAATTCTCTCTTTCAGAGGGTAAAAAGAGCTTCCCTGCCTTCTGAAGCCACTTTGTTTTCCACAGAGCTTTAGCTACAGGTTCACGGCCATCGTTTTCACCACGCAGTTAGTCACCGTCGCTGGGTTTCCTCCCGTGTTGATACCCGAGGCCTCCCGGAGTTCAAAGTGTCCTCGCTCTGACGCTTTTTATTTCAGAGAACCGGCGCACAAAAGAGCTCCGGATTTGTCCATAAGCGTCCGATAGAACTCGCTTAATCCTCATTGTGTGGAGAACGTGGCTTGTGTTTAAGCTTCACAGTGACGTGTTCACTGTTCAGGAAAATGACACCTGACAGGAGAACACAGTAGGATAGTCACAGAACCCTGTGTGCGCGATATAAAGTAAATACACTCTTAGAACTGTTAAGGGTTTGTTTCTCCGAGTGAAGTCTTCCAAGGAGAACAACTTATAGGTGGCTAGGAGGCATTGGTTATCTAACGAACCCATGAAGAACCCTTAGAGAACCTTTTTGTGTATTAACTGGGTGAGTGTGAGGTACAAAGTCCAAATTACTGCTCTTTATTTTCTTCTGAATTTCTTCTCTTATTTTCTTTCTCTCGGTAGTTTAACATTTATCTTATGTGTACTTGGTACACCCTTTTTATTTTTTATTTTTTTTGAGAAAAAAAGGTTTTTCAAGGGTTCTTTGGATAATTAAGGGTTCCATCAGCAGGAACGCGAGGCATAGAGGCTTCACACGCAACTTAATAATCTTAAAACAACTCTTGAAGAACCATTGAAGAAAAATGGGGGGGGTGGGGAACGGTTCTTCAACGGTTCCTTGGAGAATTTGGTGATTTTTAGCCTCCAGCACATTAACATATTACCTGAAGTGGAGAAGAGTCGAGACCCCGAGAAGAATGTGGTTCACTGCAGCTTTACACAACTTGATTATTCAAAGAACTCTTAAAGAACCCTTGAAGAACATTTACCTTCTTGGTACTTAGTACATTCTTGGAGAAAAACGGTTCTTCAAGGGTTCTTTAAGGGTTTATTGGATAAATATGGGTACTTTACACTTTATACCTTGTTTACTTTCACTTTCTTGCAGTTTTATTCAAGTTTGTTGCCTTTCTTTTATCTTTTATCTTTTTTTTTAAGCTTTTCGGTCAACTTTTAACTGTATGTGTGTTATTCTCTTCTCTTTAACAGTTAAAATGATCTAATGAATGACTTTTATAGTCTGTCTCATGCTATCTCAGTGTGTGTGTGTGTGTGTGTGTGTGTGTTATGAAAACCTCATTAATCCGAGTCTGTTTCAGATCAATATTACAGTTAACCGCGTTTCATGTCACGCTAAAACTCAATTTTCTACTATATTTGATTTACAGCTTATTACTTCCTGCCTCGGCTATTTGCATTTCCATCACACACACACACACACACACACACACACACACTTACA
>CM042546.1:8605309-8670309 GCA_023630585.1 Cranoglanis bouderius | reverse complement strand
CACACACACACACACACACACACACACACACACACACACACACACACACACACACACATCAATCCGTCAGCTCATCCTCTCGCCTGCAGATAAGAGACAAATTCCAGCGCTGAGATAAGCAACGCTGCTGAACGCCTTAATGCAGAGGAAGAGCTTTTCACCACATTCTCTTTCTCACACACACACACACACACACACACACACACACACACACACACACACCAAAAAAAGGGGTCAAAACACAAACAATCCCGCAATCATAATTTTTTTCGTTTTTATTCCTTAATTTATACTTTTATTTATTTTTTTATCATTTTTATCATCTTTTATCCCTCGTTTTATTTCTATATATTGAAAATAAATAAATAAAAATAATAATAATAATAATAATAATTCCATTATCTGTTACAACTATTATTTCTGCTCAATAATTAAAGTCAATTAATTTTTCTTTAATATCGTAGTAATATTTTTTCATGATATTTATATTATCATAATAAAACACACTATCATAATATTTTTAAATATATATATATATATATATATATATATATATATATATATATATATATATATATATATATATATATATATATATATATATATATATATATATATATATATATATATATATTTGTTTTTTTTTTTTTTTTTTTTTTTTTATTTATAGTAATATAATAATATTGAGAATAAAAATAGAATTTTTAAGGTATTTATTTTAGATTTATTTATCAGTTGTGGTATTTTCACCAAATCATTTCGGGAATGCTTAATGCTTTTTTTTTTTCCCTCTTCAGATATTTATTTATTAATTTATTTGTTTGTTTGTTTGTTTATTTATTTATCCATTTATCTGTATTAGTTGCCTCTATTTTTCATTTTATAACTTAATAAGGAAACCCGTGCTCTGTTACATGACTCGTTCTTTGGAAACTGACGTTTATATTTATAATAATTCTTACAGATATTTAGGTTATTTCATTTAAAAAAAAAAAAAAAAATTTATCAATTAATTTATGTTTGTTTTGTTGTTTTTTTTAACGCTTTAACTTTCTTTAAAGTGTTTTAATTATCATCTGTTAATAAATTTTTCTACTGTTTTTCATATTTTAACCCATAAAAATAAATTCACGTGTAAAATCTTACATTTGTCACGTTTATCTCTATTTTTTTTTCTAAAGAAGCATGCTTTATTTTAAGATAAATAAAGATTTTACTTTTATTAAAAGTATTTCTAGCAGTCATTTATACCCTTTAGTCATATTTCCGTGTGTGTGTGTGTGTGTGTGTGTGTGTGTTAGACTGCAGGAGAGTAGAAACGTTTCCTCGTGAGATGAAACAAAATCCGATAAGGATCTTTTTGAACTCACTTCCTGTTTTGTACTGGATTATAATCCATAATGTGAAACAGGAACGTACAGCGCTGATGTTTTAGACCGACTCTGCTCTTACACCCGGTCTGGCCGACAGATGTTTCAGCCTCTTCACTCAGGGCAGATGTTCAGGCTGTAAGTAGAAGAATCTGGTAGGAGATTTTCTTTCTTTCTTTTTTTTTTTTGCCCCGTGCTTTCCCCTGTTTAAGCTCTAAACACGCATTAAATTGAAATCAGAAGGGCTGAACTGGATCGTGACCAGCGGCTAATCGCTAGCAAATCTTCTCCTTCTCTCTCGCTCCCTTTAGGGCAGAAGGTATGCAACCAATTTTCTGCAGCGTTAACCCGTTTCCCGACCCGACTCCCTCTCAAAACATTCTCCTCAACTCCCTCTCCTCAACGCCAGTGTGGCTGGATTTTCATGTCCTCCATCTTTAATCATCTCTTCCTCAACACCTCCACCACCATCATCAATACCACCACTACAATGAGCACCACCATCAATACCACCACTGCCATCAGCACCACCATCAATACCACCACTGCCATCAGCACCACCATCAATACCACCACCAATACCACCACTACAATCAGCACCACCATCAATACCACCACTGCTATCAGCACCATCATCAATACCACCACTACAATCAGCACCACCATCAATACCACCATTACCATCAGCACCATCATCAATACCACCACTACAATCAGCACCATCATCAATACCACCACTGCCATCAGCACCACCATCAATACCACCACTACCATCAGCACCACCATCAATACCACCACTGCCATCAGCACCATCATCAATACCACCACTACCATCAGCACCACCATCAATACCACCACTGCCATCAGCACCATCATCAATACCACCATCAGTACCACCACTACCATCAGCACCACCATCAATACGACCACTGCCATCAGCACCACCATCAATACCACCACTGCCATCAGCACCACCATCAACACCACCATCAGCACCACCATCAATACTACCACTACCATCAGCACCACCATCAATACTACCACCACCATCAGCACCACCATCAATACTACCACTACCATCAGCACCACCATCAATACCACCACTACCATCAGCACCACCATCAATACCACCACTACCATCAGCACCACCATCAATACCACCAGTACCATCACCACTACCATCACTATCAGCACCACCATCACTATCATCAGCACCACCATCACCATCTTTATGATTCAGACATTAAACAAACAAATTTATCTTTAAAAAAAACCTTTTCTACACAACAGTAACACAGTACAAAAACTTTTTGCTTTTTATTACAATTTTTTTTCGGGTGTGTTGTAGGAACCTGCGCTTCTGATTCCACAATCATTCAGCATTCACGCTAACATTCGCACAAATGTTAGCCAGCAAACCGAATAAAAACCGTTCCTCTGTGTGCGGAAAATAAACTACCCGAGAAGCTTCCACAGCACTTTGATGGTGTATTCAGGAAACCAGCGCCAGTCTCATCACATACGCCTTTCCTCCCTCAACGCGGAGCGAGAGATGAAGCCATTTTAGCCGACATGGCTCGAATAATCACGCTCGGTCCTCCGACGCCCCGCCCTTGTCACCCAGAATGCTAGTTTCAGCTCATCTTCTGTAGATCTGACTCAGGCTGAAGAAGTGCTAGCGCTGCTGTTTGTACAGGAGATGAGCAGATCGATAGCACATGCTGTGTTTAGGGAGCAATCCTACAGCCTTACCTTCAGCTATCGCTGAAGCATGTGGTATCTGTGGTCTCTTTGTTTAGTTGTTGTTGTTAAAACAGGTTAAACATGGTTCAATCAGAAAAATCAGAAAAACAACTACTTATAAGTCAATACACAACCGTAACCTACCATCATTCTTACGCGTCAATTATTAGCCAGTTGTGTTTTTGGGGTAATCAGGATTCGATTTTTGAAAACGTCCATCGCGTTTGAAATTCGACTTTAAATACAAACGCTTTTAAAACACAATCACCTCTTGCAGCTGGATAATATAATGGGGGGGCGGGGAATGAGATAAAAGAACATAATCAGATATCAGGTATGAACTTTAACCTCGCGCGACTCCGGTTAGATAAGCTAAACACAGCTAGGCTTTTTACATTGTTAGCTTTTATAGTGTGCGCTAACTGAAAGTTTGCTAACTGACTGACTGACTGACTGATGAAGTAATGCTGGCTAGCAAGTCACGTACATCCGTTTATACCCGTGTATGCTGTCCGGTCCCGTTATGCTAGCTGTGAATTCGTCGAAAACTAGTTAATAAAACATCGTTTTACAAACTTGCCGCAGCTGATACTGGGCTGGTTCTAACGTTATAAGCGAGAGAAAATATATTTCTTTTAAATGAACCTGGAAATTTGTCATTTCGGTGGAACTTCCTGCAGTGTGACCTCACTCAAACAGAGTTTGCTAGCTGACCGACTAACTATGTGCTAACGCCAGCGCTAGCAGAGTTACTTTTTACGTATGCTGTCAGGCCGTGTCGCGTTAGCCAGCTAAATGCGTTTTTAGCTTGTGGAAATAAAGTGTCACGTTAGTGTACGATTAGCTAGCTAGCTCATACGCGCTACGTCGTTCAGATGGGAGTTTCGGTAATAAAATATCTACAAAGAAAGGGTTATTTTAAAAAAAATAAAAGAAAGAAAGATATAAGATACAGTAAGCTGCTGTGTAAAATGCGGTAAACGTAGAGTCTGCGCATCCTCACCTCACTTATCACTCTATCTTTTCTCCTTTAGCGCTCCCTCAGCTCAAACGTCGACAGTTTATTAGACGGACGCGAGCACACAATAGCCGCCCTTTAAATTAGCGCTTTCTAGGGGACAATAAATTTTCATTGGAGGTCAAGCCTGCTGGAGTATTCGCTAATAAATTTTATTATCTCCTCGGCCATGCTGGAAAACAGCTGTTTCAGTGCTGTAGCCGATAATTCAGAGAGAGAGGAGGGTTTTTGTCCGTCGGGGCCACAATGGGGCCTGATCGATCGGAGGAGCCGGACAGCGGCGAGCGCTTGTCAGACGAATAAAAAGCCCATTATTTCGGCGAGAATTAGCGCCGCCACTTCCTGTCCTCCTTCTCCTTCCCCCGCACACACACACACACACACACACTCGTCTCTCTCTCTCTCTCGCAATCATCGGCATCTCTTTCTGAAAAAAAAAAAACAATGGGCCCCGGCTCGAAAATAATGGCCGGCGAGGTGTCAGCATTGATGAGAAAGGAAGAAAAGAGGAAGAGGCCGGCGTAAACAAAAGGGGACGGTGAAAGGTCAAAGGTCAGCGCTGTGATCTTATTGTTGTCTCGCGTGGAGAGAGCAAAAAAAAAAACAAAAAAAAACAAAACACATTGCCTCGATAATTAATTGGGAATTCGTCCCATTGTAACTTGGGAAAATAATCGATGACGCGAGGCGATATAATTGGGCAGCACGGAATTATGGGATTGCGAGGAATAGAAACGGAAAGAAAAAATAAAACGTGCTTTTTTTTTTTTTTTTTTTTACACGTCAGATGTTTGGGTTTTTTTTGTTTTTGTCTTTATTTCGTCCCGCCCCGTGACGTGAGTGAACTTTTTCACCCCCCCGCTTCACCGCAAGTCCCCCCCTCCCCCCACTCCACCCCCCCCCGTCAATTACGGTCAAATTACCGCATGGAAACAGCGAGCCGCGCTCCGTATAGATCCCATCCATTCTCCAATTTGAGCGCTCGCGCCACTGCGAGTGATTAATACGCCCCGATTTTCTGAGAGATAGTTTTCTTCTATCGCCGCGGATCCGTTTTCACGTCGACGCGAGATCGAAAGTTAGCGCCCGCCGGCATAATTGATGACCTCCCCGGTCGAGCACTCTCATATTTATCACCGCACGACCTTTTTGTCCGCTCTCATCAATCATAAATTAGGGGAGTGCGGCCCGATCCGCCCTTTGTCCTCTCTCGGTTTGGGTTTTGGCCACTAACGGGGAGGAAATCTGCAGTTCAGCACCTCTGCTGTTCGGGGCAGATGGTCATCGGGCTCCGGGCATCTGTCAAACTCGCTATTAGCGCGCTACGTCTACTGTAGGGTCCAAAAGTCAGAGCGCACTATGGAGGAGAGGTAGAGCGTGCTACATCCAGTCAATATCACACACTAATCCTGAACGGATGGCGATAATTAATATCCGGTTTGTACGATTTAATCGTCCGGGGTGCCGATATTTATCGCTAATATTAGGTACACGAGCGCTCTGAGAGAGATCTGTAACCGCCTGTGTTTTTAGCTAGTTCGTTAACGCTAGCAAGGTTCCCCTAACTGGCGTAAACGCCGTCGTGTCGCTAAAACGTTCGCTAATGTCAAGCGAACCTGCGCTAGCCTTACGCTAACACGTACAGCGTTTCCCCTCAGGTTGAAATCTGTGCTAACTTTAAGCTTTTCCTCTGTTCGAATTTCACGCTAAGCAGACTAAAAGCTAACGTGTGGACCGTGTCGCGCTTCTTCTTCTTCTTCTTCTTCTTCTTCAGCTTGAAACAGCGATCGGACCAAAATAAATTTCGTACTGAGGAGAAAAAAAAAACCAACGCATTCCCTGAAGAGAAGAGGGAAGCGACGCGTTTCTCGTTTTTCTGATAGTGTAGCTAGAGAGAGCGGTATGAGCTAGCCAGCGCGGCATACGCCGTCATGCTGCCGCCGTATCAGCTAGCTAAATAGCTAAATGATGACATCTGGATTGGAACGGGGTTGCGATTTCTGTGGTGGCGCCTTCAAAGCTCAAAAAAAAAAAGTCACGTTTTTCATGCTAGCGTCATGTCCGAACGTTAAATACGTAGCGGAAGGGATTAGTGTATGTTAGCGCTAACATCTTTAGCACTCAGGAGGCGTTTAAGCGGGAAATCTGCATTTAATACGCTGCCTGAAGCGTCGATCAGACGACCGGACGTCTCTCTCTCCCTCTCTCTCTCGCGGAGTTCATTAATATTCATGAGAACTACGGCATTAATGTTGAAACTGTGCTTTCGGGGGGTTTTAGCCCCGTGACTCTCCTTTAACGCCGATTAAACCGGAGTAAAAGGAATAATTCATCATCCTCACGCCGGTTTTTTGTCCCCGATGAGGCGAGGTCACTAATTACACGGCGATATCGCGCCCAATTAAAGCAGCCAGTTTACCGGTGAGGAAAATCGGCGGCCGTCTGAAACACGCCGTCGGCTTTCTTACCGGATCATTACTCTCTGGATGACTTTATGAACGTATCGATTGTTTTCCCGTTCCGAAGCTCTCGGCGTAGCGCGATGCCTCTGTGGAGCCAGAAACTGCTCATATCTCACCAACCCTTCAATAAAATTAAGATCTCAAGCTAACTAAGCTAACTTACGCTTCGTCCAAATCTGAAACTCCTTTAAGGCTAGCTAAGCTAACGTTGTCGTTTGCTTCTCTTCAGACTCTTCAGCTAATTATAAATGGACTTATTTGTTTGTTTATTTGTTTGTTTGTTTGTTTTTATTTATTTTTTTTAAAGCGCTGACTAAGCTAAGATTGTGAATCGTCTCCTTCTGTTCCAAATTTTTCATTAAATACTTCAGGTTTTAAAAAGCTAAGCTAACGTACAGACGGTCTCCTGTTCAAACCTTAGGCTAATTTGAAGCTGGAAAACCTTCTCGGCTGTTTTCTTCTGTTTGATTCTTCGGCTAATGTTGTTTGCTAACCGCTAAAATTTGAAGCTGAATAAAAGCAAAATCTGTGCACCGTTTCCTTCGGTTTAAAATCTAGACTGTTTTTTTTTTCCTGTTCGAATTTTAAACTGTTTTTAAACTCCAATTTTATGCTACGTAAGCTGATTTGTGTGATTATTCACATCATTTTAAGCTAACTAAGCTCTGTTCTAGATTGTTCTCTTCCACTGAAATTTTAAACTAATTTTGAACTAACTGTGTGAATTTGAAGCTAACTGTATGAATTTGAAGCTAACTGTATGAATTTGAAGCTAACTGTATGAATATGAAGCTAACTGTGTGAATTTGAAGCTAACTGTATGAATTTGAAGCTAACTGTATGAATATGAAGCTAACTGTGTGAATTTGAAGCTAACTGTATGAATATGAAGCTAACTGTGTGAATTTGAAGCTAACTGTATGAATATGAAGCTAACTGTGTGAATTTGAAGCTAACTGTATGAATATGAAGCTAACTGTGTGAATTTGAAGCTAACTAAGCTAACCTGTGGGCCGTTTTCTTCATTTTCTCTCATTTTAAGCTAACTGATCAGATTTTAAACAAACTAAGCTAACTTGTGGACATTTCCCTTCTGTTCACGTGTGTGTGTGTGTGTGTGTGTGTGTTTAAGTAACAGAGAGAGAAACTCCGTACACTATCTGCCTGTGTGTTTTCATTCAGCGTGTGTCAAGGGTCAGAGGTCATGTGAGAGGTCATGTGAGAGGTCATGTGAGGTGACAGCTTTAAGCAGAACATCTCTTTAACCTTTCAGTGTTCAGTGTGTGTGTGTGTGTGTTAGCTCAGCGTGTGTGTGTGTGTGTGTGTTAGCTCAGCGTGTGTGTGTGTGTGTGTGTGTGTTAGCTCAGCGTGTGTGTGTGTGTTACCTCAGCATGTGTGTGTGTGTGTGTGTGTTAGCTCAGAGTGTGTTTCAGGTCAGTGTGTGTGTGTGTGTGTGTGTGTGTGTGTGTGTGTGTGTTAGCTCAGAGTGTGTTTCAGGTCAGTGTGTGTGTTACCTCAGCATGTGTGTGTGTGTGTGTTAGCTCAGAGTGTGTTTCAGCTCAGCGTGTGTGTGTGTGTGTTAGCTCAGTGTGTGTTTCAGCTCAGTGTGTGTGTGTGTGTTAGCTCAAAGTGTGTTTCAGCTCAGTGTGTGTGTGTTAGCTCAGTGTGTGTGTGTGGGCGCGTTAACTCAGCTTTCAGCTTAGTGTGTGTTAGCTCAGAGTGTGTGTGTGTGTGTGTGTGTGTGTGTGTGTGTGTGTTAGCTCAGCGTGTGTGTGTGTGTGTGTGTGTTAGCTCAGAGTGTGTTTCAGCTCAGTGTGTGTGTGTGTGTTAGCTCAGAGTGTGTTTCAGCTTAGTGTGTGTGTTTGTGTGTGCGTGTGTGTGTGTTAGCTCAGAGTGTGTTTCAGCTCAGTGTGTGTGTGTGTGTTAGCTCAAAGTGTGTTTCAGCTCAGTGTGTGTGTGTTAGCTCAGTGTGTGTGTGTGTGTGTGTTAGCTCAGAGTGTGTGTGTATGTTAGCTCAGAGTGTATGTGTGTGTGTGTGTTAGCTCAGAGTGCGTGTGTGTGTGTTAGCTCAGAGTGTGTTAGCTCAGAGTGTGTGTGTGTGTGTGTGTGTTAGTTCAGAGTGTGTTTCAGCTCAGTGTGTGTGTGTGTGTTAGCTCAGAGTGCGTGTGTGTGTGTGTGTTAGCTCAGAGAGTGTGTGTGTTAGCTCAGAGTGTGTGTGTGTGTGTGTGTGTGAGAGAGAGAGAGAGAGAAAGTAAGACGAATGGGGCTCTATGATTGACTATCTCCTCACAACACTGAATCAATGGAGTCATTATCAGCGCAATTACACTGCTAACACACACACACACGCACACAAACACACACACACACACACACACACAGTTACTTTACCCCAAATGTAGTCCATCATCCATGACATGTTAGTGTCTGAAGTTTGGATCTACAAAGCTAAAGTCGCTAACAAGTAATAAAATCCTATAGCCACCGGTTTAGCATGTATACAACGTCACGCGGTTACCTAGCAACCGTACAACACTTTGCACAAGTATAAGCCGTAATGCTAAAGGGTGTGTGAGTAGTGGGTCAGCATGGTTAATTACAAACACAGAGTGTAAAATTCACGTAAGTATTCACCCCCTACATCAGAAGTCACATGATTTGTGGAGTCAACCTGCGTGTGGTTAAAGTGTCACGTGATCTCAGTGGAAACGCACTGAACACACAGCATCATGAGTACCAGCATGTTCTCAGGAGGGTCGAGTCCCACCTCTGTCCTGCGTGTGTGTGTGTGTGTAATTTGCATGTTCTCCCTGTGATTCGGGGGTTTCCTCCGGGTACTCTGGTTTCCTCTCCCCCAGTCCAAAGACATGCGTTGTAGGTTGATTGGCATTTCCAAATTGTCCGTAGTGTGTGAACGATTGTCGGCACCCCGTCCAGGGTGGTGTCCCCCCCACCCCCACACCCAGGCCACACCCCCAGGCCCCACCCCCACCCCCAGGCCCCTGTGTAGGATAAGCGGTAGAGAAAATGGATGGATGGAACAGAATTCGAACACATCACTCAACGATTAACTATTCTCCAGGGTTCAAGGATGTTGCTAGGAGACTTCTCCGAAGGACGCGATTTGAAGACGTGGCATCAGTTGAAAGAAATTTTTTCTTGTAAACGAGCTCAAGTTTCTACACAAGTTCCAGGAACATGTCCACAGGGGCCCTGAGGAGCAAGCATGTTCCTCATCACAGATACATTCAACTACGGAAAAGATCGACTTCCTGTTACAAATCCGCTCGATTTAGCGTCCGTCTTATGGGCAGCCGCGCCCGCTTCCCTCTTCCGCCGAGCACAAAAGCGTCTCGTCCACAAAGCCGTGTCATCCAGGGTGAAAAACGGCGAGACGGATAAGCGTCCCTCCCTCATCCCGTCCCGTCTCGTCTCGCCCCGTCGGCCGCCTGTGTTTGCCAGCCCGAGCGTTCAGAGGCCGCTCCGGCCGAGCGGGCGCCCTGAGTGGGGCGTCGGTGCGGAAAAACACGCCCTCTTTCTCTCTCCTTGCGCTTTCTCACATTTGATTATCTCCTTCTCCCACGGTTCAGGAAGAAAAGAGGACCTCTTGTCAGTTTTCAAGGGTCGATTGTTGCGTTTTCTCCAAAGAAAAGGCCGCAGCGTGTCAAATTTTATTTAGAGGGGGCTTTTTTTTGGTGGTTGTTTTTTTTTTTCTGAGAGAGAGAGAGAGAGAGAGAGAGAGACGTGTGTGTGTGTGTGTGTGTGTGTGTGGAGTCAACGAGGCCGTGTCATGTGAGCGTTCGGGGATCTTTATCTAGCTGGAAGTACGGCTTACTTTCAGCTGTGGTGAAACAGGAAGTGTGGACAAATCCTAAATTAGTTTGTGCACACACAGACACATAGCATGGAGTGTTCTGGAAAGTTCTACCGTAGCTAGTTTGCACTGGTTTAGTTTTAACATAAAACACACACCTGTGCCTGCTAGTGTGAACGTAGCGCTTTACTTTATTCCGTCGTAATTCAAATCCAGATTTAGTTTGTAGCTGCTTTGTTATCTTTCCTATCTGTTGTTTCGTTACTAAAATGTCGTCGTTAGCGGTAAGTGCTTCCCTGCATCTCGAATGGTAGATGTAGTACTTCCTGTTTGCGTCCGATTGGGTTTCTGATTGGCCGGTGACGCCGGTCACTTGACGCGATGCTTTTTTACGAGGTACCCGAAGTCATGTGACCTCGTGAGGAGAGAAACGTCCTCTGTAGCGGAAATGGTATACTTCAGTAGCACGTACTGTACACTTACATACAGTGCAGGATGTCTTAATTAGCATTTGCTAGCTAAGTCTCGCAATGAAATTCGCTTAAAGTTTCCTCAGAATCACTTCAGCTTCGTTATTTGAGGAATTTCACAAATATCGTGAGGTAAAATGTCGTTCAATTTTAGCGGTTAAAGCCAAAAGCGATGCAAAGTAAAGCTCTGTGTCATTCAAAAACCTTTTTAGTCCTCCGGCTAATTTAGCCTAACTAGCCTAACTAGCTAACCAGCTGGTTTAAAGGATTCTGAAGGATTTGAAGAGATTCTGAGGAAAAATATTAATATTAAATATGTTAAGTGATTAATATCTGATGCAGGCACAACAGTAATCAGAATAGGATTAGCGTTAGCATTAGCTTCTTCACAATAAAGACAATAAAACAACAATGGTTCCACTAAGAACCTTTTCTGATTGGGAAGCCATCTGTGTCAGGGTTCTACGTAGAACATATTCAGGTTTCAAGTGAAGAATTTGGTTTTTATTTCCTTTATTTTATTTTATTTTATTTTAGATCTTAGGAGTCTAAATGGGTTCTACTTGGAACCTTTTGTGAACTTTCTCTTTCAGGGATCTACATACAACCATTAAAGACAAACTGAGGAACATGTGTTCTCCCACAGATGTGGTTTGCACTTTTGCAATAAATAAATAAACAAACAAACAAACAAATAAGTGTTCAAGAGTTCTTTGGATGGATAACTGTTCTAGTTTTATTTTATTTTATTTATTTTATTTTTTTTAAAAAGGGGTTCTACTTGGCGCCTTTCCCTCTTTCAAAGTTCTTACTTAGAACATTTTCGGATTTCCCAGAGGGACGGGCTCCTCAGTGGTTCTTTGGACGGCTTTCTACTTGGAACCTTTTCTGAAAGACAAACTGTTTTAGGGTTCCACACAGAAGGACAAACCAAAGAACCTATGAGTGTACTCTCACAGATGCTGTTCGTACATTTGGATGGATAACTCTTCTGAAAGGAGAACCTCTCTGTTGTACGCAGAACCTTAACCCGAAGATCTTGGGATCTTGTACTTTAACAAATCCAGAGTTGCTTTTTGTCTAAGATGGCAACCTGGATGGTTAAAGCGTCTAGTTTTCTAAAGGGGTTCTATGTGGAACCGGTTCTGAAAAGGGGAAACCATGGATTTCGCCAAATGAACAAATTTCAGGTGGAATGGAGTCTTGTTCGGTCGACTTTCCAGCTTAAGGTTCTACTGCTGCGACTCACCACTGCTCCGAGAGTAACCCGGGGAAATAAAAGTGTGAATTCAACATGGTTGATGTTTATGAGATGTTTATAAATGTCTTTTCGTCTCTTAATTCCAGGAGCGTGGATCACGGAGAGAACTTTCGGGTTCCGTTAAAAGGTACAGTAACTGAACGAGACAGTTGCATTGCTGGAAAAGTGCAGTGGGACGTATACATTACTAATAGTATACAGTGTAAGACACACACACACACACACACACACACACACACACACACACACACTCTTGTTGAGGCTTGAGAGAGGACCATTGTGAGGGACAGAGGGATGAGAAAGTGAAATTAACCCCCCACTTACGCACTGATTGCATTTGAAATTGGCCTAATGAGGCGATTATGTCGTTAGAGGCCCCTGTGTGTGTGTGTGTGTGTGTGTGTGTGTGTGTGTGTGTGTGTGTGTGTGTGTGTGTGTGTTTCCCAAAGCCCTTGAGTGAAACGAGAGAACGACGGAAATCATATTAATCCATTTAACTCAAATCCCAAACTGCCCGGACACAATGGAGCAGGAATGTATAAGATTTTCCCTTTGAAATGTAAACGGCTTCCTCCTCTTCTTCTTCTTCTTCTTCATCTTCTTCTTCTTCTGTGTTTCAGAAAGCCCCCACTTACTATCTCCTATCTCCATGAAACGTGATATTTTCCACTTTGATCCCCGTGGTACAGTAAGTTAAGGTAATTAACGTGAGTCGTTTGAGACGTGCCGCGCTCGATTACGCACGTGTGTCGGGGTTTATTAGCGCTCGTCGTCCATCACAGCCAGTGTTCACCACGCTTCAATGGATCAAAACGAGCTTTAAGGGAAATCTGAAGCAACAGATGAAGCTGGACGGAGAAGAGCAGTGTCAGCTCTGATCGATACACACTTCAGTCACACTGGCACACAAGCAGACCTCTTACTCTCTCTCTCTCTCACACACACACACACACACACACACACACACACACGGGGATGTAAGGAAGGAAGGAAGAAAGAAAGAAGGAAAGAAAAAAAGGAAAAATAAAGACTGAAATATAGAAAGAAAGAATATTACTATAATGTGAGTGTGTGTAAGAATGAGAGTGTGACTATAATGTGAGTGTGTGTATATATAATAATACTATAATGCGAGCGAAGCTGCTGTAAAGCCCGTTATGACATCATCAGTCAATCATCATTTGAATTTAAATGTGTCAAAAGTCCATGAAGGGGAATGTGTGTCTTAGATCTGAAACAGTTTAACACGTTTATAAATCCCAGAAATCTACTGCTACGCTATTCTTTACAATACAGTGTACACACACCCACACACACCCACATACACACACACACACACACACACACCCACACACACACAGTGTTTTCTTTACTCCACTCATTTATTCTTCCACTCCCTTGTTTTCCCTCTCCTGATCGATAGAGTCACCTTGGTTAGCTATTTGTAGCCGTGTGTGTGTGTGTGTGTGTGTGTGTGTGTGTGTTGGAGGTACAAAAGGAATCCGTCTCTCTCTCTCTCTCTCTCTAGCAGCAGTGAAAGTTGTGAAAGATTAAATCAATTAGGATTTTTTTTTCCTTACCTGAGTGACATCATCACCTGGCAGGGAGATTTTCTCTTTGATCTGAAACAGGTTAAACAAAAAGGTAAAGTTTGTACAAAACAGAAATCCGTCATACATCTCTCACTGATATTCTCTACAAAACCATGTGGTAAAGGAGACTGTACGAGAAAGAAAGAAAGACAGTAAGACAGAAAGAAAGAAAGAAAGAAAGAAAGAAAGAAAGAAAAGGGACTGAAGTTTTAATGAATTGCCATGGCTAAAGGAAGAAAGAGACAGACAGAAAGAAAAAAGAAACAAAGAAAGCGACCTGAGGGTTTGTTTATATATATATATATATATATTACAAATTGTCAAGGCTAAAAGAAAGAAAGAAAGAAAGAAAGAAAGAAAGAAAGAAAGAAAAGGGACTGAAGTTTTAATGAATTGCCATGGCTAAAGGAAGAAAGAGACAGACAGAAAGAAAAAAGAAACAAAGAAAGCGACCTGAGGGTTTGTTTATATATATATATATATATATATATATATATATATATATATATATATATATATTACATATTGTCAAGGCTAAAAGAAAGAAAGAAAGAAAGAAAGAAAGAAGGGGCAAGGTTTTTAGAAAAAGGATACAACTGAAATAAAGAAAGAAAGAAAGAAAGAAAGGACAATGTTTTTAGAAAAAGAAAGAAAGAAAGAGAAAGAAAGAAAGAAGGGACAAGGTTTTTAGAAAAAGAATACAACTGAAAGAAAGAAAGAAAGAAAGAAAGAAAGAAAGAAAGAAGGGACAGTGTTTTTAGAAAAAGAAAGAAAGAAAGAAGGGACAAGGTTTTTAGAAAAAGAATACAACTGAAAGAAAGAAAGAAGAGACAGTGTTTTTAGAAAAAGAATAAAACTGAAAGAAAGAAAGAAAGAAAGAAAGGACAGTGTTTTTAGAAAAAGAAAGAAAGAAGGGACAAGGTTTTTAGAAAAAGGATACAACTGAAAGAAAGAAAGAAAGGACAATGGTTTTAGAAAAAGAAAGAAAGAGAAAGAAAGAAAGAAGGGACAAGGTTTTTAGAAAAAGAATACAACTGAAAGAAAGAAAGAAAGAAAGAAAGAAAGAAAGAAAGAAGGGACAAGGTTTTTAGAAAAAGAAAAAGAAAGAGAAAGAAAGAAAGAAAGAAGGGATGAGTTTTTTAGAAAAAGAAAGAAAGAAAGATAAAGAACGAAAGAAGGGACGAGGTTTTTAGAAAAAGAAAGAAAGAAAGATAAAGAACGAAAGAAGGGACGAGGTTTTTAGAAAAAGAAAGAAAGAAAGATAAAGAACGAAAGAAGGGACGAGGTTTTTAGAAAAAGAAAGAAAGAAAGATAAAGAAAGAAAGAAGGGACGAGGTTTTTAGAAAAAGAATACAACTGAAAGAAAGAAAAAGAAAGAAAGAAAGAAAGAAAGAAAGAAAAACGGAAGAAGAAAGAAATAAGGAAAAATGAAGGAAAAGTAAAAGGCTAGAACGGTGCGCTCCGTTATGGATGTAATGGAGGATGTGAGCGGCGGCGGCGTATCCCACAATTCCCTGCTGCTCTATAAACACATGAAGAAGACAGAGACGGGACGCTGCAGCACGTTACAGTTCCAGTGTAACTTTGTTCTGCGTGTTTGTTTTACAAAATGGCCGACTGTGTGAGCGAGCGCTTAGCGTGTTAGCTTCCGTTTGTAAGTGTTTTTTAAGCATGAATATGGGCGGAGCCTGTTTGGTCATGTGATTCGGGGAAGGAGCCTGTGCAGTTATGAGCAGGACATGAAGACTTTTTGAAGACGTGGATAGAAATTCCTCACAAAGACAGCTGTGTGTGTGTGTGTGTGTGTGTGTGTGTGTGTGATCTCTAGAAGTTGATCGTTTTACCCGTACACACACCTTTATAAAACACACACACACACACACACACACACACACAGGGTACAGTGGAAACACTGCACCTCCTACAGGACCACAGGAAAACTGCAGCTCATCTCTCTCTCTCTCTCTCTCTCTCTCTCTCTCTCTCTCATTCCTTCTTCTCTTCTTTACTTCTCTCTCCTCTCATCCTCTCTTTGACCTTTGTCTTGTAATTCTCCGTCTGCTGTCTTCTTTTCATTTTTTCTCTTCTCTCTTTCTATTTTATCCATTTCTTCTCCTCTCCTCTTTTTCCTCTTTCATCTCTTTCCTCTCTCTTCTTTCATCTCATCCTCTTTCCCCCGTGTCAACTTCCTCTCTCTTTTCCCATCCTTACTTCTTTCTTTCTTTTTCTCTTCTCATCTTTTCATTTCTTCTCATCTTCTACTCCTCGTTCTCTTTTCTTCCTTTCTTCCCTGCTTTTCTCTTCTCTCCTCTTTCGCTCTCTCATGTTCGCTCAGTTCACTTCTCTTCCTCTCTTCCTCTTTTCATCACTCTCTTCTCTCTCTCATTCTCCTCCCCTTCCTTTTTCTCTTCTGTGCTCCTTTCTTCTGTCTTCCCTTCATTTCTCTTCTTTTCTCTCTTTTCTTCACTTTCCTTCTATATACTCCTCTTTCCTCCTTTTCTTCCCCTCTTTTCTGGTCTCTCTCCTCTTTCTTCCTCTCTCATTTTCTCTATTTTCCACATTCCCTTCATCTCTCTTCTTCCCTTCATCTCTCTTTGTCCTTTCTTCTGTTTTCATTACTTCTATTATTTTCTTCTCTCCTCACCCTGTCCCATTAATTTTCTCCTCCACCATCCTCCACTCCACTCCTCCTTCCTCTGCCCTAAACTCATTTTTCCTCCTTTTGTTCTTTTCATTCTTCCTTCCTTTTCTCTTCACTCCCCCATTCCCCCCCCCCCCCCGTCCTCCTCCTGTCTTGTTTGTCCTCTTTTATATCAGTTTCTCTTTCTTTCATTTTATTTTCTGCTCTCTTTATGCTTCACGCTTTCCTCTCTTTCGTTCTTTTCCGTTTCCTTCTTCTCTTTTTCCATTCTCTCCCTTTTCCCCTCTGTCCGTCTCCAGTCCACTCAGTTCACTCCTCCTCCTGTCGTCTGTTTCTCATCACTCTCTTCTCTGATTTCACGTCCTCCCTCACGTCTTCTCCTCTTCTTTCTTTTTTTTCCACTTTTCTTTCCTCCTTTTCTCATTTTTTTCGGTCACATTTGAAATGATCAAATCTTCTCTCCATATTCTCCCTTCTTTTTTTTATCTTTCTATTTTATTTGTATTTATTATTTTATAATTCAGCATCTTTTTATCCTCTTCTGACCCCCCCCCACCCCCCCACCCCACCCCCTTTTTACTCGCAATTCTTCTTCATAATGTTTGGCAATATTACAATAATTAAATATCTACATTATATATATATATATTGTATATATAAATATATACAATGAAAATATATATTAATTATACATTTATAAAAAGTTATAGAATAGAAATGCTTATTACAAACAATATTTATTACTAATTTATTAGTATTTTATTATAGAAAAGAAGAGTAAATGAGTAATAAATACATTAATTACTAATAAATAACTATGTTTCAGTAAATAAATATACATTAAAGGTGCGATAGTCATTTCATTTTTTTTTATTTATTTATTTTATTTTTTTCTAATAATACAGATAACCTGAACCAAAAGTAGCACAAAAATGATAAAAATAAATAAATAAATAATCAGAAAGTTGTTTGGAAAACCGTATTACAGCCCGGAATACTTGTTTACGTTTTATTGACACTCCTCAGTTCTGGGGGCGGAGCTTATAGCTCATGGGCGGGGATGGTGGGCGGGCTCAAGAAATAATGATTTAAATCTTACTCGGCTCCACCTCCTTCTGAAAGAACGACAGAATTCATTTCAATAAAATACGACAAATGGAAACTGTGGTCTTTCCTTCTTTCTTTCTTTTTGTTTGTTTTGTTTTTTTATGACGTCCCTGTGAATGAGTTTTTATTCGTTCATCTGCGTTCTCTTTCTTTCATTCCTTTTCTCTTTCTTGGTCAATTTCTATTTTATCTTTTCTTTCTTTTATCCTCCGTTCTTCTCCGTTCTTCTAGTCTTATAGATTTATAATGTCCTTTTTTCTTTTCTTGCACTTTTCCCTCTGATCCCTCCTTTCGCCAGAAATGGAAACAAACAAATGGAAACATTTGTCTCCACTTCTTCCCTTCTTTCTTTCTCTTTCTTTCTTTCTCTTTCTTTCTTTCCTGGAATTCATTCATTCATGTGTTCCCTCTCATTTACCTTCTGTTTCTTTCTTTTTTCCATTCTGTATTTTATTCATTCACACTCATTTTCTTTCTCCTTCTTTTCATTTATTAATTCATTCATTTGCTTTCTGTTTTATTCTCTTTTGTCTTTCTTTTCTTTTTATTTATCCCCCTTTCTTAAATCTCCATTTCCATTCATTCATTCACTCTTTCTTTCTTTTCTGGATTACATTTCATTCACTCGTTCATTTATTCCCTATCATTTACTTTTTGTTTCTTTTTTTTTCCATTCTGTATTTTATTCATTCATACTCCTTTCTTTCTTTCTGTCTTTTCATTTAATTAATTAATTCATTTGTTTACTCTCTTTTTCATTTGCTTTCTGTTTTATTCTCTTTTGTCTTTCTTTTCTTTTGTTTTTTCTTCCTCTTTTCTTGCTCTTTATCCCCCCCCCCTTCTTAATTTTCTTTTTTTTTGTTTTTTTATTTTTTATTCTGTTTTCTTTCTTTCTTTCCCTTCTGTCAGGCTTTCTTTATTCCATTCATTCCTTCATTCTTTCTTTCTTTCTTTCTATTCTCGCACTGCCTTTCGTTCCCCTCCAGCAGCCTTTCTTCATTCCTTTATGTTTTTATTTTAAAACCTGTTCATTTGCTCTCTCTTTCCTGGTTACTTTCCCTTTTTTTCTCTCTTTTATTCTCAGTTCTTTCTTCTTCTTCTTCTTCTCTCCCAGTTTATCTTCTCTCCTTTTCTTAAATCTCTGTTTTGTTTTGTTTCCCTTCTCTTTTACTCTCCTTTCTTCTCCTCCTCGACACTGTTAAGGGATCTGAGGCCAGTAAAGGATAAATCCTGAGGTAGAGAGTGTGTGTGTGTGTGTGTGTGTGTGTGTGTGTGTGTGTGTGTGTGTGTGTGTGTGTTTTGATGCCAGTTTTGTGATTAGTGTGTCACCTCAGACAGAGGAAGTGAGTAAACATCGGTTTTTAACAGTAAGAAAAAAGAAGAAAAGGTGTGATCCATCACAGCACAACAAAACCGGTGGCCATAAAAGTAATGATGTTTGTGCAGTGTGGAGCCTGTGAGGAAGTCTCACACACACACACACACACACACACACACACACAGCCTCTGTCAGAGCTTTATAAACCGTTTATCCTGTTTGTGTCGCGGAACTCCATTACGCTGTGAGAGCTAGCGCCGTAAACGCAGCGCTGGGAGCCATCGCAAAAACACCGCCGCTCCAAAATCATCTTTTTTACTCCGACAATAACTGACATGATGAGAAATCCCGCTAACGGCTAACAGGGAAAACGTCTCCGGATCCTTCTGTGATCACGGCACAGAGACATTCCTGCTAAAAACTGAAGAAAAACAAATGACGCTAGCGTTTGCTAATCTTGCTAATGTTTACCTTTTTTTTTTCTTTTTTTTTTAAGCTAATTTGCTTAGTCATGGTGTGTGTGTGTGTGTGTGTGTGTGTGTGTGTGTGTGTTCTGTGGAGAAATTACTCGAGCCAAAGATCTGCTCCTGACTTTCCTAAAGTCTAGCGTTTGCTAATTGGCTAAACTCCCGTCATCATTTCTCTGGAGATTCTGAGCCAAAAATTACATTCTTAATTCATTAGTGATTAGCAGACTCATCTGTTAGCTGCTGGAAGCCTATTTGCTGCTAATTTGCTTCAGCGAAAAATATCTTCCTATAGAAACTTCTTAGTGTTTGCTAATCTGCTAATGTCTCCATTATTAGCTAATTTGCTTAGTCATGGTGTGTTTTCTGTGGAAAAATGACTCGAGCCAAGTTTATAAACGGCTGATGCTAATGTGACAGCAAGCTAATCTAACCCGCAAAAGGTGTGCTCCCGACTTTTTTGCTAATTTGCTAATGTCTCGCTTATTGGCTAATTAGCGGAAATATGAGAGAAAGCATTTGTGTGTGTTTGAGGCCAAATGATGACACTGGTAATTTGCTCATGTTTAGCAAGCTAATGTAATGGATATATATATATATATATATATATATATATATATATATACACACATTATTGGCAATTTGATATTAGCACAAATTTGCTCCTAATTAAATTAGCAATTGCTAATTTATATTATATATTTATAAACAGCTGTTGCTAAATTGCTGTTAGCATGTGCTAATTAGCTAATGTTTTAATCGAACTCCCTTTGACAAGAAAGCTTCTAGCATAATCAGTTCCTGAATAGTTTTTTTTTTTCCTTCCTAGCTTTTTGTTTTTTAGTAGAACTTGTTAGCTTTTTTTTTGTTAGCTACCATTTTAAATTTAGCACTGCTAGCTTATTTCTGAAGGGTATTTAAGCCGTGTCCCTTTACATGTCTTCGGTTTGCGTATCTAATTTGCTAGCGTTAGCATTACTTCCTCATTACTCTCCTCGTTACCAACTTTCCAAGAGAAAATCCTCCAACACCGGGAATTGTTTTTTTTTTTTTTTTCCCCAAGGATTCTGTGAATATAACCTGAAGATATTCGAGCTAAAAGGGAAGAAAAATGGCGTTTGCGATTTGTTAGCGTTTAGCTAAGCAGACGGTTTGTAGACCGTAGACTCATTATTACACCGATTACATCTTCTGAGAGCTAAATAACAATATTAGCGCTGTTATTAATGACCGTTTGCCCCGACCCGCTTTTGACCGGCTGCCAGAAGAGTCTTCAGACGGAGAGATGTTATGGTTGGAACGCTAACAGGAGGAACGTTCCACTCCATCTGGCCTGAGGATGAAGTGCTCAGGATTTCAACAGCCAACATTTTAGCAGCTCCTTAAATTAATTTTTTTTTTTTTAAAAAAAGCAGCAGCACGTCAAAAGGAAAGCTGGTCTGAAATATCCAAACTCTCCTCATGATGAGCCTTCTGGCGTTTTCTAACCTATTAGCTAGCTGCTAGCATCAAGTCAGAATTTAACATTTAAAATCACGCGTAACTGAGACACGACTTTTACTCAAACTCCGCCCCCACGTGCGTAACTCTTGCGTAACATCCGAACAGCGCTTAAAGCGTGGCATTACATCAACGACTTTCTGTATCATCCTCACTACATGCAACTCTGAATACGGCCCATTGTATTATTATTATTATTATTATTATTATTATTATCATTATTATTATTATTATTATTATAACAGGGTTGCCAGATTGGCTATTTCAATCACATTTTGATAACTTCTAACACATTGGGATGGTATTAAAGTGGGATATTGTGTTATTGGATATTGAACGGGTTGCCAGGTTGGATTGGATAGTATTGGTGTTGGTTAGTTTTTTTCTTGGGTGTTGGAAGGGGTTGCCAGGTTGTCAGGTTGTGTTTTTTTAAGCATTGCTTGCTAGCTTTTAAGGCTATCCTATTAACAAACGGGACATTTTAAAGCTCATTAGGATGTTATTAGAGTGGGATTTTGTGGTACTGGGTAGTGTTGCCAGATTGTACATTTTCCAGCATATATAGATATGTTCCAAGCGCATTTGTGATCGTGTTATTGGGTATTGACAGGGTCGCCATACTAGACTGGTTGGTATTGGTCGGGAGGGTGTTAGTGTGGGTTACTGTGTTCTTGGGTATTGACAGCGGTTAACAGGTTGTGTTTCAGCATCGCTTGCTAGCATTTTTGGTCCTCATATTAACCGTTGGGAAATTCTAAGCTCTTTAAAAAGTTATCAGAGCAGAATATAGTTTTATTCGGTATGGATAAGGTTGCCAGATTGTATATTTTCCATCACACATACAGAAGATATGTTCATTTTTCTGGTGGTGTTGGGTATTGATAGGGTTGCCATACTTGGACTGGTTGGTCATTGGATGGGGTGATATTGGTTGCCAGGTTGTACATTTTCCAGCATATATAGATCTGTTCCAAGCGCATTGTGATCATGTTATTGGATATTGATAGGGTTGCCATTGGTTGGTCATTGGTTGGGAGGGTGTCAGTGTGGGTTACTGTGTTCTTGGGTACTGGGCGGGTTGCCAGATTGTATATTTTCTGTCACATATATAAATACGGTTTAAGCGCATTGTGACTGGTTTTGGTTCTCATATTAACTGTTGGGAAATTTTAAGCTCTTTAGAAAGTTAGTTATCAGAGTGGAATATTGTTTTATTGAGTATGGGTATGGATGCCAGATTGTATATTTTCCATCACATATACAGAAGATATGTTCTAAGCACATTTTCATGGTGTTGTTGGGAAGTGCTAGGGTTGCCATACTGGATGGGTTGGTCATTGGTTGGGAGTGTATTAGTGTGGGTTATTAGTTCTTGGCTATTGACAGCGGTTGCCAGGTTGTGGTATTTTTCAGCATTGCTTGCTAGCTTTTTTTTTTTTTTTTTTTTTTTTTTTTAGAATTGCTTACTAGATTTTGTTGCTTGTCTATTAAATGATGGGACATTTTAAGTTCATTAGGAAGTTATTAGAGTATGGTGGTGTGTTATTGGGTATTGAGAGGGTTGCCAGATGGTACATTTTCCATCATATACATGTAGAGATATGTTTTAAGTGTTAAAAAAAAGGCAATAGATGTAAATTAACCGTACAGCCAAATACAGGAAGTAAATTATCTGCAAATGAAACATCGGCGTGTGCCGAGAGTCGGGGATGTAGCAACACAACAGCCGAACGTCCCAGCGGCGTGAAACGCCAGGCGCATGTTTACTCAGTGAAAAGCTCATGCCTTATTAGCACATGTTTGTCCCTTCTCTTTAAAAAGAAAAAAAAAAATCTGGTAAATGACTCGGGACTTCATTTGACACATCAGTCAGACACAGATGAAAGAAACGCAGTAATTACAGACGACTGATTAACAGCCGTCTGGATTTTTTTAAAGGAGTGCAGAGAAAAAAAAAAATATATATATATATACTCTTGAAGAAATACCCTGGTGGACAAGATTAAAAAAAATAAAGAGAGAAATGTTGATTTATGGACTGAAATGAAAATGTGACTAATAAGGACACATTGCTAATGATTTGAGAGAGAAGGTCCATGTGTGTGTGTGTGTGTGTGTGTGTGTGTGTACACTATATATACACTTCATACACACTTTCATGTTCCTGTTTTGTTGTTTGTGTCATTTTAGGATCCAAGCTGAACATATTTATATCACACGTTTTCTCTAATCATGTGAGTGTCTGTAAAAGGATTAAATTCACAGCTCAGGGGTTTGAAAGTCTGAATCAGTAACCAGAAACACTGCTCTTGTTTACAGTGTTTGGGGGTGGAGAAAACTATAAACAAAAGAAATATCTGAACAAAATAAACCCATAAACGAAACACTGTAAACAAAAAAGCTAAACAAAACACTAACAAAAAAAAAAAAAACTGCAGACTATTGTAAAAGTAAACAAAAAATCTGTAAACAAATACAAATGGAACAAAAACCTGTAAATAAAAAAGTGAAACAAAACTGTAAAGCAAAAAAAAAAAAAAAAATCTACCCAACAAAAAAAGATAAATAACAAAACTGTAAACAAATAACTGTTAAACAAAAACCTAAACAAAAAACAAACAAAAAAATCTCAACGCAAGTTGTAACTGCAACTGTAAACAAAAAGCTAAGCAAAACAGTAACAAAAAAATCATTGTAAAAGTAACCAAAAGCTCTGTAAACAATTAATGTAAACAAAATCCTGTTTACAAACATAAAACTGTAAACAATAAATGTAAACTAAAGCAAAACAAACCTGTAAACCAAAAAAATTAAACAAAAATCCAACACAAAAAAAATCAATAACAAAACTATAAACAACTGTTTTAAAAAAACAAAACAAAAGAAAAAACATGTAACGTGAAAAACGTAAAAACTGTAACTGCAAAGCCTGTAAACAAAGAAAATGTAAGCACAAACACCTGTAAACAAAATAAACTGCAAACAAAAACCTATAAACAAAAAAACTGCAAGCAAAATATAAACAAAAGACCTGTAAACAAAAAAAATCAATAACTGTTGAATAGTGCAAGAAAATAAAAACTCTAAACAAAATCTTGTAAACAGAAAAAACCTAGAAACAAAAACAATAAATCAATGAATAAATAAATGTAAATAAAATGCATTTTTCATTTTCTGAGTCAAAAAAAAGTGAGAACACGAGAATCCCAGAGCATTTAAATAATTTCTTTATGTAATTAAAATGATGAATTGAATTTTACATCACGGTTACATTGTGCTGCCTTTGGGAAATGAGTTCTGATTGGCCAGCAGCTGTACATTATTTTAACTCATCTGGTACAAACGCTCGAGCTCTGAAATGACGTTTCTTAAACACACACCAGTCTAATGAGATGGAAATGCATATCCAATAAAAATCATTTGTAATTGTTTCACGCTGATCAATCCCCCGCATCCTGTTTAATCCCGTTATTGATCACGCGGCTTTTCATATTTTTATTTCGCTGCCTTTGAGGTCATGTGGTTAAGCCTGATTAGCATCGCGATGCAAATTTATGCAAGAGCGATAAACGCTGACCTGGCTTTTCTCCACTGGTTTGTAATTTAATGTAGAAGGTTTTGAAACATTATATGCACTTTGTGTAGCATTTATATATTCCAAATTTCTAGATATATACATTAGATACAGACAGAGAGAGATCATGGGGCTTAATCCCAAATATCTCCATATAGTGGACATATAGTGCACTACATAGGGTACAGGAAATGTTATTTTATATAGTACCCTATATAGTGCATTAATATAAGGAATAGGGACCTAAATCTAAAATGACCACTTCACAGACATATAGTGCACCATATAGGGTGTAGGGGTCATTCTTTTATACCCTATGTAGTACACTATATATATATATATATATATATATATATATATATATATATATATATATATATATATATATATATATATATATATATATATATCTGTCAAGGGTCCATTTAGGATTCAGCTCCCTATTCCCTATACACAGTGGGTATAGAAAAGAATCACCCTCCTTTAAAATAACCACATTTTGTTGCTTTTCAGCCTGAAATGAAGACGGACACAGTTTTTGTTTTATCCAGCTGTATTTACTCAGTGCAACTTATAATATCCAAGTGAAAGATATAACACCAACATGTCAGAAAATTTTTTTAAAAATTAAAAACCAGAATCACTGAGTTGGAAAAAGGATCACCCCCTTGCTTTAATTTGCCTTAATGTTTTAATTACAGCCTTTAGTCTGTTGGGATATGTCTCTACTAACTTTGCACATCTAGACTTTGCAATATTTGCCCACTTTTCTTTGCAGAACTGCTCAAGTTCAGTTAAATTTGATGATGACCGTTTGTGGACTGCAGTCTTCAAGTCATTCCACAGATTTTCAATGGGGTTTAAGTCTGGGCTCTGACTAGGCCATGCAAGGACATTCACCTTTTTCTCCTTCAATCACTGTGTGGTCAGTTTTGCTGTGTGCTTTGGGTCATTGTCATGTTGGAAGGTAAACCTTCTTCCCATTGACAACTTTCTGGCAGAGGGGAGTAGATTATCATCAAGAATTTGACGGTATTTTGCCCCATCCATTTTCCTTCTATCCTGACAAGTGCTCCAGTCCCTGCTGCAGAGAAACACCCCATAACAGGATATTACCACCTCCATGCTCTACTGTAGGAATGGTGTTATTTGGATGGTGAGCTGTATTGGATTTCCGCCAGATATATCGTTTGGTGTTGAGGCCAAATAATTTGATTTTAGTCTCATCTGACCATAACACCTTTTTCCATGTGGCCTCAGAATCTTCAAGGTGCGTTTTGGCAAAGCTCAGTCCTGGGTGGCTTTTTTTCTTGCAACCCTCCCATACAAGCTACATTTGTGGAGAATTTGTGATATTGTTGTCACATGCACACAATGACCACTCTTTGTCATAAATTCCTGCAACTGCTTCAGAGTTGCTGTAGGCCTCTCGGTAGCCTCTCTGACCAGTTTCCTCCTGGCTCTTTCACCCAGTTTGGAGCTACGTCCTGATCCAGGGAGGGTCTGTGTTGTACCAAATACCTTTCACTTCTTAATAATAGACTTCACTGTGCTTCTAGGCATTGATAAAGCCTTTGAAATTTTTTTGTATCCATCTCCTGACTTGTGCCTGTCCACAACTTTATCCTGGAGATCTTTTGACAGTGTCTTGCCACCCATAGTTGATTGTTTGCTTCAGTTGCACTACACAATGCTCCAGGAAAGCTCTTTTCATGCTGAGCTAATCAAAATGACCACAGCTGATAACAGTTGGAAGTCAAATGGCTTTGTGTGCCATTGAGAAAGTGATTAGCTACACCTTATTGAGGTTACAAGTCATTTTTAGGAGGGGGGTGATCCTTTTTCCAACCAGTGATTCTGGTTACATGTTGGTGTTATATCTTTCACTTGGATGTCATAAGTTGCACTGAGTAAATACAGCTGGATAAAACAAAAACTGTGTCCGTCTTCATTTCAGGCCAAAAAGCAACAAAATGTGATTATTTTAAAGGGGGGTGATTCTTTTCTATACCCACTGTAAGTGCACTACATAGGGTATTTACCCACACTTACATAGGGAATACTAAATGGTCTCTTGACAGACTTATAGAGCACTACATATGGTGTAGGTGTCATCATTTAATACCCTAGGTAGTGTACTTGTATAGAAGCCATTATTTTTTATACCCTACTTAGTGCACTATGTATCTGTCAAGGGGCCATTTAGGATTTATACCCCTATTTGCTATACCCTATGTAGTGCACTTATATTGGGATTAAGGACCTGAATCCTAAAAGGCCCCTTGGCAAATATATAGTGCACTACATAGGGTGTAGAAGCCATCATTTTACACCCTAGTTAGTGTACTAATACAGGGAATAGAGACTGGAATCATAAAAGCCCCCTAAATGATATATATTGCACTAAAGAAACTATAGGTGCCATTTCATACCCTAGGCAGTGCACTTATATCGGAAATGGGCGCAGGAACGCGATCCTACGGCTCCATATTGGACCTGTAGTGCACTATATAGGGTGTAGGTGTCATTATTTCATACCCTAGGTAGTGTACTTGTACAGGGAATAGGAAGCTGAACCCTAAACGCCGCACTAGGGCATGATTAACACTGGGAGGTTAACAAGCTAACTGCTAAAAGTTGAAATAAAAACCATTCTTGCTAGCGCACTGACACTCTAGTGTACTTTACGTATCCGTCTGTTTTCTCGCTCACCGCTGCTTTTCTTTCCACCCGTCCGCTCCCCGTGACCGCTAACGACCGCACAGCGCATAAAAGCAGCCGTTAACCGTGTTTCTGTTAGCGTCGCCTCGTAAAGAATAAATCAGCCGTTTTAGAGCCGACTCTCGGAAGGAGGAAGTGAGGGAACGTGGCCTGTTTATACGAGTTAAGTGGAGAGATTAGTATTTTTCTTCACGCTGCTGTGCTGGAAGCTGTTAGCCGTTAGCTCGCTAATAAAACGCCATGTGCTGCTTTCTTTAATATGCTGCGAACGAGCTGCGAACGCTAAGCGCTACAGGAATGATTAACGGGGGTGGGGAGTGTGTCAGTGGGGCTCAGAGGAGACGTTCAATTCCTGTCTCTCAGACACACACACACACTAATGTACTCCACACAAAAATTATAAACACAAATCCTATGTAAAATATATTTCTCACACTCTAGCGTTTCATTTATACGAGTTTAAACTAAATATTTATAGTGTATATTTAACAAACGTTTTTGTTAGCTGTCCTGTCCAAGTCCAGGGACGTGTGAACTTTATATATTTAAAAAGGATTCATGTTTATTTGACATATTTGTGGTAAAACAAATACTTTTACTTGATATATTTTGCAGTAAACATTTACACTGTAGTTGCAGTAAAAGTCACCCAATATTTTTTTATTTTATTCGTCATTAAAAAAATTTACTTTATTTATTTATTTTTTTTACTCTTAACTTTGTTGTTTACACAAGTTGCACGCTAAAACTTGACAGATTTATAGCAAGATATAAAACGTACAACTCTTGACAAATTACTGGCAAGACTTTGCACAAAAAAAATTACTTTTTTTAAACTATTAACTTGACAATTTTTTTTCTAAAAGTTCAAATTTATAGTAGGAGTTTCACCAAAAAAAAAAACGTGTACATTGGGATTTTTTTTATTTTACTATAAACTTTACTTGACAAGTTGTTCGCTTAAAAAGTTACTTTGGCGTTTTACTTAAAACTTCATTACATTTTAACTCGTATACATATAAAATATATTTTAATAGGATTCGGTTTTATTTGACACATTTGCAGTAAAACATACTTTTACTTGGAATTATTTTACAGTAAACATCGTATTTACATTGTATTTACAAAATTGGTCAAATTCATTCACCCGATATTGTTTATTTACATGTAATTTACATGTATTTACATGTTTATTTACAATTTTATTTATGTAACACAGTTAACTTGTGATACACTCTAAAAATTAAAAGTGAATTTTTTTTTTTACTATAAACTTGACAATTTGTATTTTTTAAAAAGTTACTTTGGCAAGATTTGCACTAAAAGTGTATGTTGTAATTTAACATCTATACAAATAAAATATATACACTTTTTTTTTAATCAACATTACTTAATTTATACACTAAAAAATTACTTGGCAAGTGCATGTGGTATTTCTTATTATAAACTTTACTTGACAATTTTTAAGCTAGAATTTTATTTGATGCGTACATGATATTTTTTTCCTAAACATTTCCTTGATTGTAATATCTGCAAAAAATAAAAACTTAAGCCTACACATTTTTTTTTTTAATATAAACTTCAACTGATGTCTATACGGTAAAGTTCACCTGATACTGTTTATAAAACTTGACAGTTTTACGATAAACTTACCTAAAATATTTTCCAATTGTGTTTACCTGACACAATTTATGATAAAAAAAAAATTTAACCGCCAGAATTTACAATCAGACGTACAGTATATCGCTATAAAGGTTAATATACGATCAACTATAACTTTAAAACTAACATTACTTTACACACTTATGATTTTTATACTAAAAACTTTGACGTAGTCATAATTACTACAAAATTTACTGTGAAATTTAGCAAGACATTTTACGAGACATGATTTCCGATCAGTTTTATAGCAAAGTTTGTGATAATATTTACTTAAAAGTCTACTTATATATGTATTAATTATAATCAAATTCACCGGGAGTGTTTATTATCAAGGTTGCCTGACATTATATAACAAAATATCACTACAATTTATTATTATTATTTTTAATTGCATTGTTCAGTGAGATGTTTTGCTAGAAAATTTACATAACGTCTTTTCATATAAACGAAATTACATGAGAAAGTTTGACCTGGGATTCTGAAATTGTTTACTATTGAATTTACATAACTTCCTATTAAATAGTTTGAACAACTACACGTAACCTTTGTACGTTAAATTCGGTCACATTCAGAATTTTTTTCCTAATGCTGAAAGTTACATGACACGTTTACAATAAGATTTACGTGAATATAATTTATGATGCTCGTCATGTTTGCAACACGTTTACGGTTAAGGTTAGCGAGACGTAGTTTTACGGTAAGCTTCACCTGATGTTTTGTGACTTATAGCTTACCGTCGGTTTGTAATTAATTACTTCTGAGAGTGAGGTTTTGGTTTTTGTTTTTTTTTTTTTTCCTTCAGGCTACATTATGAGAGGCTGAAATAAATCAATGCATATTTAGCGAGCATATGCTAGCGCAGTAAGGTTTTGTTTTTTTTTTTTTGGTCCATTAATAAATTGAGAAAGTACAGATTCATTACGGTATGGACGTCATGCAAATGATGAAGTAACACAGATGTGTTCGGCTTTACTTAAAGAAATTGACCCGCGTCGTTGCTATGCGCCGCGCCGGCCGAGTGACCTATCCATTTAGAAATCATAAACTGTTTTCAATACCGGCATGCCAATGCTCAAATATGTGGCATACATTATGTCGGGGAATATTTATTCGATTTCCACCCCCCCCTCCTTCCTGTGGTGGAGGTAAGACCTTTGACGAATGCACATTAACTCGTACAGGACGCTCCTAAATGGCCTTCTTTAATTGTCCCTCGAGGCCAAAGCACCAATTAATAATCAATGGTGTCAAGGGGAGCAGGTTCGTCCCTGTGTTTAAGCCAATAAATTACTGCATTATATCCAATATTTATTCCGAGCGAGCCTTTGTTGTAATTGGCATGGGGCTTTTAGGGTAATTGAATTATATTTCTTTAAAAAAAAAAAAAAAAAAAAAAAAAAAACCTGAAATATAGATCCCGTCCTGGATAAACAAACAAGCGAGCCGTAATATGACAGAAGCGTCTGGTTAAGCGGCTCATTATTCTTGGCCGAGATCGTAAAGATTCCTCATCAATCTGCGACCATGGCTGGGAAATTACAACGACTGACGCTAATGGCAAGGTAACCAGACGACGAAGAAATAATATACACAGAGAGAGAGAGAGAGAAAGAGAGAGAATGCACATCTCCACTTCTTTAACTCGAACCACTCTGGATTATGCTAAGCTCCTTCACTTATCTCAAAGTGGAATTTCCAACATCAGTCACGATAACGCCGCGGCCGAGCGACGTGAAGGAGAAGACAAGGAAAAGAGACGCCTCAGGAATTTCGCTTCATGCCTTTTTTTTCCCAAAACCGACGCCTCTGAAGTAAAAAAAAAAAAAAAAAAAAAAAAGAAAAGAAAAAAACTGCTAGGTTTGAAATGCTAATCAAAATTGTACATCCTGATATCCGTATTTATCAACAAAAACATTTTCGAAATGTCGCCATACAGCAATTACCGATACCTCGGGGGGGTGTGTGCGAGTCTGTTTAATAGCTACTTATGATGGAGTTGAAGCTGTTACCGAAATTAATTTGTGGTTACGTCAAGAATTATATAAGAATTATATAATTAATTATATAATTAATAAGTCGCTATATTATCGCTCATACCACTACCGTTCTTTTTTAGTTAGTTAGGTTTGTGTTTCTTTTTTAAAAAAGACCACAAATGTCAGCCATTTCGGATCATCTCGTGGACTAGCTACGTCAGTTTCACGAATATCGTAGTAGGTTGGAAAACGATTCGTAAAATGGAAACGCGTGAGGAAGTAAAGAATAATTGTCTCGGTGTGTTTATTCCGAAGCGTTTCCCAACAATGACATTTTAACATTTGATGTTTTTATTACTAATTAAAGCTACGTTTACCGTACGTTACGGCAGCTTTAAACGTAAAGCCGCACTGTCGCGATCCGGTTCTGGATTCTGATTGGTCGGGAGGTGTCGATTCATTTTCTGACAGCTAGCGCAGATCATCGCTATATTAACGCGCCCGTTTCTATAGTAACCGCTCGTTCGCTACGTATAAACCGACGTGGTGACGTTTTCTGTTTCTGTGTGACGTTTATGGAAGGAGTCTCCAGTGTCAGAGGGAAAGTTGTCATTTTTCCAAACGAGGACAGACGAGTTTACGCTTCTTTGCGGTTTTTCGGTAACAAAAAGACGACAAGCTACGTTTTTTTCGGTAAAAAAACACATATATATATTCCTATAACAGCACGTCCTGTCGTATTGTATACGTTACTAAGCACGTGACGTGTAGATTTCAGACGTGTTCCTGAGGTCACGCTTTCATTTTTCTTTCATACATCACACGCTGACGCTGCTGTGTTTGTACAATCCACACCGCGCTGTGATACTTGGCCACACTGATGATGATAGGGTGTGTGTGTGTGTGTGTGTGTGTGTGTGTGTGTGTTGCGTTTCGAGAAGACGATATTAAACACTACAGAACATTCTATCAGTTTCTCTAACAGATAAGCGAGCGGTGTGAGAGGTCAGACGCTCGGTGAGGGAGAAGAGCGCCAGAACATAGTTCACAGCTGAAAGCGAGGAAGAAGAGGACCAGAAGAGAAAGGGATAGAAGAGGAAGAAAAGGAGTAGAGGAAGAAGAGAAAAGACTAAAAGAGAAGGAGACAATGAGGAAGGGAAAGAGGGGAAGTGAAAGCAAGCAAGAAAGACAGATAAGAGGAGAGAAAGAGAAGATAAGGAAGGAAGAACTGATAATAAGCAAAGAGAAAGGAAAAAAATAAATATAGAGAAAGAGGTGGAGTAGATGAAAGTTAGTGGAGGGGGGGGGGATCATAGAGAGGGAAGAGTAGAAGAGTTAAGGAAGTGGAGAAAGAATAGAAAGTGAAGGAGACACTGAAGAAGAAGAAAAGGAAGAAAGAAAGTTAGGTAAGAGAAAGAAGGAGGAACAGAAGAAAGGAGGAAGGAAGGAAGAATAAGAGAAAACAATAGGAAGAAAGGAGACAGAAGGGGAATGAGAGGGAGGAAGAAAATAAGAAAGAGGAATGATGAAAGGAAGAGATTGAAAAAGAGAAGAGGAAAGGAAAAAGGGAAAGAATAGAAGAAAATGCAAGAATTTGAAAAAATGTATGAGGAAGCAGAAAAGAAAAGATTAAGACAAGGAAAAAGAAAAAAGGAAGGAGAAAAGACAGAGGAGGAATAAAAAGAAGAGAAGAAAAGGAAGAATAGAGAACGAGGAAGACAAGAGTAACATAGAGAAGAGTAAAGAGAAGAGGAGTGTATTTTTGGTGTATTGTGTGTGTGTGTGTGTGTGTGTGTGTGTGTGAGAGAGATGGAGAACGTGAGGAGCAGAACCGAGCTGATTTACTGCTACAGCTTCGGTTTCGTCCAGAATCAACAGTGCAGGTATGCAGCAGGGAGAAACCCATACAGAGGGAGCGAGGGAACGAGGGAGGGAGTGAGGGTTTATTATCACAGCCACCAAACTGTCTGTCTTGCTGCTGAAGGTCACACAGGGGTCACACACTAATACTGAACTATAACACACACACACACACACCTTTATTTGAGAGCCTCCCCGTTTGGGACACGCCCATTTTCTCACTGTAATGATCACTAATAAAGTAATAATAAGTGTCTTCTTCCTTTCACCCCCTCTTTCTCTTTCTATACTTCTTCCTCTCTTTATTTCCTGATCTCTCTTCTATGCCTCCTGATGTTCTTTTCATTTCCTCCACTTTCTCTCCTCTCCCTGTTCCACCTTTCCCCCGCTTCCTCTTGTTTTCTTTCCTCCTCTTTCTCTTCTTTCACTCTTTCTTCATCTCTTTTCTTCTCTGCTCTTCCTCTTTCCCTTTCTCTTTGCTTCCTTTGTTTCTCATGATCATTTCCTCTCTTCTTCCCCCCCGGTTCCTCCTTATCCCCTTTTCTTCCTATTATACCTTCTCTCGATTTCCTTTTTTCCTTCCTACTCATTTCCCTCCACTTTTATATGATCTTCTTTTACTCTTTTTTTTTCCCCTCTTCAACCTTACTCACTTTTCTCTTTTTTCCTCTCTCTGCTTATTCTTTCCTTCACTCTTTCTGCTGTTTTGTTGATTTTCTTCATGCTCACGTGACGTGCGATAATGTTGATAATCGCCGATTATCGACGATAACCGATCAAAAGCCTTTACACCAGACCCGACTCACAGTACATTTAGCCACGCCTACAAAACACCATAATAGGCAAGAGAGAGATTGAGACGACAAAATGGTGACTAAACGGTGAAAGACTGCCTTCTAAACGCAGTGTGTGTGTGTCAAACGTTCCAGTGATGCAGCTCAGCCACCATAGGCACACTGGCGTTATAGGGCGCTATTACTTTTGCCTTGATTGAACGCTTAGTCTTCATTATTTGTCTTCATTTATGGATTTGTTTTGGAATCGCTCAGTCAATTTAAACGTAATTTAACATAAAAACTCAAACTCCGGAGCGAAACGTAGGATACGATAACTTTTCCGAAATTTTCGTTCTCGTTCCTACGAACAACTTACGAATAAATTCGTTCGTATTCCGTCGAGTCTACCTACACTACTGTTCAGAAACGCGGGACGAGACGAAGAGCCCGGTCTCATCATCTGCTTCGGATTTTCTCCGTTTGTCGACACGCGCACACACTTTTCGTAATCGAATACGGAAAACGTTTCGTCTCACAAATTCCTGAGCCGTGACGTGCGACGTGATTTCAATGCGATTTCGGACATCAGCGAAGAGCTCCGGCGTGGATCGGATTTCACGGACAGGACAGGTGTAGCGAGGACGATTTAATACCGTAAACACAGCACGCTGACAGTTATGCGCTCGGTGCGTTCATATTTCAGTGGCGTGGACGGGCCTCGTAATCGTTCCTTCTGAACTTTTTTTTTTTCCTCATCACAGGTTCACGATAATATCCGACTTTTATAAATAAACAGTACAGCTACTACAACGTAAGTGAGAACATTAACGTTCCATAACATTCAACGTAACTATAGACGGGTAGAAAGTTCGTAAAAAATAATAAACAGTCAGCAGAGTTACTGTTACCGTCCCAATGTTGATTATTTTCCTCTGACAACACATCACGAAGCGTTTTATTCCTCTTACACCGCAGCGATAAATTGTCCGCGCTAAACGACACATCGTACTTTTTATCCGTTTATGTTTACGTTACGGAACAGGCTCACGTTCTCACTTACGTTACGGTGGCTATAAACAGCCGTTCCTTCCGCACGCCAAAACAAAACGCAAAGATGTCGTTAACAGCTTTACCTCCGACTGTTACTGGACACTCCTTCCATCGATGTAATAAACAAATAAACGTCTCCTTAATCGTATTTAACCCGATCGTTATAAAGTGGAGCGTCCGCCGTTCAAGTCGCCGTGAATTACTATAGAAACGGTCACGTATTGCAACGTAATATACACACAGTGATGTGGGGCTGCACTACTGTGAGGAAATTAATCAACAACCTTCTGACCCAGAACTCAACTATACACAGGGCAGGCGTTCCAGATCAAACAAAAAACGGGGGGGGGGGGGGGGGGGAACCCCACAAAGATGAAAAAAAATATCGCTTAGTAAGAATATAAAATATAAAATATGACAGACGTTTTCGGCCACAGCGAACGCCGACCCCGGGCCTGCGGGAAATAAATCTGCGGATCGCCCCTCCGTGCAGAGGCCCCTGGGAAATAAGGCCGTCTGCGGAGGTTCCCTAATTGAATTGTCCATTAGGTAAATAGAGTTTGCTGTAATGTAAATCCTCCCCGGCAGCTGCTGACGTTTCCTCGAGTCCAAACGGCCCGTTATCTCTCTTTAACAATGTCAGCGCTCGCCTAAATACCTCCGCTTTCAGGGGAAAGAACTTCCATTAGCTCATTTTCTCCCCGTGTTTGAGCGAAACGCTGAAGAAGAAGAAAAAAATCTCTTAACTGGTAATAGGACAAGAGGACAGGTAATAAAATAAACTGAAATAAAATAAGGAAAAACCCATTAAAAAAAAGTCTACTATTATTAAGTACATTAACATAATGCTACATTATTAAACTACCTACGATATTATATATCATTAGTTTAACTTGTTTTTACACTTAATTATAATAGTCAAATATAATATTAAACATGTAACACAAGTATAATAGTAATAAGATATAAAAAAATCTACCGTAGATATTCTCCATAATTAAATTTCATTAAAATGAGTTTAAAAGTAAATCACTGTTATATTGTACTAGTAATTATATTCAGAGTACTGTATGAAGAAGTAAAGTATTTAGGACGCGTGAGAGACAGAGACAGAGAGTACTCGAGCAGAAAGACACGCCCCACATGGACAGGAGGTGAGATTTATAGGGAATGTGAGCGGATCGCATGGCGGTTGTGGAGAAGTATAAACTCCAGACATTAAATATCTCTCACACGGAGCTTCATGCTGTCTCCTCTAACGCGTCCTGACACCAGGTCACTCCTTCTCTCATCCCCCTTTTTTTTTTTTTTTTTAAAAAGAGTGCCAAGTGTAATCAGAGCCGAAGTACGGTTCAGTGGGCACAGCTGAGGGAAGGACACTTCACTGGCACTCGTTCACTCATCCCTCGTTCAGTGACAAAGGAGGAAATGACGACTTAGAGAAAGTAGGTATAGTAGCATTTAAAGGACAGTAGTTACTTAAAGATTACTGTCCTTTACACACTACTGTCCCTAAACACACTACTGTCCTTTACACACTACTGTCCTTTACACACTACTGTCCCTAAACACTCTACTGTCCTTTACACTCTACTGTCCTTTACACTCTACTGTCCCTACACACTCTACTGTCCTTTACACTCTACTGTCCCTTACACTCTACTGTCCCTTACACTCTACTGTCCCTTACACTCTACTGTCCTTTACATTCTACTGCCCTTTACACTCTACTGTCCCTTACATTCTACTGTCCCTTACATTCTACTGTCCCTACACACTCTACTGTCCTTTACGCTCTACTGTCCCTAAACACACTACTGTCCCTAAACACACTACTGTCCTTTACACACTACTGTCCCTAAACACTCTACTGTCCTTTACACTCTTCTGTCCCTTACACTCTACTGTCCCTTACACTCTACTGCCCTTTACACTCTACTGTCCTTTACATTCTACTGTCCCTTACACTCTACTGTCCCTACACACTCTACTGTCCTTTACACTCTACTGTCCCTAAAAACTCTACTGTCCCTAAACACTCTACTGTCCCTAAACACTCTACTGTCCTTTACACATTACTGTCCCTAAACACTCTACTGTCAGTACACGCTACTGTCCCTAAACACTCTACTGTCCCTAAACACACTACTGTCCTTTACACTCTACTGTCCTTTACACACTACTGTCCCTAAACACTCTACTGTCCTTTACACTCTATTGTCCTTTACACTCCAATGTCCCTACACCCTCTACTGTCCTTTACACTCTACTGTCCCTTAACGCTACTGTCCCTAAACACTCTACTGTCCCTAAACACCCTACTGTCCCTTAACTCTACTGTCCCTAAACACTCCGCTGTCCCTACACACTCCGCTGTCCCTACATACTCTACTGTCCCTAAACACTCTACTGTCCCTAAACACTCTGCTGTCCCTAAACACTCTACTGTCCTTTACACATTACTGTCCCTAAACACTCTACTGTCCCTAAACACTCTACTGTCCTTTACACATTACTGTCCCTAAACACTCTACTGTCCTTTACACATTACTGTCCCTAAACACTCTACTGTCAGTACACGCTACTGTTCCTAAACTCGGCTGTTCCTACATGTTACTGTGTTTACCCAATACTCTCCTCACATCCTTCATGCAAAATGTTTCTTGACCAATATCCTTTGTACTGATGTCTGAATGTTTTTATCTTAATCTCAATCTGGCCGAAGTTCTGACTCTTTGGACACACACACACACACACACACACACACACACACACACACACACACACACACACACACACACACACACAGGCACACACAAACAGCAACCATATGTTCAATGTGACCCTCATTATTCTCAATTAGGGCAGCCATCCATGAAACCCTCATGCTGATAAAGGGGCGCTAACACCTTAGGAGACCACAGAGTGTGTCCGTCAGAGGGTGTGTGTGTGTCCATGTGTGTGTGATCCTGGAAGGCATACAGGAGATGTCGGGGTAGGGGAGTTGGGGAAGGGGAAGATGATTTTACTGAGAATAACACAGGTCACTTTGAGCAGCTGATACTAGATGATAAGCCACATGCTAACTGGCTAATGAATTCATATGGTGCTATCACTATATATTGTTCTGTGAGAATAAATATAGGGACAGTAGTTTGTAAGGACAGTACTGTGTAGTGAAAGGGACAGCAGTGTGTAAGGACAGTAGTGTGTAGGCAAAGGCACAGCAGTGTGTAGGGACAGTAGTGTATAGTGAAAGGGACAGTAGTGTGTAGGGACAGTAGTGTGTAGTGAAAGGGACAGTAGTGTGTAGTGAAGGGGACAATAGTGTGTAGTGAAAGGGACAATAGTGTGTAGTGAAAGGGACAGTAGTGTGTAGTGAAGGGGACAATAGTGTGTAGTGAAAGGGACAGTAGTGTGCAGTGAAGGGGACAGTAGTGTGTAGTGAAGGGGACAGTAGTGTGTAGTGAAAGGGACAGTAGTGTGTAGTGAAGGGGACAGTAGTGTGCAAGTACAGTAGTGTGTAGTGAAGGGGACAGTAGTGTGCAGTGAAGGGGACAGTAGTGTGTAGTGAAGGGGACAGTAGTGTGTAGTGAAAGGGACAGTAGTGTGTAGTGAAAGGGACACTAGTGTGAAATGTGAATAGTTGTGACCTTTCCCGAGTTAGAAACACTTTGGCTGTGTCCTAAACCGTAATCAAACTCCTCTGTAGGCCGTTAAAAGGACGCAGGAGTTAAGAAATCGATGAGCGAGTTCACGGCTCCGAGCCTACGGCAGCGTTCCGATTCCCTCGACGTCGACTTAATTCTCCCCAAAGCTACGGCCTGATATTCCAGCACTTAATTTAAGAGAGCAGTTAAATCACACGGGCCGCAATACGTCAAAGCGAGAGGGGGCCAAACACGCCATAATGAAAAAGCTATGATTGCTTTTTCTGTCTCGCCAAATGACAGTTATCACCTCGATGACCCGCTCGGGGCCGCAGCCGTCGAGAAATGACACACTGAGGGCATGACGTCGTCTAACAGGGTCGTTACAAAAATCAATACAAAACCCATTTCAAAAAGACACTCGCCGCCGTTCATTTATCGAATCAGCCGCAGGCAAGAAAACAAACTTAGGGTCCGAAAGTCTCGAGTGCACTACCTAGAACTGTCTCTATTCCTTCAGTTATCAAACACTAATGCGATCTTTATTTGGCTCAAACAAGAGTCAATGATACCAGTACAAAACTTCTAGGGAATTTCGGGAGTAGGGGGAGTCGTGTGTAGGGATGGAAACCACCGTGGCCTCTCTGTTGGCTCCGCCCCTTTTAAACTGCAACTGTGGTAAAAAAAAAAAAAAAGTGTACACGCGACTGCACTAAAAGTACACCAAGTACCCAATCTGAGCCACTTTAGTGTCTAATAAGGCTCTAAATATTTCACTCTCAGTTAAACAGAGTTAAACAGACGAATGTGAATCATCCGGATCACCTGAGCGACGCTGTGTATTAGTTTTTGGTAACGGCGGCCATTTTTAATCCTTCTTTGACTTTCTGTCAATAAGCAATCATGACCAAAAAAAAAAAAACAACTGAGGCTAAATGAGCCGAAAACACATCAATCTAGACAGGCTCTGTCTGTCTGTCTGTCTGTCTCTCACACACACACACACACACACACACACAGGTCACTATGTGAGGCCATTGTATCCATACACACCATGCCATTACTGTGATTATACGATGTGGAAGCTAGCTATTGCAGTCTGTAATGTTTAGCTGTTCTGTTTAGCTAATTTGTTTCATTAACAGCCTATTTTACAAAGGAAGCTAGCTAGGTAGCCATGCATATGTTGCCAACATGATTCCTCAAAACCTCATGCATGTTTAACTAGCATTCTTCCTCAAAAACCTTGTTGTAATGCTAGTCATAAATATCCAGCTAATAGCGCACTTTATAGAGAGATTAATTAGCAAGCTAGTTTGTGTTAAACAGAGGGGGGAAAAAACAAACCCTGCTATAAAAACAGTCATAAATAGCTAGCTAGCAAACAGCACAATTTATAGAGTGATTAGCTAGTTATCAAACTATTTATGTTTAACATGGTGAAAAATGACAAGCCCTTGTTGTAATGCTAGGCATAAATAGCTAGCTAGCTGGCTAATAGCAAAATTTTTTTAGAGCTATCATTAAGTTTACACTTAGCTTAGATATTCAAATCGTAACCCCTTGCTCTAACATTTCTATAAATGTGCTATTAGCTGGTTAGGAAGCTATTTATGTTTAGCTGGCGTATTCAAATGACAATGCCTTGTTGTAACGCTAGCCATAAATAGCCAGCTAGCTCACATGCAATTTAGTGAGTGACTTATTAGCTAGCTAGCAAAGTGCCTATGTTTAGCTAACATGTTAAAACAACAACTCCTTGTTGTAACGATAACAGCTAACTACAGCTAATTTATAGAGCATTCAATTTAGAGAGACTTTAGCTAGTTATTTAAGAGTTTCTAACACATTCAAATGCTAGCCCTATTAAGCTAGTTATACAATAGTGCATTTTATAGCGGCATTAGCTAGGTAATATATTCAAATCACAGCCCTTCGTTGTAATGCTAGCCATAAACATTAGTAGCTTGTTAGCAATGTTTCTAGAAATCTGACATTTTAAGCTATTTATGTTAAGCTAACATGTTCAAGTGACAACACTTCATTATAACGATAGCTATAAAAAACAGCTAGCTAACTGCTCGATTAGTTACCTAGCTATTTGTGGCTATGATTATAATGAAAGGTGGCGATTTGAATGTGTTAGCTAATCTTAACTAGCTTGCTATCAAGCTAATGTCTGTATAAATTTGCTTTTAGCTAGATAGGAAGCTATTAGCCATCATTATAATGATAGCCTTAAGTGGCTAGCTTATTTGATTTAGTTAGTTTATTTAATAGCAAGCCAAACAGAATTCCAGAATTTCTTCCAGATTTTTTTGAACGACTAAATATGATTTTTTTATTATTTTTTTTTCATCCTGCCAGCCGCAACCTGGCTGAAAAGGAGAGAAAAACGGGAAACGACAACACAAAGGAAGAAGAGAGAAATGGAAAAAGGAAGCAGATGTCAGAGCCGATGGTACCGTAAGGACACTCGGCCCGGCGCTTAACGCTCGCACTGCGCACTTATTAGCGCCGAACAGGGAGCGACGACTTTTCAATTCCAGCCATGATTTGTTTCTGTATTCCATTTTCCGATGGAGGGATGTGATGGAATTTTTTTTCCCCTTTATTCCCTCCGAAGAGACCAGCGATGTCCTGTAATAGGTTCTCACCAACATGAGCGCCGGCTAAAATAGAAACTTCAACACGTGTACGTTTGTGTCACAGCTGAAAATATTACCTCAGAAATGCACTCGTGTGGCTGAGATTTAAATTCCCTCCCTCCCCACCCCCCCGCTACATGTCTTGTGTGTGTGTGTGTGAGAGAGAGAGCGAGCGAGAGACTGAAGTAAAAGTTAAATGAAATCAGACGACTGAACGAATTTTCCTGTCAGGAAGGAAAAGTCGTGTTACAGTTAGCATTAGCGATTACCTCACCAACACTAACAACTCTAGCAAGATCATCGCTAATTCCATTTAGCTATTTGTGAATGCATTTAAAGATACTTTTAACGTTAGCCCCTGAAACAGATTTTCATTATTTTACTAGCTTAGCTTCTCTACTGAATTTACCATCAGCTGCTCAGACAATGTTGTACCTTTATTCGAAACATTTCTGAATTTCTGGACGTTCTCTGTAGCTAACTGCGCTAACGTCTTGCTTTACTTCAAATTACAAAGGTTTTAGTATCTTAACTACTTAACTTGCTAGCTAGACAGTATATGCCTGGAAATGTTTAGTTTACCTATTCATCGAAAGCTAGCTAGCTAATAGTGCAGTGTATAGCGCGGTTAATTAATTAGCAAGCTATTTATTTGCCCAGTGTCTTTCTGATAGTGGAATCATGAACTGTGACCTTTATCGATGCAAGAGAGGCCTGTAGGTCCTTTGATGTTGTCCTTGGCTCTTTTGTGACTTCCTAGATGAGTAGTTGCTGTGCTCTTGGAAGGTCGGCCACTTCTGGGAAGGTTCACTACTGTGCGGAGTTTTTCCATTTGGAGATAACGGCTCTCACCGTGGTTCTTTGGAGTCCCAGAGCCTTTGAAATAGCTTTGTAACCCTTCCCAGACTGATGTGTTTCAAATCACCTTCTTCCTCATCATGGGTTACTAGGTAAGAGCTTTTAACCAACTTCATGCTGTTGATAAAGTTCTATTGAAGTGTTGATTTGACTGAACAGGGTTTGCAGTAATCAGGCCTGGTCCGAAGTTTCTTCAGTTCCCCGTTCAACTTTAGTTCCTACCTGCAATTTAGTTCTGCAAAAAATATAAGAAAAACTGACAACAACAGTTTCATCTTATAGTGTCATATACGATCTTTCGTTAAACGTATATAGGGATGTTATGGAGAAGTTTGGAAGGAAAGCAGGAGAGATCGTTGGTGTATGTAGCTAGTACAGCTCGCTAGTTTGACAACAACGCTAGTAGGAATCTTAAATCAAACAAGAAATGTTCACGCTTATTAGTGCGTTATTTAATTTGTGTTTAAATAGCTACCACAGCTTTTTTTTTTTAAATCAGAACAAAAACAAAAAAACTGAACAAGCCACGCCCACAAGCTATAATCTAGTGTGAATGCAGGGCGTGTTTACAAATAATGAGGACCTGGACAGCCGTAGCTCCTCCCCTTCCCCCTTATTTGCATATTCATGACATCACATTTGCATGAGAGTCCTGGTGAGGTTCCTTTGTTCCTCCTCTCGCTCTTCCCGGTTAGTTTGATTTCCAGCGGAGCTCGACTAGTAAACAAGTTGTTAGCGTCGGCCGCTTGTTTGTGAACACCGGTTCGTCTGTAGCGTTCGATTGAAAAAGCAATTCGGCTCTCGGACTCGGACAATAAAAGAGCTCTAATCCGGTTTTATTGTGTGGGAATAATGAACACGGTGGCCCGAAGCGGCTCATATAAAAGCCGTCGCTCTCACTCACATCTGGATTTCCATTACCATCAGATCGGAAAGAGAGAGAGAGAAAGAGAGAGAAAAATGTCCTCTGGAGACAGGGCACATCAGTTTTCAGATTTACGCCGGTGATCATGTTCATATGGCTTAGGTTTATGTGGCCTATAGGGTTTAGGGAACAGGGCGTGTGGTTTGGGACGCATCCACAATACAGGTCCATCACCTCCACCATGGACATCGGGGGCGGGGGGGGCGGGGGGGGGGGGGGTTATGATTAAATCAATGAGAAACCAAACAATCTGACAGTTTTATATCTATTTCTTGTCTTTTAATTTTATTTTCTTGTATTTAAAACAGTAATTTTACACAGAAATGATTTATTTAGTTTACACGGAAATATTTTATATGGGATTTATCTAAAAACAAAACAAAAAGCTAATCTGATTCAGAAATGCTTGGTTTTATGTTACTGGAGTGTTTTATATAACATTTACACTTTTAAAAAAAAGTTAAATTGAATCGGAATCGCTTTATTTAATGCTATAACAGTGTTTTATATGGCATTATATGGCATTATGTGGCATTAGGGCTTCCTAATACCAAAAATTAAAAACAGGATTTTGTTCTAATAAAACAAAAATAGATTACTGGTGTGATTATATGCCTGTTTGTGTACATTTAAATTGAATTTTCTTGTATTTAAAACATTAATCTTCATTTTTATTTAATGTTGTTGTTCTGTGTGGTGCTGATTTTGATACTTTTTTGTTATTTAAACTCTTTTCCTTTTTTTAAAAATAGATTTTTACACTTCAGATGCTTATTTTATTTTCACTTTATTTTTTTGATACTTGTTTAAATTACGTGTTTTAAGTCATTTGATTATTCTTTGCTATTATCTTCATGTCTGTTGAATTTTTTAGCTTTGTAACATGGACTTGCAGAGTAAAAATAGTATAATAGTAATAGAAAAATAGTAAAAAAAAATAATAATAATAATGAAATTACTTTTTTTTTTAAATGTTTGTAATTTAATGTTCAAATGACACGTTTACAGTTTTCAACTTATGTTCCAGATTTAATCACATTAACACTTTTAAGCTTAGAGACTTTTATTTATTTTTTTTTACAGTTTTATTTTTTTACTATAAATATAAGTATAAATTCTCAGTCAGTTTTTACAGTTTTTTATCTTTTTTTTTACACTTAAGTTGTTATTACGTAGTAAATCAGTAATACAAACATTACATGAGTAATTACAGAATAATTATTTAGTATTCAAATTCTTCTGTAAATAAAAAGGTAAAATGAAAGCAATGTTTTGTTAAATTTGTCTTTTTTTATGATTCATTTTTAAATTAATTATTTTAATTATTTCATAATTTCCATTAAATAATTGCAGTAATTTACAAGTAAAATTAAACTTGCTTTAATTCTTCAATCATTGTAGTGTGAGTTTGATATTTTTGCAGATTTTTTTATTTTTTTTTTTAAATAACATCACACTGATTCTTTCTCATGCCTAAAATTACTCAGAAATAAATTTTAAAAATAATAAAATAAGTAGAAGAGAGCGGTATAACACTGACACTGGTTCATGTTTTAAGTATAAAGCACTTAATACTAATTATTTAATTTATATTAAAAAAAAATAATGCAGGGTAATTATAGTGTGAAAATAATTAGTGTGCTTTTTACACAATAGTGTGAAAACGTTTGCAATAAAATATTTCCTGCCTTATTATTTAGTGATAACCAGAATTATTTATTTATTTACTTGTTTATTTATTTATTTATTTCTCACTTTCTCGCCTGTGTGGAATTTTCTGTTCTACAGTTATCGCTGTTGATTTTCATCCGTCCCTCATTCCACTCCTGACAGTCTGTGTGTGTGTGTGTGTGTGTGTGTGTGTGTGTGTGTGTGTGTATTTTGCCCATCTGGGGCTGAGACCCCAGAGCTCATGCCAGGAATTGGAGGACAATCCTGTCAGGCTAGAGGACACACAGCCAGCACAGAGGTCACACACACACTCTCTCTCTCTCTCTCTCTCACACACACACACACACACACACACACACAGGTCTAATGTGAGGTATAACCACTGAGACAAGAACGTAAAAATAATTCCCACCAGGGTAACAGTGTGTGTGTGTCTGTGTAAGACCTTCCATACACACTCTTCTTTGTGCCTCATAAACCCGACAGCTTCAGACAATTAAACCCCGGCGGTTAAAGTGTAGCTCACATGATGTTTTTCTTACCACCGAAGGAGTGAAGCCCTTTTTGCATATATGTGTGTGTGTGTGTGTGTGTGTGAGAGAGAGAGAGAGAGACACACACACACGCATTTTAGGTCACTTTATCACAGTATAATGTCGTACAGCTACATCGTCACACTTTTTTTCAGGGTCACCACACACACACACACACACACACACACACACACATTTCCTCTGTGCTAAAATCATCAAAGCAAACACAGTGCTAATTATTACACACAGCTCAATGTCACCTTCTCACTGTTACAGATTCATAACGGCCAGCAGGTGTGTGTTTGTGTGTGTGTGTTTGACTTCTTACGACGTCTGAAGTTAGACAAGTGACTACACACACACACAGATTTATTTTATGAAGAATAAACAGAGAGAGAGAGAGAGAGAGATGAAGGAATGAAGAAGAGAAAAGAAGAGAAGAAGGAGGAGAAAAGAACAGGGATAGCAAAAAAAACAGCAAAGAAGAGAATAAAAAAGAGGAAAAATGAGAGGAAGGGAGGAAATGAGGGGAAAGGGAAAAAAGTAGAAGAGAGAAAAATGATAAGAGGGAGAAGAAATGAGGAAAGAGAAGACGAGAAGAAAAGGAACGAAGGGAATCAAAAATTAGAAGAAAACAACATGTGAAGTGGAAGAAAGGATGAGTAGGAAATTAGAGGAAGTGATAGATGGATAAGAGAGGCTAAAGAGAAGAAAACAAAAAAAAGAAAGAAGAGAAGGAAAAAGGAGAAGTAGAAAGTAGAGGAGAGGAGAAGTGAGCAATGAAGAGATGAAAAAAGAGATGAGAGCAAAAGGAGGAAATAAGAAGAGAAGGGATAAAAAAAGAGAGAGAGAAGAAGGAAAAGAGAAAGGAGGAGAGAAATAAAGGGGAAAAAAGGAAGCAGAAGAGAAGAACCGAGAAAAGAACTGATAGTGAGGAAGAAGCGATAGAATAAGAGGAAGAATGAAGAAAAGGCAGGGGAAAACAGGACAGAAAAATAACAGAAGAAAAAAGAGCAAAAGAGAGAAGAGAAAAATAACAACAAAGATGAGGCAGGAAGAAAAAGGAGGAGAGGAACTGTAGATAAGGAACAAAGGACGAGGGGGAAAAAAGAGAGAGAAAAAAGGGGAGCACATGGCTCCAGATAACAGAAATGAATAAAGAAAGAAAGAAGAGGAAAAGACGAGAAGAAAAAGAGAAATGTGGAGAAAGATGGTGTGAGAAATAAAGCAGAAAGAGAAAAGAAAAGAGAATGAGGGGGGAAGAGAAAAAAAAAAAAAAAAGAGAAAGTCGTGAAAAGAAAAAGCAACGACTGAAAATTGATGAAAAAAAGAGGAGAGAACCGAAGAACAGAAAAGTGTGATGAAGAGGAAAGGATGAGAAGGAAATTATATTTCATGTCAGGAGCAAAAGAGAAGGAAGGATATGAATGGATAAATGATTGGGGGGGGGAGAAGTGCAAAGAGCAAACTAAGAGGAGAAGGAAAGAAGGGAGATAAATAAGAGAAAGGTGGAGAAAAGAAGAAGAAGAAGAAGCATAATTTTTTTTTTTTTAAAGGAGAGAAGAGAGGACAGAACAAGACATAAGAGAAGGAAAAATAAATGAAGAAGAAGAGAAAAAAGATGTGAAGAACGAAGGAGGAGAAGCAAAAGGAGGGAAAACAAAAGACCTTGTAGGAGAGAGAGAGAAAATGTGGACAGAGGACAAGAAGAAGAAAGGGAGAGGAAAGAAGCAAACAAGTGATAAGAGATGAGAAGAAGAAATAAAAATTTTTTAAAAAGCAAGAAGGTGGGTAAGGGAAAAGAAGAAAAAGCAGGAGGAGCAAGGAGAAGAAAATGCTGGAAGGATGCTGAGAAAACGAAAGGAAAGGAAAGAAATTGTGAAGAAGAAGAAAGGATGAGAAGGAAATTATATATTTTTTTATATTTTAATGAGCAAATAAAGAGAAAAGGAGATGGAAAAATGAGTTTAGGAGAAGAGCAAGAAGAGACAGAAGACGAAAGTTAAAAAAAAAAAAAAAAAAAGGATGACATGAGGAAAGAAAAAAGGAAAGAAAAGACAGTAGTGATTAAGAAGCTCGCCCTCCTGACATGAGCGGACATATTTACAGGTAATTACAGCCGGAGAAGGAGAAATCTCTCTGTCCATCCATGTGTCTGTCTCTCCGTCTGTCTGTCTGTCTGAGAGTCAGTAGAATAAAATGTTATTTCTAAACTGCTTTTTAACACAGATTGTCTCAAAACATCTTTAAAGCCTTTCAGATACCAAGCCAATGCTGACTGGGGTGAGAAGAAGCCTTCTGAAAGGAAATCCCTCTGGAAGAACTGAGACTCAACAGAGAAAGCCCATGTCATTCCAGAAGTTCTCGCTCATATGGAATATAATTTGGGCCTCAAAATTACATGAAAATGAGATTCTTGGCCTCTGAACGGCAGGATTGCGCATTTGTAGGAGCTTAAGGGCCTTACTATGGTAGAAGGAGGAACTTACGGCCCTCAGAATGGCAGGAGGTGGAGCTTATGGACCTCAAAATGGCAGTAGGTCTAGTGTGTAGGCCAAAGCATGGGAGGAGTAGGAGCCTAAGCACCTCAGGATGACAAGTTAGAGCTAGTAGGCCTTAGGACTAGTGCAGTAGGACCTTGGGCAGGTAGGACATGGAGCTTGTGGGCTCAGGATGGCAGGAATATGTGCCTGCTTGCTTCAGGATGGCAGGAGTAGGACTTTGCAGGCCTCAAATTGTCAGAAGCAGAAGGTTTGTGGCTCACAAGCAGGCTCCTAGGAGCTTCTAGGCCTCACCATGGGAGGAGTAGGACTTTGTAGGCCTCAGTATGGCAGAGACAGAAGCAGTCAAAACTTGTCAACCTCAGAAGTTCAGATGTAGGAGCTATTAACCTTCAGGATTGAAGAAGCTGGAAATGGTAGGCTTTAGGATGGCAGTAATATGAGCTTGAGGAGCACCGAAGGAAAGGAGTGGGAGCTCATGACTGGAGGAGTAGGACCTTATGGACCTCAGAATGACAATTGTCAGAGCTTTCTTGGATCTCAGAATGGTAGGAGAATGAGTCTCTAGGCCTCAGGATCGGAGGACTAGGACCTTATGCACCTCAGAATGGCAGGTCTTGGTGCTATAGGCCTTAGGTGTGAAGGAGTAGGACCTAGTCGATGTCAAGATGACAGAAGTTAAATCTTGCCAGCCAGAAGTCCTGGAAGAGGCAGAGCTTGTATGCTTCAGTATGACAGAAGCAGAAGGTTCTTGGTTCTAAGGATGGAAGAAGTTTCTAGGCCTCAGGAGGGCAATAGTGGGAGCTTGTTCATAGATTGGAGGGGTTGGAGATCAGAATGGGAAGAATAAGGGCTTAAAGACGAAGTGGGAGCTTATAGGCTTCAGGATAGCAGAAGGAGAAGGTTCTTGGATCTCAGGATGGCACGTGCTACAAGTTATGAGCTTGTAGGCCTCAGGATTGGAGCAGTAGAAGCTTGAGGACCTCAGGATAAACAAAGGAAGTGTTTGTAGGCCCCAGGATGACAGAAGTGAGAGTATCTACATTATCCAATCATGATTACAGGAACGAAGCATACCCAAACTATCAGGCTCGATGCAGTCCATGTTTCTGATGAAGGCAGAACTAGCAGGTGCATGGCATGGAGCTGTTAGTGTGTGGTTGATGAGCACCGGTTTGGGACGTGTAGCCATGGACAGACTGCAACACACTCGCTACGTAATCAATTATTCCAGACAATCTGCTTAAATCTCACTTTAACACATCCTGTTTATCCATGTATTAAATTACAATGAACACTTTTTTTTTTTAACATTTTAGGTCTTTTTTTTTTTATTACTTCTAGTTCACTCACACACAAACTCCATATTAGCATAAGAACAGGTGGAGAAGGAAACCCCGCTACTGTACCGAGGCTAATTTGACACAATATGCATGACTAATGACGCCCAAAAATAACAAATTAGGGTTCACAGTTGGGACACAGGGCTCTGGTGATGGGACGCCACTGTGTGCCAGAAGGACAAAAGCCCAGAAAAGTCAGTGAGTGGTATTGGACGTCCTGTCCTTGGCACTTTTTTTGGCATGCGAGCGTCCCCAAAACCAGTGCCATGCAATCCTGCTGGCAGACGAGAAGGACGCTTGGCTGTCACGCTCACTTTTCCATCCAAAGGACTACAAAGGGTCTGGATTGTGTTCATAGCGTGCTAATCATAGCGTGACACCGATGCTGACCCTGTCGTACAAGCCAGAGGTGAGACGATTCTTATTTTAATCTATTCGGATAAGTTTCATTCTTCTGAAAGACCTAAGAGAAAATGTTTGGGAGGCCAAGCAGAGCTAGGTCCTCGTATAACTTGCTAATTAACCAGGCTAATATAATAGCTAGCTTTTGTGTGGGATCAGAGTGCAGAAGCAGAAACGAAAAACAAGAACCAGTGATGTTAGCATGTAACATATAGCTAGAGGTTAGAGTTGTTTGGCATCTCTGTGTCCTCTGCCAGGTTTGAACAAACTAATAAAAGAGCCAATAGTTGAGATCTGATTAAAAAGACAAAGATAAAATACCTTGCCGTATGCTAAAAAAAAAAAAAACAATATAAAATAATTAGCAAGATATTTTTCTACAGAATAAACAAAAACAAATTTAATTTGGCGTCAGAAACATCTGCTAAATTAGCAGAAAGTAGCTAAATAAATGGAGTAACAATAGCTGAGGTCTTTCTCCAAAAACAAAATATACTTTTGTTTGTTGATCAAAGGAAATAATTGTGCTAACACCTGAGAAGCCTCTACAAAATTAGCCAGGCTAAATAAGGTCAGTCTGTGATACCTTTTAGCATTAGCGTGGTCTTCCTCTACAAAGGCAGTGAAGAAAGCAACAAAAAGATTGACTTTATTATATCTTTATTATCTTTTCTCCCCCCTCAGGGATCCCTCCCTGTTATCCCGTCTTTTTTTTGTCATCCGATGCTAACGCCTGCCAGTTATCCGGAGCGAACAGGTGGCACGTTGCAGGTGGCAGGCTAATCCTTATAAAGATCTTACTTCATTAAGGAATCCGTTTAATGTAGCCACTCGATTGATAAATCGTCCAAACCGCAGGCCTGCTGCTTCTTACCCTTCGTCACGCCAAGATTGACTCACAATGCGCGTGCGTGGTAAATTAATTATTATAAATTAATAAAGTATTTAATACAGAATCAAAAATAAATAAATAAAAATAGCAAATGTGATATGTCTTAGCAAATGTTGTGTGAAATCCTTACACTGCTTTAAGAGCACTTAAAGAAGAAACTATGCTAATGCCTGTCCATGTTAGCGTGTTGTGCTAACACGCTTCCCGCGTTAATGAAAAAACAACAAAACAACCAGCATCATAAATGTTAACTGAAAGGAAAACTGAAGCTGAATTAAATTACCTCAGATTAAATTACCTCAGCCTATGCTAGCAGGTTATTCTGGAATCTAGCATTAGCAGGGACTTCCTCTGTGAAATAAATAAATAAACAAAATGAATAATTGGATGCCGCTTAGTTAATTTATCTAATCTACTCGAAAGAGAGAAGGACATTTACATGAAGGATATGTAGAGCTCAAGCCTAGCTGCTAAATTGAACGCTAGTTAATTGTATTATTAAGTTAGCCTTACTATACCGTATAGTGAGAGGACGTGTGCGCTCTTGCACTCGCTTTAGCATTAGCCGAATGCGATTTATGTCGAATGCTAATCATATCCACTAACCGCTAATTAGCTGCTCAGCTAGCAAGCTCATTTATTGCATCCCAGACCATGTTCCTTTTTATATCATTTATTGACTCTTCTATCAAAATCGATTCGGACATTAGCATTATTAGCAATATGACATCGCAACTGCTGTAACATTTACTTCAAGATCACCAACCGGGCTTATCTCAATCTCGGTGATTAGCAATGTAAACCATATCGTTGAGAGTAAGACAGAACGCCTCCGAGGGAAACCACTGGAAGAAATTTACATCTTAAAGCACATGCTGAAAGGGTAGCTTGCCATTTGATGCAAAATGAGCCGGGTTTGATATGCAGGTTCTGACATTAGAAAACTGGAATGCTAATCCTTGAGAAATGGGGAAGGTTATCTCCATGGAAGACAAAGACAAGTGTGCTTTGAAAGCAGCTGAAACTAGGAGACTGTATATAGATGTATTGCTAGTATGCTAATTTTATTTTTAGCGGAGTAAAGTTCCATCAGCTGTAACGAACAAAGAAAATCAGATGTTATCATTTTGAAACGTTTATTATCGTTGCTCACATCATCCACGGGTCCGAACGGCTTCATCCGCCATTTTGAAAGCAAAACCTTTACGGCAAGAAAGTTCAGTTCCATTAACGAAGACCTTAAGCAACTAATCTATTGTGGCATCATAGCATCATAGCATAGCATGGCATCAACAGCTAATGAAGTGTAGTGGGGAGAAAAAATCAGCTGGTAAATAGACATTACACTATAGACTAATATTTTATTGTTTGGTACAAATTATGCCTAATGTATTTTCTCTGACTTTTTTTTTTTTGAAGAAGTAGGCTATATGTAACCAAGTCAGCTAGTTAGCAGTAATCTTCTGTGGGAATTAAGCTACCTAACAGTACCCCCTCTAGTAATTTCTGATTTTAGTAATCTGGCAGTGATAACTTTGTCTAGTTAGCAGTAATGTCCTGTGGTAACTTGAACTCTAATTTAATCTAATATTTAGCAGTAACCTCATGTGGTAACTTTTTTTTTCTGGTTAGCAGTAAAGTCATGAAAATTTTCTAGCTATCAGTAACATCCTCTGGTAATTTCCTAGCTAGTTGTAACATCCTGTAGTAAATATCTCTAACTAGCATTAAACCTGTGTACTAACTTTTTCTAGTTGGTAGTAATCTCCCATGGTAAATGTCTAGCTAAATGTGCCCTCCTGTGGTAAATTTCTAACTATAAGTAACCTCCTTTGTTACAATTTAAGCTAGAAGTATATTTATAGCTAGCAGTACCCTCCTATGGTAAATTTCTAGGTAGCAGTACCCTCCTGTGGTAAAGTTGTAGCAAGCAGTACCCTCCTCTGGTAAAGTTCTAGTTAAATGTACCCTGCTGTGATAACATTTTAGCTAGAAGTAAATTTGTAGTTAGAAGTACCCTCCTATGGTAAATTTCTAGGTATCAGTAGGTACAAATTTACCCTCCTGTGGTAAATTTCTAACTAGAGGTAACCTTGTGTGGTAACATTTTAGCTAAAAGTTATTTGTAATTAGCAGTAACCTCCTATGGTAAATTTCTAGGTAGCAGTACCCTCCTGTGGTAAATTTCTAGTTAGCAGTAACCTCCTATGGTAAATTTCTAGGTAGCAGTACCCTTCTGTGGTAAATTTCTAGCTAAATGTACCCTGCTGTGGTAACTTTCGACCTGGCAGTAACCTCCTGTGGTAAATTTCTAACTAGAGGTAACCTTGTGTGGTACATTTTTAGCTAGAAGTAAATTTGTAGTTAGCAGTAACCTCCTATGGTAAATTTCTAGGTAGCAGTACCCACCTGTGGTAAAGTTCTAGCTAAATGTAGCCTGCTGTGGTAACATTTTAGCTAAAAGTTATTTGTAGTTAGCAGTAACCTCCTATGGTAAATTTCTAGGTAGCAGTACCCTCCTGTGGTAAATTTCTAGCTAAATGTACCCTGCTGTGGTAGCTTTCGACCTGGCAGTAACCTCCTGTGGTAAATTTCTAACTAGAGGTAACCTCCTGTGGTACTTTGTAGCTAGAAGTAAATTTGTAGCTTGCAGTAACCTCCTGTGGTGATGCATCATGCAAGCTGATGAAGCAGTGGAAAGGATGTGTTAATAGCCGTGGTTAATCCTGTACGATAAACATTCCTGTCTATCAAACTTTAACGTTCTGTGTAACGAGCTCAAGGACGGAAATAAGGATTGATTAAAGATGTCAAGTGTACATTTCGACCTCGTCTCCGAGAACATACAGTCTAAATTCCGTTGTACCGTGAGATTTCATTTAAATCGGTGATAATAAGGAGAAAAAGTTCTTATCGTGGAGCCAGACATGGCAGCTAATTTAGCGTGCAGCTAGGTCTTCATATCTCAGTGTGAGGTAGTTAATTTGTGGTTTAGAAAGATGGAGAAGAGGGGGGGGGGGGAAATCAGTGTTACAGGTGTGAAGAGGCAATTAGCTGTCTGTCTGAATCAAGGTCATGATTGTTATCTGGTAACGGTAGTTTTCTCATTTTCTCTTCCTCTCTTTATAGCGAAATGTAGTCTTTATACTTTAAATTGACAACGCAGCAATCTGATTTACCTCGTGTTTCATTAACGTTTCCATTCTTCAGAGCGGTCATTTTTTTATATTACAAAGTACAAGTGTGCAGCAGAAAGAGATGGATAATGAAGGGTAGCGCAGCTATATCTAAGAATGAGTCATTTTGAATGAATGCATAGATTATTACAAATTTATACATGTAACCCCCTGTGGTAAGTTTTTCTAGTTTATAGTTACTTCCTGTGGTAAATTTCTAGCTATCAGTAACATCCTGTGGTACTTTTCTAGCTAGTAGTAACCTCCTGTGGTATTTTCTTTTTATAGCTAGTATTAAATCAGCACGTTACCATCAACAATAGCTAGTGGTGGTGAAGTGGAGCGCCGTAATTCTGAAAAGGGGTTGAGTTAGCACAAACACTACAATCGAGTCAGCTCCTTTCGTTTCATTTAAAAGATAACATGAAACAGCAATACAAAGCATTTTCTTCTGCTATGTGTATACATTTCCAACTGGGAGGTGGTCATTGGTTTTGTTCATGATTCGAACGGGATTTTAAAAAAACATCCAGACAGTTGTGAAAGACAACAAATGGTTGCGCAATGGTTGGATTTTGTAATTTGTTAGAAATTGTTGGATTTCATATGAGTAAGTCGTTAGAATTAGCGTTAAATTGATGGGTTTCGTAGAAGTCGTTAGTACTGGTGTTTAAATTTGGTGTTTTGGATTTCATACAAGAAAGTCATCAGAATTTCAGTACAAATCTGTAGAATTAGCTCAGAATTAAAGATACAGACTAGCTACAGCTAGCTATCATTTGTTTTTATTGTTACCACAACTAGGATTTTTTTATTTATTTATTTATTTAAATATAAAGTTTTATTTCTTCATGGGAGATCTTTTTTTCCACTATGTTTTTCAAACTTCCGCTATTTTCCAGTGAATAGAATTATGGGATTGTTTTTTAAATGGTCTAAATGAGACAACTAGAAGAGGCACCTGTCTTTATGCTGCCTTCACTCTGAAGAACATGGTCATTTTTTTTTTCCTTTCCTCCCCCCCCCATGGCCTGATGAGGAAATACAGCGGCATGCCAATTCCTGATATCCGCGCCCGTTTCGCAACAAACGCAGTCGGCGCAAATTGCCAGCGAGATCTCGTTGTCCAATTTGTCTCAACAGAAGTAGAGGGACGTCATGACGGTGACCCTTCCTGCATCGTTATTTCCCTTCAAAATAACCCGCTTGGCTATTTCAGAGACGCCGAGACGACTGAAAGAAAGAGAGAGAGAGAGAGAGAGAGAGAGAGAGAGAGAGAGAGAGAGAGAGAGAGATGGTGTTGTGGGATAATGGTATTGGTATCAAATTTATTCCTTCCCCATCTACCTCGTCTCTGTGAAAGCAGACATGCGGCGAGGTCGTGGGGTCAAAGCGCAGGGAGACAGTGTCGTGTGCGAACTGTCACGCTTCGCCACCTACTATGACATGCGCTGTGCCGTTTGTCGTCTGTCCGACATGCAAATTGTCCCGGGCCTGCTGTCATGGAAAAAAAAAATGCAGCTGCCTCCGAGAAACGAGAAGAAGGAGAAGGAGAAAACGAGCCCACCTGTAACTGCCGAAAGGAGTGATGGACAAGCATTCAGAAACGGCGACGGCGACTTTCCAGCACGTTCAGCGCAAATAATTCCTCTCGAGAACCTGAACTCACTCAAGGCTTTCAGTTCAGGAACCCAGCTGGAAAGCAGACAGGACAACATCAGCCGTCTCACTCGCTTTGTGAATTAATAACTGCGATCTCTTAATGTGCGTCACAATACAGTTCATAAATAAAATGGTCCATTTGATGTACAAAACAAAAACATCGCAAAATTAACAATAAAATTCTACATTTCAACAGTGAAAAGTCAAAATTTACACATTAAAACGTACACAAAACACACCAAAGTTACACATTCTGAGGACTGGAGCTAGAGGTCATAACCTTTCTTAAAATTATTGGATTTCAAACAAGCGAGTCATTACAATTAGTGTAAAATTGTTGGATTTTGTATGAATGAGTCATTAGAATTAGTGTAAAATTGTTGGATTGTGTATGAATGAGTCATTAGAATTAGTGTAAAATTGTTGGATTGTGTATGAATGAGACATTACAATTAGTGTAAAATTGTTGTATTGTGTATGAATGAGACATTACAATTAGTGTAAAATTGTTGTATTTCAAACGAGTGAGTCATTAGAATTAGTGTAAAATTGTTGGATTGTGTATGAATGAGTCATTACAATTAGTATAAAATTGTTGGATTGTGTATGAATGAGTCATTACAATTAGTGTAAAATTGTTGGATTGTGTATGAATGAGTCATTAGAATTAGTGTAAAATTGTTGGATTTCAAACGAGTGAGTCATTACAATTAGTGTAAAATTGTTGGATTGTGTATGAATGAGTCATTACAATTAGTGTAAAATTGGTGTATTTCAAATGAGTGAGTCATTAGAATTAGTGTAAAATTGTTGGATTGTGTATGAATGAGTCATTAGAATTAGTGTAAAATTGTTGGATTGTGTATGAATGAGTCATTACAATTAGTGTAAAATTGTTGGATTTCAAACGAGTGAGTCATTACAATTAGTGTAAAATTGTTGGATTGTGTATGAATGAGTCATTACAATTAGTGTAAAATTGTTGGATTGTGTATGAGTGAGTCATTACAATTAGTGTAAAATTGTTGGATTGTGTATGAATGAGTCATTACAATTAGTGTAAAATTGTTGGATTGTGTATGAGTGAGTCATTAGAATTAGTGTAAAATTGTTGGATTGTGTATGAATGAGTCATTAGAATTAGTGTAAAATTGTTGGATTGTGTATGAGTGAGTCATTAGAATTAGTGTAAAATTGTTGGATTGTGTATGAATGAGTCATTAGAATTAGTGTAAAATTGTTGGATTGTGTATGAATGAGTCATTACAATTAGTGTAAAATTGTTGGATTTCAAACGAGTGAGTCATTACAATTAGTGTAAAATTGCTGGATTGTGTATGAATGAGTCATTACAATTAGTGTAAAATTGTTGGATTGTGTATGAGTGAGTCATTACAATTAGTGTAAAATTGTTGGATTGTGTATGAATGAGTCATTACAATTAGTGTAAAATTGTTGGATTGTGTATGAATGAGTCATTAGAATTAGTGTAAAATTGTTGGATTGTATATGAATGAGTCATTACAATTAGTGTAAAATTGTTGGATTGTGTATGAATGAGTCATTACAATTAGTGTAAAATTGTTGGATTTCAAATTAGTGAGTCATTACAATTAGTGTAAAATTGTTGGATTGTGTATGAGTGAGTCATTATAATTAGTGTAAAATTGTTGGATTGTGTATGAGTGAGTCATTACAATTAGTGTAAAATTGTTGGATTGTGTATGAATGAGTCATTACAATTAGTGTAAAATTGTTGGATTGTGTATGAATGAGTCATTAGAATTAGTGTAAAATTGTTGGATTGTGTATGAGTGAGTCATTACAATTAGTGTAAAATTGTTGGATTGTGTATGAGTGAGTCATTACAATTAGTGTAAAATTGTTGGATTGTGTATGAATGAGTCATTACAATTAGTGTAAAATTGTTGGATTGTGTATGAATGAGTCATTAGAATTAGTGTAAAATTGTTGGATTTCAAACGAGTGAGTCATTACAATTAGTGTAAAATTGTTGGATTGTGTATGAATGAGTCATTAGAATTAGTGTAAAATTGTTGGATTGTGTATGAATGAGTCATTACAATTAGTGTAAAATTGTTGTATTTCAAACGAGTGAGTCATTAGAATTAGTGTAAAATTGTTGGATTGTGTATGAATGAGTCATTACAATTAGTATAAAATTGTTGGATTGTGTATGAATGAGTCATTACAATTAGTGTAAAATTGTTGGATTGTGTATGAATGAGTCATTAGAATTAGTGTAAAATTGTTGGATTTCAAACGAGTGAGTCATTACAATTAGTGTAAAATTGTTGGATTGTGTATGAATGAGTCATTACAATTAGTGTAAAATTGGTGTATTTCAAATGAGTGAGTCATTAGAATTAGTGTAAAATTGTTGGATTGTGTATGAATGAGTCATTAGAATTAGTGTAAAATTGTTGGATTGTGTATGAATGAGTCATTACAATTAGTGTAAAATTGTTGGATTTCAAACGAGTGAGTCATTACAATTAGTGTAAAATTGTTGGATTGTGTATGAATGAGTCATTACAATTAGTGTAAAATTGTTGGATTGTGTATGAGTGAGTCATTACAATTAGTGTAAAATTGTTGGATTGTGTATGAATGAGTCATTACAATTAGTGTAAAATTGTTGGATTGTGTATGAGTGAGTCATTAGAATTAGTGTAAAATTGTTGGATTGTGTATGAATGAGTCATTAGAATTAGTGTAAAATTGTTGGATTGTGTATGAGTGAGTCATTAGAATTAGTGTAAAATTGTTGGATTGTGTATGAGTGAGTCATTAGAATTAGTGTAAAATTGTTGGATTGTGTATGAATGAGTCATTAGAATTAGTGTAAAATTGTTGGATTGTGTATGAGTGAGTCATTAGAATTAGTGTAAAATTGTTGGATTGTGTATGAATGAGTCATTACAATTAGTGTAAAATTGTTGGATTGTGTATGAGTGAGTCATTACAATTAGTGTAAAATTGTTGGATTGTGTATGAATGAGTCATTACAATTAGTGTAAAATTGTTGGATTGTGTATGAATGAGTCATTAGAATTAGTGTAAAATTGTTGGATTGTGTATGAATGAGTCATTAGAATTAGTGTAAAATTGTTGGATTGTGTATGAATGAGTCATTACAATTAGTGTAAAATTGTTGGATTTCAAATTAGTGAGTCATTACAATTAGTGTAAAATTGTTGGATTGTGTATGAGTGAGTCATTACAATTAGTGTAAAATTGTTGGATTGTGTATGAGTGAGTCATTACAATTAGTGTAAAATTGTTGGATTGTGTATGAATGAGTCATTACAATTAGTGTAAAATTGTTGGATTGTGTATGAATGAGTCATTAGAATTAGTGTAAAATTGTTGGATTTCAAACGAGTGAGTCATTACAATTAGTGTAAAATTGTTGGATTGTGTATGAATGAGTCATTACAATTAGTGTAAAATTGTTGGATTGTGTATGAGTGAGTCATTACAATTAGTGTAAAATTGTTGGATTGTGTATGAGTGAGTCATTAGAATTAGTGTAAAATTGTTGGATTGTGTATGAGTGAGTCATTAGAATTAGTGTAAAATTGTTGGATTGTGTATGAATGAGTCATTAGAATTAGTGTAAAATTGTTGGATTGTGTATGAATGAGTCATTACAATTAGTGTAAAATTGTTGGATTTCAAACGAGTGAGTCATTACAATTAGTGTAAAATTGTTGGATTGTGTATGAATGAGTCATTACAATTAGTGTAAAATTGTTGGATTGTGTATGAGTGAGTCATTACAATTAGTGTAAAATTGTTGGATTGTGTATGAATGAGTCATTACAATTAGTGTAAAATTGTTGGATTGTGTATGAATGAGTCATTAGAATTAGTGTAAAATTGTTGGATTGTGTATGAATGAGTCATTAGAATTAGTGTAAAATTGTTGGATTGTGTATGAATGAGTCATTACAATTAGTGTAAAATTGTTGGATTTCAAATTAGTGAGTCATTACAATTAGTATAAAATTGTTGGATTGTGTATGAGTGAGTCATTACAATTAGTGTAAAATTGTTGGATTGTGTATGAGTGAGTCATTACAATTAGTGTAAAATTGTTGGATTGTGTATGAGTGAGTCATTACAATTAGTGTAAAATTGTTGGATTGTGTATGAATGAGTTATTACAATTAGTGTAAAATTGTTGGATTGTGTATGAATGAGTCATTAGAATTAGTGTAAAATTGTTGGATTTCAAACGACTGAGTCATTACAATTAGTGTAAAATTGTTGGATTGTGTATGAATGAGTCATTACAATTAGTGTAAAATTGTTGGATTTCAAATGAGTGAGTCATTAGAATTAGTGTAAAATTGTTGGATTGTGTATGAATGAGTCATTAGAATTAGTGTAAAATTGTTGGATTGTGTATGAATGAGTCATTACAATTAGTGTAAAATTGTTGGATTTCAAACGAGTGAGTCATTACAATTAGTGTAAAATTGTTGGATTGTGTATGAATGAGTCATTACAATTAGTGTAAAATTGTTGGATTGTGTATGAGTGAGTCATTACAATTAGTGTAAAATTGTTGGATTGTGTATGAATGAGTCATTAGAATTAGTGTAAAATTGTTGGATTGTGTATGAGTGAGTCATTACAATTAGTGTAAAATTGTTGGATTGTGTATGAGTGAGTCATTACAATTAGTGTAAAATTGTTGGATTGTGTATGAGTGAGTCATTACAATTAGTGTAAAATTGTTGGATTGTGTATGAGTGAGTCATTACAATTAGTGTAAAATTGTTGGATTGTGTATGAATGAGTCATTAGAATTAGTGTAAAATTGTTGGATTGTGTATGAATGAGTCATTAGAATTAGTGTAAAATTGTTGGATTTCAAACGAGTGAGTCATTACAATTAGTGTAAAATTGTTGGATTGTGTATGAATGAGTCATTACAATTAATGTAAAATTGTTGGATTTCAAAAATAAACAAATCTGCATGTTTTCTATTTTAGATTTTAATTTAATTGCAATTTTAATTTACAGTATGATGCATTTTAAATATGAACGACTTGCACTTATTACAACTTATTTCAGCCAATTCTACATAGATAGATAGAGTGAAATAGAAATGCATTTAAACATCTTGTTCATTATCTGATATCGTTTAATATATTAAAATCAAATTCGAACACGTGACCCCTCCTGACACACACACACACACACACTTTCCCATTGTCTTCTTTTGTGCGTGCGCGCACACACACACACACGCACACACACACATTTCCTCCACTATATATGTATATATATATATATATATATGAAGGATTAAATGTAACCACAGCTCACTCGCTCTTTTTTTTTTTCTTTCTTTCTTTAATGATATGACTCTTCTCTCATCGTATAATTTTCCTCCAGGCAAATATATTCATCCTCCACCTTTCTAATCGCACGGGACGTTTTGCATAAATCCGCCGATATTCACTGAGAATCAAACATATCAAAAGGTTTCCTGTCTTTGAAGTGCGGTGGTCCCTAATTTCAAAAACAGATTCTGATGATAAATAAATGCATTATTTATGATCCAGGAGAGGGGAAAAACAACACTCAGAATGCGCGGCCACATTTTAAAAATGTCATCCGAGGCGGGACGGACGCGTCTCTCCAGCCTGCCTTTTTAGCTCGAGACACAAAGACCAAAGCAAAAATAACAACACACGGATAATTATATATTCGGGCCGTGGACGTAATTATCATCGTGTTCAGTGTTAGTTTAAGAGCTGACATATGCTAATACGTACACAAATCTCTCGCGCTGTAACGCGGTCCTGATTAGTGATGTGAAAATTGAAATGACATCATAAATTACAAGTAAACAACCAAAAACAAACAAACAAAAAAGAAAACACAAACGTATAACACATTCCTTTGGATAGGTTCAAAATGCTAATATACATAATATCGTTATTGTTTATGTTACTAGACGTTATATGTAATATATTTAAATAACATGCATTTAAGTATACATCATTTTTTAAATTTACTCATCAAACTGGATTTTATTCCATATTATTTTTCCCCACCAGTCTGATTTAAATTCATTTAATAATTTATCGTTTATTTTTATTTCCGTTTCCAAACCAGGCTGGAATATTAAAAACGTACGACTCTCTCCACGTTGGAGGCTGAAAAAAATCTGTCACAATTTCGAAAATGATTGTAAATACACAGCGTATATACTGTACACGCCAAAGTCACTTTATAGGCTCAGCGAAAGGCATTCTGTCAAGCGAATTCTGTACGCCTTCAAAAAAAATAACGAAATGAAACTTTTTAAGTATCAAAACAATTGCTTTATAAAGCAGGAAATAATAAAACGATCAACAAATATTTAGAACATACATATATGTATATTTTAATTTATATTTGAAATAACAATTATTAAGTATTACGTGATCTGAAATTTGACCACTTTGCTCCGAGAACTTTAATTTTATTTATTTAGCCTCTACTGCATGAATTATTACATTTACATCAAAATAAATGTTTTTATGGATTTTTATTACTTGGATTAGTTCAAGTAATACAAAATTTTTTATAAAAATTTGGAAAAAAAAAAAAATTGGTTGCATAAGTTGGTAAATTGTTGCCATATGGCAACAATGTGCAATGGTGGAACGTATCATATAGTCAAAAATAACACAAAATGTATGAGATTACATTCCAATTACTGCATTTTCTGCCACCTAGTAAACATGTACAAGCTATATCTTCTAGAAAGGAATTACAGCAGTATAAAGTATGTGGGTGGATTTACTCACTCAAAATATGTACAAAAATTAGGTTTTTAATTCTCTCTTGAATTCTTAGTTCTTTCTCTTGAAACATAAAATGTAGAAAATAAGGTGCAATTGTCTGAAAAAGTCTGAAATTCCAACAGTTTTTCTTACTATTTCTTACTAAAAAAAATAATAAATAAATAAAAAAATGTATATACTATTAGAGAAGCCAAGTGTCTTTTTTGCTGTGTAGGCCTGTTTCAGTTCATGAACGCACACACCACAGTTCCATTATCGCATGTTGTTGCCATATGGCAACAATTACATTTTATTGAACACAATACTCAAAATATATAGGCTTGTTTAAATGACAAAAATAGATAGTGTTTATTTTTTTTCCCCTTTAAGTAGTTCTGCCTAAATGTTGACAAATTTATCACATTTTGAGAGCCCTCCGATGATGACCTTCGGCATGCCATGTGAGTGCAGAAAAGGAAGTACAAACAGCACTTCCTGGTCATCTGACATGGCTTTTATTTTTTTTTGTTATGTCAAAGTTATGTCAAAGCCCCCTTTTTCCAGTTACATGGGAAAATAGTAGTTTAGATTAGAGATAAATATAGAGATTAGAGATCGATTAATTGTTGCCATATGGCAACACCATGCAGTAAAGGATACAAAGTTAAAATACAAAACGGAGTATATAAGAATATCGGTACGAATTGGTACAAATCTTGCGCATGAGCTTTCTGATCGAAATGCATTAACCGGTAATTCCTGGTGAGCTCACTCATTCACTTATTCACTTCTTCTTCTTCTTTTAATCTTTCGCTTTCATCCCACACCGGAGGCCTCGCTCTTCAAACAGGCGTGTTATGCATTAACGCCGCACCGAGGCTAATCCGTAACACACACACACCCTTTTCGAGTTTAAATTTCAAACCACTTCACACTTTCACAGTTCAGTCGTTAGAGCGCGTGCTAGAAACGCCACCATTAGGCAGCCGAGTGTGTCTAAAGCGTCCTCTATAAATCAGCTGCCACTCACGGCTCTGGCGTCTAACGTGGCCTTTAGTCAGTAATTAGTGACGAGGTGAGAGGAAGAGAGGAAAGAGGGTGTTCACGGAGGGCGGCTGGAGGTCAAACGTCTCAGTGAACCTCCGAGAAGTGTTTTCATTTCATTACGTTTCTCAGCCGATCCGCATCACTGGAAGAATCGTTTAGCTAGAAAGGACACAGATCCACGTACAGTGTATCAGCATCAGCAAAGTTAGCTGACGCTAACTTTAGTAACGGTGTAATTTTAGTCATACGGAATCGTTATTCCAAACATTAGTTTCTTGTTTTCACTTCCATTGTGCCTTTACATTTACATTTGCTGTGTAACGGCTAAGTGCTAGCTTGCTAAATCATAACGTTTATTTAGTTCCTTCAAAAATAATTTTTTTTTAGCAATTACCCAACACATCTGAGGTAAACACTGACGATCTTGACGGTTTTATCTTGTTTGTACCGCCGCTGTACCTTTACATCGCCTGTGGAAACCATAACGATTACGTGCTAGCTAGCTAAATCCTATGTGCTACTTAGCTGAATCACGAATATAGCCGTGCAAATACATTTTCTTTTAATTTACCAACATGTTTGAGGAAAGTTGTCGATATTTCAGACTGCGTTGTCTAGTTTCCGCCGTCACTGTGCTAGCTAGCCAGTTAAACCGTTAGCCCCGGTTATTAGCCAGGTTAGACTTGCTGTGCATACGGTATTTCAGTAAAGTGGGGGGGAAAAAAAAAAACGGCGATAATTTTGAATTAATCTGTAAACGCAGACCGAGTTCAGGAGCAAATCACAATTCATGTTATAATTGTAGCTATGCTAAAGCAAGTTTTTCTCTTGTAGCTACCAGGCCGTCTCTAAGTACCGGGTAATGTTGTGTTCTACGAGATTTAAGCTAATTAGATAACATCAGGTTGCTAATGTGAGCTGCAAATGATTTGGTGTTCATCTGTTCAGAATTAAAAGTCTGCGATACTTCGTCACTGATGAGTGCTTTATTAAAAACCTGCACAGATCACAATTAGCGGAATTTTAATGCTAATAAAATGGAACTTATGACATTTTGTAATGTCCAGTTGATAGATAGATGAACAGATGGATGGATGGATGGATACATACTGTACTGTATAGAATAAAGGAGGAGGCCAGGAACAGGGGATTGATGTATTTTCGAGGTGTAACAGTACTACAATGGCCGCCGTGTGTGTAAGTGATGAGCTCTGCTCCTCGGAGTGTGTTCGCTTTAACCTCCGAGTCACAAGGTTATTTCCACACACAGCGGCCCGTGATTAATGATTAACGCTCCTCAGCTCACCTTTATCTCCATCAGCGTTAATTAAACGAAGGTCAGCTTCGGCCTGCTTCCACATAATAAATCACCTCCGGGCCTCTGTATGCACTCTTTACACTTTCCCCGCATCGCAATACTGTCCCGCAATCTTCCCCTCTCCACTTCCCCTCCGTTTAATCCCGGCTGCCATCTTAAGGGCCGTTTTATTACTTGACCAGCTCGAGTGAACTTCATTAGATGAGGAATCGAGTCGACATTACTGTAGCCCGACGAACACGACCTACCCACAAGGCATTATGTTGTTTTGTTTTTTTTACTCTATCTGTGTGTTAGCATTTGAAATCGAAAACATTGTGTGAATACACAGTACAAACCGGAAAAGCTAAACTTACACACAACTGAGCTTAGCCAAAAAAATAATCGCTCTCATCTGTTTAGCCACCGTCTCTGTGACTTTAGATTGTACGAAAGACGTGCTACGTGCTAGCGGCTACGTACTAGCCAGCTAAAAGGAGTCCTTTTTCAGTAATTTAACACAACATCTGAGGTAAATGTTGATAATTACGCACTATTTTGTATTATTTTCGCGTCCACTGTGCCTTTACATTCGTTCAAAAGACTTTACTAACTATATAATTCGACGTTTTAGTCGTATGGAACGTTTCTGGAAAATTTTACCAACAAATCTGAGGTAAACGTTGATATTCCAGACTATTTTTTGCTTCTTGCTCCCATTTTCTTAGTGCCTTTACGTTTGCTGTGTAAAACAGTTAGCTGTTAAGTGTTAGCTAGCTAACACTTTTGTTTTTTTTGTTTTTTTTTACATTGACTGTATAAGATCTAATGTAAGAGTATGTGCTAGCTAGCTAAATCATAATTTCACTTTAGTAATCAATCGTTCATCAACACATCTGTCGGAAATGTTTGTTTTTTTCCCCAGAAAATGTTGTCTTATTTTCACAGCTAAGTGCTAGCTAACTAAAATGTGTCCTTTCTAAGTAATTTACCAACACATCTGAGGAAAATGTTTTTCTCTTAGTTGTTCACTGTGCTTTTACATGAACCTGTGTATAAGACTTGACGGTTACATGCTAGCAGTTACGTGCTAGCTGGTTTAATCATCACTTTTTTTGTTGTATGGAGTCTTTTCCCAGTAATTTACCAACGCAACTGAGGAAAATGTTGATATTTCAGACAACTTTGTCTCATTTTCAATTAC